>OX336389.2:218576583-219064000 GCA_946902985.2 Meconema thalassinum | reverse complement strand
AAGCGTTCATATCGCTTTATATAAGCCAAATTTATATAAAAGCGATTCCCACAAAAATTTATCTGCCTCAATAGTTGAATAAGATTGTCCTCCCTGACACAGGTTTATTACGGTCATCTCGACTGTGATATTGTACTGTAGAATGATTAAATATCATGATAAAAGCTCCTGGATCTAGCCTCTTATCAGCAGGTCGTGTGCATAATTTGTTATTGTCGCCTTGACCAACCAAAAACTGGTTTTCTGCTTGCTAACATGAAGCCTTGTTGAATTTCCAGCCTCGAATGATCTGACTCTTCCTTAATTACAATCTAATTCACCGGAATATTTCCAAATAATAATTCCTTAAAATGCTCCAAAATTTTCCAAAATAGTTTAATTATGCATCATTCACTTCCCAAAATGCATACATAAATATTAAATTGTTTTAATTCCAAATTTCCAATTTTTTTCTCCCATGGTTCACAAGTCGGTTCGAACCTCGGCTCAGTCAAAGTCTTAAGCTGGGCTGAATTCGAGTTCAGTTCCTCACCTGACTCATGAATAAAGTATAATACAGACTTTATTTTACACTCGACTTGTTAAATACTAGAACCAATTTCATCCCTAATGAATCCTGGGATAAAATCTTTTCAATTTTGAATGGTTGTATTTTCCAATGGGTCGATCATCTTCTATCCTGACAATCTCGTAACAATTATTACCAAAGACTCTTCCAACCTTAAACGGGCCTTCATCTGCCTCTCTCTCTTCAATCATTCTTCTCGAACGTCTTCAAAGACCCGTTCTCCGTCTATCTGCATCTCTCCCTCGATGTTCGTCATCAATACCTGATAAAATTCATTTACGGCGATCTCATGCCTGTTGTTGGTGAACACTGTTCCTTCCTCTACTTCCGTTTTCCAAATGGAGTTATTTTTTGTACCCCGCTCAGGTTCTGTTCCTGTGTCCCTGAGCTCGTGGGTTGAGGTTGTACCTCTTCACTCCCTTGACTATTTCTTACTTCATTTTCTCTGTGGCTATTTCGATAGTCCTGACTTTCCCTATCTCTGTCTTGATGATATTGTCTCACATTATCATTATTTCGCCAACCTCTCTGTTGTTGCCTTGGTTGTTGTTGTTGTTGTTGCTGTTGTTGTTGTCGGGCATAGTTATCGTCGTTCCAATTCTTGTATCGGCGATAAACCCCTCATGTGCCTCTATTATTCTTATCGTAATAGTCATTCCTTCGCACATCATTGTTCTTATGGTAACCTGTTCTTCGTTGACCATTGCTCCATACTCTTGCTTGATATGGCCTTCCATCTCTGAATCGGCGATATGGTGGTTCGTAACGATTCCTCCCATGTTCGATGGTTCGACTCGGTCCTGGCCTACTGCGATTATCTTCCGTTTGTTGCATTTGATCCAATAGCACAGTGTTGATATCCCTATGCTCTTGTCTATTTCGTGAATTATTGCTAGGCGTAGCATTAGGTGTTGAACTAGCATGGTCTAGCTTCCTAAGAATCCCTGCCATACCTTCCAAAGTTTTTACTTCTGCTGAGATTAGGTGCCTTCTTACGTCATTTGGCATCTGTCTCGATATAGCATGTATTAACTCTGTCTCTGCCAATGGCGGATTAAGATACTGCAGCCCGGCGAGTTGCACGTAAAGAATGTTGCATAACGTGTAGGGGTAGAGTGAGCATATTTCTTTGAGTATATCTCAGCCCTAATGTCCTGTTGCATTTCCAAACTCAAGAATCTACGTTGCAATGCATCAGCAATTAGTATAGGTGTACCTGAAAGCTCTGTGCCAATTTAAAGCTTAAGACTCCAAAAACTTCTCGACTATACGCATTTCTCGGTCCCTAGATATGCGATTATCATCTAGATAATGTCTCATATCTTGAAGAAATTCGACTGCGGTAATATTTCCAACTCCAATAAAACGAGATGGCTTATCGTCAATGTTCTTTATGATTATCACCTTCTGATTGCTTCTATGGCCTCCTTGATCATAGAATCCTCCCAGTCCTGCATATTCCCTGTGAATACGCTCCGTATCCGACTAAAAATGCTCTCTATGTCTTCTTCGACTCTTTCTTCATGTTTACTGAATTTTCCTAGCTCTTCTTTGAACTTTTCTTCTTTACTCTGGAAAAAATGTGTGATGATCCGCTGCATTCCTAAACGTATTTCTTCTTTTGAACCTTCATCGTCGCATGGTTCTACCGAAGTAAGTGAATTAACTTTGCTACTAAGATCTCGTAATTCGCTTTCCTGACTAGACTTTACTTTAGCAAGATCAATGTTAATTTCATTTACGGTTGCTCGGATAACGTTCAACTCCTAACTTTTTTCCGAATCTGTTTTATTTACACAGCTGTGGCTGCAGATTGCTTAATCTCTCTATCTAGCTTCTTTGTGCTATCGTGTGCGATTTTCTGGAGGGCAACTACATCTCCAGTCAATTGTTTTTGGCTTTCCTGGATCCTTTCCAGGATGGACCTGATATGGCTCATATCTTCCGACGACATAATATTATAACACTTGAGAAATAAGGAGGTATCATCTATACTACATTATGGAAATATCAGAGTGACCAACTCATTTAGATTATACAAAAGGAATACTTCGATACACTTAACTTACTAGATTAACGTCTAAAATACTACCTAACCATAACCTAATAAACTGATCCTCTCTCATTTCGCATTCCCTAACTAACATAAGTTTCGACAACAAGACTTTAACTAATTTTTAACTGTTATGACCAAAATGTCATTAGCTGGTTTAATGAACATGCCTCTAAACTAAATTGTACTCCTCAAATTTGGCAGTGTTTATTCACTCAAACAACTTTCCAAAATTTGGGATCGGCATTTCTAAACAATTTCAAAATCTACAAATATCTTGTACGGTTGTCGTTGAAGACTCCCCTCCTCTTTTGGAGGTTTATTTATGTATTTGCAAGTGCTAACCATTGCGGAATTGCTGAATAGTTGTTTTAGTAAGCAGCTGCTGTGTTCATATTGATGTGTGTGGTAAGCTTAGGCAAGAGCTGTTACATAACTCTGCCGGCATTGTGTAATTAGAATTATGTTGGTGTTGGTTCCCTTGGACGATTTGGGTGCTGTATTAGACATGGGGGTAGATGAGGGTGTAGGCGTTGGTCAGATAGTGTCGATTTCATTTATAGCTGATTGTTGAAGTCTAGTTTGTAGGTTTAATTGTATGAATTCTAGGTGTATGTGCGTTTACCTCTTTAAGGGCGTTAGGCGCCCTATAGGGCCCTAACATTATGTTGCTAGACATGCATCGTAATTGTTTGCACATGGTAGATCGAACCGTCATCATGAGGTGCTAAGAGAACTGGAGGTGAGATGTCAGGGGATATTTGGGAACATCATCGTGAATAATGGAGTGTAGGCGAGGTGTGACGCGGAACATCTGTTCACTGGAAGAAATGTTTACCAGCCGGCGTACACGGACTCTACGTCAGAAGGATTCTGCTTACAAGAACTTCACAATATGAGCCAACTCTATTATTTAGTAGCTAGTGTTACTGCATTCTCAATTTCGACTATACTGTCTGCTAAGTAGAATTCTGCTGTTGGATATTATTTTAAGAAGTTACAGTACGCTTGAGGATTTATCAGCCAATTTATTGTAAAGGATCGCTTTGATGGAAATCTAGTGTGTTGGGAATTCAACCAGATATGCACCGATATAGCAGTAGGCTATGATGTGGAGGTTATTTTAAACCATTCTACGCCTACATGTCATGCTAGGGAACTTTGAAATATAATCGGAGTTTGTTTAAATTTATTTGTTTATAATTAAATTAATTGTTAATAATATTTTATTATTCTCAAATATCTATTAGGAGTTTTTCTCTTTTGAGCATTTTGACGGATGAGGAGTGTGGATAGCCACGTTACGTTTAAATATTATTCCTTGGGAATAATAGTTAACAGGAACGAAATTTTCTGTGATTTTATAAATTTTGATAATTGAATTTAAAACAAATGTTGTAAAATATTTTCTTTGTAAATGGATTTGAGATGTGATACCAGAATGCTTTATGACTGTTAGTGAAGTCATATTATTGATGATAATAATAAGTACATGATTATATATTTGGAACTTTTTCCAATAATAATAATAATAATAATGATAATAATTCCTGTTAATAATAGCGGATAATAATTGGATAAATAATGGATCTTTGTTGAGAACATTGGAGTTTCTATTGAGTACAAGGACATGCCGAAAACATTATTGATTGATGCTAGGAACGGAAGGTTATTCATATACGAATTTTGTATAAAACGAGGGGAACTATGAATTGGATGGGGGGTGGGGGGTGGAGAGGACATAACATTTTATTACACCTACGTGAGAGGCCTCGCGGAGATATTTAAGGTGATTGTAAGGGAGAGCATGCTTGAGACATGATCCCATATGCTGGTTGTTTAGAAGCCATTGAACCTAGCCTGTGCAGCTGAGGGTTCATTATAAAAATAAGAATATTATGGTCAAAGTTTAAGAAAAAAGTATGAATTAATGAAGGAGGATTGTGAAGTCGAGTTTTGAGGGTCAAGTAATTGCTTCCTGCTCAGATATTATATTTATGACGATAATGAAATGTGGGAAGCCAGTGGCCTATCGTCAGTGAAATTCTACATTCCTAAACTCTTGTATAATCGCCCACATGGTGTAGTCGTTTAAATATGAATAAGTTTATGATTTATCCTAGATTTGCTGAAGGCCTTACCGTATCCTATTCAACATATTTACAGTATTATAGGCATTTCGTCTAGATGTTGGATGATAAATTAATAATTAAGCTGATAGCTGACTGAATATGTGGATCCATTAATATTCATAAAATACCAGTTTGGATTATTCAAAAAAAATTTTTTTTTCACCAAAGCTGAAGGAATTAAATTAAAGAAATTTGGTTAAATGTGTAAGGTTGAATAAAAGTTATTTATGATGACAATGTGGAAGAATGTCTGGAGTTCATTCAATTTTTGAATTTGAATAATGGTTGGTCATTGAGTTAGTGGTTTTCGATTTCACATCGTTTTGGGAATATAACTTTCCACATTTGAGTTAGGACATGTGAATTTCACCACAGATGTTGAAACTTTTGAAACAATGCGGAAATATGGTTCAAGTGTTACTTTTGTAAATAATAAAATCACGATGTCAGGATGGACTGATAATTTCCTGCACATCGGTGATAAATGTACTGTTTCCATAATCAATTTTAAATAGATTCTGAGATGGACTAAAGATTTTCTCAGGCATCAAGTGAAACTTTTGCAATTAGTGAAATTATTTTGGTAAATGGCTGTTAATATTTTATTTTGTGCGTTTTGACAATTATATGTAGATGAGGGTCCCAGGGGGAGCGCAGGATGTTTTTATTATGCAGGACTGGAATTTTTAGATTTCACCCTGGGGGATCATTGCATTCTAATAGGCCCAGCAGACAGTTGAATTAAACTGAGGTGTTTTATGGAGTGTGAATTTTGATATCCGTCCAGCTAGTTTTGATGTAATTGCTTTGTTTACTCAGATGGATCCCGAGATGTTTAGAGACTTATGCTCGGCGGATGTTGAAATTCATGCTCGTGTGGACCTGGGACTTCGGTCAAACAATCACAGTATAGACACTGTTTATTGTTATTATCTGTAAACAAAAGATCATACATAAATAAATAAAATTCCAGTTTAAAGCTTAAACATTATAATATTAAAACAAACAAAAAAGAGTAATTCATACAATTTATCAAAATAAAAAAACATGTAAAGTGCCTACCTTCTTTAACCTTCTGCTGCTGGTGTTGCAAAAGTCGACTCTAGAGAACAATAGATTAGCACACGTCTATGCACGTCTCTTTCAATTATCAAAGTAAGGGTATGGTACGTTCACATCAGCCTTTTATACCCTGGGTTTAGAAAGCACGCTTTAACAGATTCCCACGCCTCGTTTTTCTCAATCCCCATACACTCTTGCAAATTACATCCTATTTGCTAATTCAATCGTAGAATGCCAAACAATTGCATCGTGTCAAATTTCAGTTAATGCAGCATTCCCATACAATTGCACTATTCACTTCTTGTTACAACACTCGACAAGGTAAACCATGTTTTACAGATAAAGCAAACCCGCTGACTGAATGGCCATGCGTTAAAAGTGTACTGCCATCGTTTCGTCATGTGTCATGAGGTAGGATCGCACCGCATGATCTAAGGAAGGACAGATGACCTGCATGATAGTTGTGACATCACTGCCATGGCCACATAGATTCCAAGATATGAAGAGAACTTGAAATATGTAAGAGTACAACACCCATTATTCTACTATGATTAAACGAGGATAATTGAATGTCTTCAATGACGTAGCAACGTGAAGATCCAGTAAGAAAGAAACGGAACACGTGATCAAGAATACGCTGTAGAGGGCACTGTACTCACGGAGCGAGTTTTCGAGGTGAGGAGATGACCTGAGGTCGTTCACTTCATTCTTACACGCAGAGCAGTAAGGACAGTTCCGCGAGCGCGCGTGTATAACACTCAACGCAAGTCTAGTGGCGAAAGACGTGTAGCATCGCTATGCCAGTACGGCAAACTTTCCATGTGGTTCACACAGTCGGAACGAGTTACCTAAACCGAATATTTACGCAGTGCAGTTTACAGTACGTGTACAGTGAAAGCCTGTATGGTTTCACGTAGTTACTGTCCTTTGAAAGCTGTTAGATTCAGGCTGGTTATTGAACTCAATGCGAGCAGTGAATGAGTAAGCGGCTCGAAGTTATGTTCTGTTTACGGACAGGCGAGGTCGTTGTGCCGAGCGACAGTAGACACGCCAACCGCTTGTGACGTGCAACCCAGAACCTATAAGTCTATCAAATTGCGGTTTGTGCGAGTGTATTCAGGTGTCTACAAACTATTATATTAGACGGACAGAATTTACGGAAATTTTTGGACATGTTGGTCATCAGACCAGGCATCTACTTTTATCTTACGAGGAACTTTCAACACCGTAAGATGGTACATTAATGAACACGCGGCATGGGAGATTTAGGGTACAGATGGCGTTTCTGGAGGTGAAGATGGAGGCCCACAACCGACACCGAGTCCACCAGGAGGCTTGGAGATGGATAAAGACCAAATGGCGGGAACGAGGGGAATCGCCGGTAGTCCTACTGGAACTCCATACTTCCCCAAGAAGAAGTCCACGGTACAGATGACTATACCATGATTCTTTATAACTAGAGTGGTAGTGAAGTAGATTTTAGTGGTCTGGATTGCACATGTCAAATTCTATTGCGACAACTTAAGGGGGATCTATAGTCACGAGTTAAGCGGGGACATTAAACCATTTTTCTTTATGCTTTTTAGAAACGAATGATTTTTACAGATATAGTGGTTATCTAATGCTAGATAATAAGTGGATTATATTAAACATGTAACGTTAAATTAATGATATTGATAAAACACTTTAATAAGCTTAATCACAGTTACACAGTACATTTGTAAATTTTCCAGGAGGTAATGGATGATAATCATTTAAACTAAAAAGAATATAATGAGAGCTAACTAATACTGCAGAATTCATACAATTTAAACACCTAAATAATGCAATTAAATTGTTCTTTCAACACACTGAGAGCTTAGAATGGGAGAGATAGACACGACGTGATGTTACAAACTTCAATGACTTAAGTAATAAGAATGAATGACAGGTAATTATAATGCTGCAATAACGTAATTAGGATGACAAAATGTAATGCAGGAAAATGTGGTAATTTAATAAGGTGAACAAAGTTTACCTACGATATAAAGAATGAGAAATAATAGTGTGATAAAAAAAAAGAGGATTGTAGTTTTACGTGACCGTGAATCTTGTGATTATGAGCCACGGGACCTCCTTTTTACGTGGAATCCGAACCACAGGACATGCCATTTCACTTCGAAATAGTGTGATTTAAAAGGTCACTGTGATGTAATGAGGCAAATAATTAAGTTGAGAAAAGCCTGTGAATAATTCAACGGAGCCATGAGGGCCATTTAATATGTGTGTCAAGTTGATGAAAGGATCACTATATCAATGTTGTAGCCAGTAAATATTTGCCTGGTGAATTTTTATATTGCTTTGTGAAATCATTTAACATCAGTTCGATTTATATCACTCAATGAGACCAGTGGAATAATTTAATTACAAGTGATTCAGTGCGAATAAAGACAGTATCAATCTATGGTGAGAAATTTCAGAGCTTGAACTATGAATATATTTCAAGAGATAAGGATATTTTGAATCCATTGCAAAGCTGAAGGTAATTTGCAATTCCGAGTTAAGAGGAAAGTTGATATAATGAGATGTGAACATTCACATATGTAAATACGATGTAAATTTGTTAGTAGAGTAAGTTGAATATCCACTATGCACCAGTCGCAATTTAATTAGAAGGAGATCAAATGGAATAATTACAGTGATATATTTTTGTATTTTTCTTTTACAATGCAGTCAATTTCGTAGACATACAAATATGAACTCTATAATAAGAAATGGATGATCAGTGCAACAGTGTAACTAAAATTTAACCCATTAAAATCCATATGCGGGATCTCCGTAAGTTTGATTATATCTAAACATAGGACACAAGGAGATTTTGTCCCGATTAAGAATAAAGTTCATTTGATATTTTCTTTGTTTTTGCACATCAAGACTTAAATTAGTCAATCTCCAAGTGCAGGGGGTTAGGAACGATTATTTTCTTTATTGATTGTACTAGTGCTGAGGCGAATAAAATGTGGAAGTTTTATCTTATTTGTGAATATTCTTTTTGTGGCTTCGCAACGTAACGTGGATGGGAGATGACGTCAGACGGTAATACATGAACCCCAGCTCATAGTCACGCCCCGAGGTCATTTGAGGTCTCATTTTTAATCTTATCTTCATGTCGGCGTATGTCTAACAATCCACGTGTTTCTCTTGGTGATATTTTCTGGTAAATGTTGTTTGGAATTTCAACCTGGGATCGCGATGCGTCAGGCCACAAAATCCACGGTTGGAATATCGGGCACAGTACATACTTATTACGTTATAATAATAATAATAATAATAATAATAATAATAATAATAATACTTATGGTCTCTAAAGAGCCTTACAAGCTAACCTGTTATGTAACATGTTATAAGACTTCGTGTAAACCAACTGTTGCTCTTGAAAGCGTTTACCATTAAAACAATGTTTATAAAACTCAAATTTAACATTTCCAGTTAGGTCGTTTGTCAGAAATTAAAAACTTGCCTTAGTAATAAACGGTTTGCGCTTTTCTCATTCAAGCTGTTGTATAACATTATCAAATTATCTGTTTCAAAAATCTCAAGTCATTAACCTAAGAGTTAATTCAAAGGTAAAGTCGTGTTCAAATAAAAATGTTATTGTATAAATTCTTACAGGGCGGTTTACCAAGTAAGTACTCTAACTGGTAGTCCAGTGTTTGTTATAAATAAACTTCAATTATTTGTTCACAAAATCTCGCATCAGAAAAAACTAAAAAATTAAAAACTCTAAAAATAAAATAATAAATCTTCCATGTAATAATTTAAATCCTAAAACAAGTTTTTACAATATTATGATGTCAGAAATCTCTAGTTAGCGACAACTCGAATCTGCTAAATCTAAAATTAAAAAATCTTACATGCATTCATTTTAATCCTGAATCAGCTATTTACAATTATAATTTCGAGAATCTCTAGTTCGTCGAATCTAAAAATTAAAATAAAAAATCTTACATGCATTCTTTTAAATCCTGAATCAAGTTTTTGCGATTATACAGTAAATTCAAGAAATCTCTAGTTTGTCAAACTAAAATCTAAAAATAAAAAAAACTTACATGCATTCATTTAAGTCCTAAATCAGGTTTCTTCAGTTAAGAATTCTAAAAATCTCAAGTTCTTAAAATCTAAAATCTAAAAATAAAAAAATTCTCACATGCATTCATTTAATTCTTAAATCAGGTTCTTTTTACAATTATGGGGTTAAGAAATCATAGGCCAATGACTTGGCAGATTAGTGCTTTAGTACAAATCTGAAAAAAATATTGTCCACTGTAAAAAGGGCTTCATTCCGTTTAAAATCAACTATCACATGCCTTCCTAACATTACAGATTGCCTAAAAGTTATGTCTTTTTTTTGTAAAATCAATAAAATTAAGTGGTCCACGGTAAAAATGAACAAAAAAGCCCATTAAGATGAGCCATCACACGAGTCTACACGATTAATAGTTCGCGAAATATCGCCAAACGCTAATGATCTACTAGTTTTAGGTTAATTTGGTAATTCCATGGTCGATAACAAGACAGGACTTTGCCCCGAGTCATTTGACACCTCACAAAAGTCTGTATGATTAATAGTTCGCAAAACATCGCCAAACGGGTAAATCCATAGTCCATAGAAAAAGGGGCATCACGCCGAGTCCTAGGACACCTCATATGTCCAAATCCGATCATTCGTTAGCGAGATATTAATAAGCCAATGACCTTTTAGTTTTGGATTCTTAAATTAAATTAAAAAATATAACTCATCCATAAATAATCCTTTAAGAAGCCTGTCCTCTTACAAAAGCTGCGAGTGTACATGCATACTAAAATCACTATTTCACCCCCGGTTGGGGGTAGTTCTTCTTTCGGGGTGGAAATAAATTCTCCATTGGAAAGGGGACATCATCCCGAGTCCTACGACATGTCACATTTCAAAATCCAACCATGGGTTCGCGAGATATTATTTATTTTAGACTACATGTATTGCGAGTGGCCTATTCAGTTGCCACTGGCTCAGGATCCTCACTGCTCCTCTACTCCTACTTTTTGTCCTAAACACCTGGGAATTATTTTGGGGGTAGAGGGGGTAATGACCTTTAATTTAAGTCAAACACACCACTTTGTAAAATTCCTAATTTCGGAGCCAATATTAGAAATTGAACTTTTTAGGGAAAAAATATAAAGTTTTGTTCTAACGATAAAGGACATAGAGACCTTTTGGTGGAAGGTATATATGACTTTTTTGGATTTTTAATTTTAGAAATATAGCCTACTTTCCAAATTGAACTTTTTTTGGAAAAACTATGTTCTTGTGCCAGGGACCTATGACTTGTTTTAGGGGTAGAGGGGGTAATGGCCATTGGTTTAAGTCAAACACACCACTGTGTAAAAAACCTAGTTTCAGAAATATAGCCTGCGATCAAAATTGAACGTTTTTGGAAATAAAATTTACAATATCATGTTTTGCTCTAAAAATAAAGTATATAGAGACGTTTCGTTTGAGCTGTAACGCAACGTTCCGCGATTATTAGTTTTCCTAATAAAAATGAAAAAAAATATGCACCTAGGTCTTGGGAAAAGATAAAAAATAAATGGCCATCTTTCGCCCTTACGTTGAGGCCCTGACATAACTTTCTATGATTATCGGTTCGCGAGATAGAATATTTTCGGGAATCTCAGGCAGATGGTCTAGTAGTTGATTATTAATTGCTAAGTCGATAGTTAATAAGCCGTAGTCAATAATTGGATACCATCTTGGATTCAGTTCGAATAGGTTAGGTAAGCATAGGTTAAGTCAAGTTATGATCGCCATTTTGGAACTTTTTTATCACCCATCGTAGGTTAGGATGGCTTAGGTTAAGTTAAGCTATTGACAACGATGTTGGAACTTTTTGATCATATATCGTAGTTAGGTTAGGTTAAGTTAGGTTAGGTTAGGGTAGGTGAAGCTATAGCCACTGTCTTGGGTGCTTTTTGATTATCCCTTGTAGGTTAGCTTAGGTTAGGTTAAGCTATAGCCACCATTTTAAACATTTTATAACACGTTGTAGGTTAGGTTAGGTTATGTTGAACTATGACCGCTAATTTGTTAGGTTAGACTATGTCGTAAAGCTGATTCATAAAAACCGTTGCATGACTTTCTACGATTAATGGTTTATGAGATATCCACTAAGAAACGTTGAGTGCGCGTAGCGTTGGGTCGGTAACCGAAATTAAATTAGGACACTTGATTACATTACTCTAAAATTAAATAAGTAAATACATAAATAAAAATAATCAAGTAAATATATTTAAAATTAAAATATTGAGTTATGCACTTAGGCTGTTTGGAGGAATATAAAAGGAAAATGATCCTCTGAAGAGGGGGCGCTATGCCTTTTCGGTCGACCCTTCGCACAACTTTCTCCGATTATTGGTCGCGTGATATTGCATTGGATACCTCCAGGGGCTCTCAACTTCCTTTCTGCGTTAGAACACCCACTGCTCCTCAACTGCTTACTATAATACAGCAAGGGCGGTTTAAATATTAAGCAATATAGATAGAGATTTTAAGGCAACAAAAATTTTGATTTTGTATAATACTGTAGTTTGTGACTGAAAACCAACTACATAAGGTTTTATATCCTTAACACTATTTTTTTTATTTAGCCATATTACCATTCTGAGGGCATATTAAACACTCAAATGTTTTACTTGCTCTAAGACAGCTCTATTTATGTCTCTATAAAGCTATTTTTCTATTTTGTAGTCTAAATTAGTTATTGTCAGGTTGACCGAGCGCTCTAAGGTGTTTGACTTAAGAGCAAATTTTCCGTATAAGGAAGCAAGGATTCGAACCCCTTACCCGACAAAAATATTACTTCAACAATGGTTACAAGCATTGTATTATTATGATACTTAGTACTGAACCCATATTTAAAAGGACCTAAGTGAAGGCAGGGGTCGGGAGTCGAACCGACAGCTCCCAAGTACCGAGGCACGAAGTCTATGGGCTGGAAAATTAAAACTAACGGCATAGGGAAGTGTATTAAGATTACAGCTATTGCCAGAATAAATGGGAAGAGTTTTCGTTTATAAATAGCGAGGTTATAAGAAGAAATATAAAACGCTATTTTATTAGCATGGAGAGGAATGAGATTTATAGACATTGGAAATTGGCCAGAATGACAAGTTCTATGAAGACGGCAATTGGGAAAATCCGGTTTATGGATGGCACGAGCCCAAGGTGGCTTTGAATCGTGGCAGAAAGGAAATCTGACCGCGTAAATGAAACAGGTTCATCACGTGATCAATTTTTAATCAATAGCAATAATATATATTGGCAGTCACCAACATTTTAACTATATTTGGAAATAACTTATAGAAAAGAATATGTGGTAAAAATGGAATGCTGACGGTAAATGAAAGTTGATGGTATAAATTATATTTTGAGATTTAATAGGATGAGACCGATATTTAAAGATGAAAGATTTTACAAGGTCGAATGCCAGAAACGCCATTTTTATAATCCCTATTAGAGCAGGGCAGGGGGCATTCTCTTCAAGTTTTCGGAATCGACAAGACGTATATTTCTGAAGCAGAGAAAGTTACATACAAGATTGAGAACGGGAAGAAAATATTATTGCGCGACTACATAGAAGATGAACACCAATGAAGCAATTACTATGAAAGCAGAAACAAAAATTAATATATAAAACCAGTAATTACGGCAGGAGATGATATATGGAAAATCTTTGAAACAGCGGAGAAAACTATAGAGTGGTAACACCATTGCCAACAATAAGAAACGTATGTCTACAATCTACAAGTATTACTCAAGAAATAAGGAATTTTAAGAAGATGTTATTGAATTTGGGGTCAACGAAGATATTTAATATGAATTACTCTTCGATTGATATGAAAAGCTACTAAATCATGAAGGGGAATTAACTACATGCAACATGAGGATTTCAGCAGTGACTTAGCTCACATACTAAGGCTTTGTCGAGGCAGGTGAAAATCCAACATCATGATTCACCAAATAACATCATATTCGCATCTACGACTGCAAGGTATTTCCTTAAATATCAAAAGGAATACCTATAATCTACAACAACAACAACAATTCCACGGGGAACTTCGAGTTTGCTGTTTGCAAGAAGATCTCGCCAATGACACCGAGAGTATGCAGATGTCGCGGGACTCGAGCCAGAAGGAGACGGTGACAGCAGGAACGAGTTCTCAGCTGAGGAGCGAGGGAGAGAGAGGGAGCGAGCAGGTGGGATCCAGACACATGAGCATGCGACCACTCCAGGTACCCGTATCTCGGCTGATGGACATTCTACAGAAAGGCGGAGACAGCTGCGTGGGAGTAAGAGGTCCTATTTGGCTTCTGGGGACTGTTTTGGCAGAAGGTAAAGAACACCCAACGCAGTAATGTAGATTCCTTGATCATACCTAGTTTTGTGTGGCTAAATTGATAGACTTGTTTTTAAACCATTTTAATAGGTTAATTGAGTGAGGAGCACCGTTATTATCGTTTAAATGTTTATGTAAGTGTTTTGAGAACGTCGTCATTGGGATTTTGACGTATTTAAGGTTGTATAGTCGTCATATTTCGTGACTGCAAGTTTATTTGATTGTTACTAATATATGCATAATTATAGTGGAATATTTTAAACGTGTGTTAGTTCTGACACCCAAATAAGCAGAATGTCATTGTTGACATGATATATATACAAACAATTTTATGACAGAGATGTATTTTGGAAAGTAGTATAGAGAGACAAGTCATTGTTCGGTTTTGTTGAGAACAACAATGAAGTTATTGTCATAAACCAGACTTATTAATGAAGATGTGCGTTATTTAAAATAATCTGTTGTATTGACACGGATAACAACACTATATTGCAGTACCGGAAAATACGAGGTGTATAATGAAACAGTAAAGAAACGAATTCTTGTAAGAAAAGAAAGAAATGTACAAGATGAAATGTATTTAAGTTAAGCACACTTAAATGAAATGAATGTAACGTATTTTTATTAAGCTAAGACGAGAATATCTAGACCGTTTGTATAATGTTAGAATGTTTGATGAGCATTGGTTCCACATATGAAAGAGAAGTAATGAAATCGCACAATAAAAGGTTATTAAGCACAGTGATTACTGAATTCGCATAATAAAGGAACAAGAAGGTAAATACAGTATGTTTGTTAAGTATTGACGAAAGGAAAGGAATGTATAATCGGTAGAAGTATTGTAATTTGAACTTTATGTGTAGGATTACTGAATTTCGTGGATACCTAGTGTATTCAGAGAAATGGGATTATTATTATTATTGCGTGTAGTTGAAACGAATATGAAGGCGTAGGTAATTACGCTACTTTGTGTTTTGTGGTTGATATAATGAAATGTTCCCAAGAAAGTGTACAGTATAATGCGAAGGTATAATGGAATTCCGACTATGTTGTCGAGGTATAATATATGAAATATGCGATAAATATAAAGGGTCACTATAATCAAGTAATGGAATGTAATGCGTGTAAATAAGGGACCGTAGATCATCTGATATATCTCAGTCTTATATTTTATTAAAACCATTGAATGGATTTGTCAATTAAAGAGCAGTTTTCAGCTTTACCGTTTGAAACATTTGTTCTATGTAAGTAAAAGTAAAACCCTGATATGACAAGAAAGTAGAAATATTATTATTATGAAAGTTAAAAATGATAGTTACGAGCAGGACTAGTGAGAAAACACATTATCGCGTAGCTAACGATAATGGTGTTAGTTTTGTAAATACACTGTAAATATTAATGTATAAAGTAATAATTTAGAATGTCAATCCGAATCAATCATATACGTAGAAAGTTTTAGAGTAGAGTAATAATGTGTGGAATGTATCATTTAGTGAGAGAATGTAGATGTTTACTTGAGGAATATTTTCGAATGTTATAAGTACAGTATGAGCCACAAGTGTGACTACATAATTTTTAAATGTTAATAATTGCCATTTTACGTGGAAGAAATACTTTATTTCTCGTTGTTTTAGTCAAACAGACTTGTTATTAGTGACGAGGAGATCACTTCGTTTATTTGTTTTAAATATACTCTATATTTAATTGTGAGAATGAAAGTTGTACGATGTGAGTGTAGATATGAAAGGACGGAGTGTCCTACTTTTCTCATTTTTATTAATAAATTAGCAGGCGATAGTTGGCGTTTGGCAGATCATTTTTATAGAACATCTCGGTCTTCTATCTTTAATAATCAGGAAGCGATAGTGTAGCTATTTAGGTACTGGCGCTCATTGCAAATTTAAGTAACCGTTCACCCTCGAGATTCTAAGAATCTTGTCCTACCACATCTTGGTTCGTAGGAAGTTTTATTTTTGTAGGTAAGTAGACGTACTATCGTATTTTTGATAAATATACCAGCATTCAGAGGTGACTAGCTCTCCATCTAGCAAGGATCCGTTGATCTTTTCTAGCTGGGTATCAACGCCCTGTGCGATCCGTTCCATCCCTTAGGATAATAGGTGGTTGCTACGTCAGCTTCGGGTGCATAAGAGTATATTTAATTGGCTGTACCCAAATCGTTGGGCACGATTTGATATTTGCACATGTAGGCAAAATCTAATCGTGGGCTCATTAGGAGCAACGATCACTCAGAGATGAGGGGTAATAGTTTTACTGCAAGAATTATTTATTTGCCAATCCCGATGATGGTGTATGTTAAAGTGAATTAATGTAACCATTATTGAGGAATACAGTAATGTTTGAGGCACATTGTTAAACCAGCTGATGACTCTTTTAGTCATCGTCATTTAAAGTCAAGTAACAGATAAATTGTTAATTTATGGTAAAGATTATTAGAGAAGAATGTTTGGGATGTTATGGTAGCGTATACGATGATGTAGGAAGGTAAATTTTAAGGTAATTTATTTTACGTCTTTAAGCTATCGTAGTTTATAGTGTTCCACATATCAATAATGCTAGAAAACTATGGTCACTCATGGAATCCACATTGTTGTGAGTAGTGATGTTTCCCTATTTCAGCAAGAAAGAAGAATGGCGTCAAAGTACATGGAATCAATCAAGAAGATGTTTGGGCAACTGAAGGAGTCCCAAACACAAACTTCAACTGACTTAGAGGTATTGCATAAATTTACACATGACAACTCTAAGAAAACACAGAAGGAAATAAAACAATCTGTAGGGGAAGCTAAATCAGTTTTAAAAGCAGAACTTACACTTGTACGAACACGCACTATGGATAGTATTGAGGCAGTACAGAAGGAATGTAAGCTAGCCCAAGAAGAGACACAAAATGAAATTAAGAAAACTCAGGAGGAAAGTAAGAAAGCTCAGGTGGAAAGTATGAAAGCTCAGTAGGAAAGTAGGAAAATCCAGGTAGAGAGTAGGAAAGCTTTAGAGAAGGCAGAAAAAGCCCAGGAGGAGACCCAAAACGAAATAAGGAAGGCTCAAGAAGAAATGAGGAAGCCCCAAGAAGAGAATAAGAGAGTGCAGGAGGAAAATAGGATAACACAAGAGGTAATTCAGAAAGCATTAGAAAAAGCACAGAACGAGGGTAGCATCTCCCAAGAAATGATTAATTTGACTAAGGAAGAAAGTCGACTAGCCCAAGGACAAAGTAGAAAGGCCTTAGAAGAAACTAAAGCTAAAATAGAAGAAGACCAGAAAATTAGTAAGAGTAGTGGTGAGAAAATAGATCAGGTTTCTGCAGATTTAGGTACACTAAGAGAAGAGGTCACTAAAAGAGTAGAAGCTGCACAGGCAGAAAACTGTGAAAACATACTTAACCTAAAAGAGAAAATACAAAAGAGCTTAGATGAAGTAAAACATGAATACACAACACATTATAACAAAATTACAGAATCACATGCTGCGTTGAATGTTATGGTAAATGGTTTGAATAACACTGTGTATGAATTACAAAGTAAACTAGAAGATCAGAAAAGACTGATTGAAGATGGTATCAACATTGATATAACCACTAGTATTGTAAAATCTGTTGATGTTATGAAAGATTATGTTATTAGAATTAATAGAGAATATATTCAGGAAATGCATGCTAAAGTTTTAAAAGATATGGGTAAATATGAATTAAGTACTAACAAGGATATATCCAGTTTAAGAGAAGAGTTGAATAGACGTATTGATCAAGTACAGCAATCTATCGTTACTCGGATGTCAGAACTAACAAACAATTCGGATACTGGTAGATGAGATGACCTCGATAAAATGAAAAAGACTCTAGATGAGGTAACGATTGAAATCGCGAAAATTAGGTCTTGTCAGGAATCAGAACTATTTGCACTAACAGAACAGATGAAAAACGTGAGCGTTAGAGAAACAGGTCATCGTGAAGTTTTAAAAACAGATATACGGAAGGATTTAAGGGAAGATTTGAGTAAATTCTTTCAAGATCAAGAGAATAGATTACGAGAAGAACGTACGACACAGGAGAGTAGAAGAGATAGAAATGCAGGAATAGAAAGACAAGAGGAAAGTCGGTATATTCAAGAACACAGAAATGGAACAGAATTCAGGCCCAACATAGAAAGAATTAGGAGAGACCATGAAGACGGAGCAATATATTATGATCCAAGAGAGAACAGAACAACACAAAATATTGTCTTCTTGAAGAACATAGATGACAAGCCTATACGTTTTAGTGGGACCGGAAATGTGACAGCCGTAGAATTTCTCAGAGATATGAAATGCTATCTAGATCATAATCGCATTCCAAAGGATAGAGAAATGAGGGTCGTGGGGAGGTATCTTGAACAAGAGGCACTTCATTGGTATCGAGCCTTCAGATATACATGCGCTAGTTTCGAACAGTTTGCCGAAGCTCTGCAAAAAAGGTTTTGGAATGTGGAAACTCAGCAGGATATACGAGTGGAGATATATTCCAAGAAATACGCATTCTCAACTCCAACTAGATACGCTAGCTTCTTCACAAAACAGTTAACAATGTTGCAATATCTTCAACCACAATTAGCAGGAGGAGAATTGGTCCACGCAATCTCTAAAGAGCTTCCAGCAGAGGTAAGACGTCACCTGATAGCAGCAAATGTAAAAACATTAGAGGGAATGGCGGAACTTTGAGACAACATGACCATACAAGTTTAAATGAGAATACACCTTGTGTTAGGAGAAGACCTGAGAATAGAGAGGTCTATACTATCCAGGTAGATCAAAATCAACAAACTGAAGAACAGAGAAGTAATGTAGGCCCTTAAAGAACGCCATATTTCCGACAAAATAGGTATGAGCCAAGCTACAGAAACGAAAGAGAAGGAAGACCATACCAGAGCAGGTATTGGAATGGTAACCAGCGTAGAACCGGATTTCACCGGAATAATAACAATTTTCAGAGGAATAGTTATTAAAACCGAGAGGCTAACCAAAATAAATGAGGCTATAGAAGGTACAGAAATTGGAACGATGACAACTTCAATCGTCAGAGGCAGCAACAGCAGCAACAACAGTCCAACAACAATAGAGGCTGGATAAATAATGACAACGTACAGCAATACTATGACGAAAGAGAAAGAGAAAGTCAGGAATACATAGAAGAACTAAGAGAGAAAGAAAGAAAGGATGCAGAAAGCCAAGCAGAAGAAGGAATCGAACCACAACCTTCGACGAGTGGACAAAACCGTGGAAAAGACTCGAAGAAGGGGGTACAAAAATAACGTCATTTTCCCAACGGAATTAAATGATAGTAATATTTCTACTTCAAACCAGATAGTCATTAATGAACTATACCAGGTCACAGATGAAGATCTCTTACATGAAAGAGAGGAGCTAGTGGTGAATAAAACTGCACGATTACCGATTATCCAAATTGATGTAGAAGGAGAGAGCCTTAAAACACTGTTAGATACAGGGTTGAGGGCTTCCATACTGTCTGAGCAGTGTTATGAAAGACTGAAGGATGGATAGTCAATTGTAGCAATGCCTATTTCAGCTATGAAAGTTAGAGGGATTTTCAATGACATGGCAATGAAATGTAAAATTCAAGTCATGATGCAATTCAGTATTAATGGTTGCATATATAAGCAGATATACATTGTATTAGGGAAGATAAGATTCGACGCGATCCTTGGTATAGATTTTATTACCAACACAGGAGCTATTATCGACCTAAGGAAAGGAGTCATTCGATTTGAAGAAGAGGAGAATAGTCCAGGAAATGGAGAGGAGAAGAATGGTGAATATTCCCTAGAAGAAGAAGTAAAAGAAGAAGTCAAGGAAAATATGGTAATGGAAGTCGAAACGGAAAAACCAAGTCACTATGCTTTGAAAATTGACGGTTTTGATGAATATGAGGAAAGACGGGAAAATTTAATACACGAGTATGCGGAAGTATTTGATTAAAGGCCAGGAGTAATAAAAGGATATCAATATCGGTTACGGCTCACAGATACGTCTCCTTTTCAAAAGAAAATATACCCCATTCCAGAAAAGTATCAGGCAGAAGTAGCGGAACTCATTAAGAACATGGAAAGAGATGTCATCATAAGAAAACAGGCAACTCCATACTTAAGTCCGATTACTGTGGTAAAGAAGATGGACGGCAGTTTGAGGCTATGTCTCGATGCCAGGGAAATTAACACCAGGCTACAAAAAGAGGGAGATCGGCCGCCGAAGATAAGAGAGTTACTGCGGCAGTTCAAAGGAAAGACTTGCTTCTCAGTAATAGATTTAAGGGCTTCATTTCACCAAATTGAGTTGGCAGAGGACAGTACACTGGATTTCTATTCAACCAGACGTCATATGTGTACTTACGTGTTCTTTTAGGAATTGTAAATTCAGGACCAGCGCTGATAAGAGCTCTTGATAGAAAGCTGACAGACAAAGTTAAGGCTAACGTTATAAATTATGTGGATGATTTGATAATATCTTCAGAGACAACGGAAGAACATTTATATCATTTAAGGATGCCTTTTGAGAACCTAAAGGAAGCCAATATAAAGGTAAATCTGTAGAAATGCCACTTCTTCCATGGGTAGATTAACTTTTTGGGGCACACCATAGATCAAAATGGATATCACCCAAATGAAGAGAAGATAGAGGCTATTATGAGATTCCCGAAACCTACAAAAATTAAGGGAATTCGATCCTTTTGTGGGATGTGTCAATTTTTTAGTTCACATTGCCCTATGTACTCATAGGTAATGGCACCATTGTACGACATCTTAAAGAAGAACAATCGATGGAGGTGGGACGAGAAAGCAGACAGAGCTTCTGTCCAGGCGAAAGAAATGCTGAAAAACACTATTAAGTTGGAATACCCAGACTTTGAGCGATCCTTTATTATAAAGATGGATGCGTCTAAGATAGGAATCAGTGCGGTTCTATATCAGCAGGATAAGGAAGGAAGGAACCACTACATTGCATTCAACAGCAGGAAGTTGGAACTCTACGAAGTAAATTATCACACTACGAAACTGGAAGCATTAGCAGTAATTAATGCACTACAAACTTGGAAGAAGATTCTGCTAGGTCATCAGATCATCATTAAAACAGATCATAAGGCACTAGAATTCATGTTGAAAACAGATCTCTCAAGTGACAGGATGACGAGATGGACCATGTTCATACAGCAATTTAATGCAACTATAATGCATTTACCTGGAAAGGATAATTTATTAGCGGACATCCTTTCAAGAAACCCGATGGAGGAGAAATGCAATGTAGACATAAATGTAGTCCCGTTGGATGACGAGGACCAAACCACTTTGAAGAAGTTGGAAAGGATAGCGTTAACACAACGAAGACACGCACCTATAAGGAAGGTCTACAGATTCTTATCCGATAGAATGAATGAGAAGGACGAATATTATCAGGAAACCAGGAACTATTCAAGATACTATGTAATAGTGGGAGACATAGTATGTAAGTATATTGATGACAAACATACTCAAGTTCGAGTTGTGGTTCCACCAAAATTAATAGTACCAGTTATTTGGCTTACACACAAAAGTATTGGACACGGCGGGGTAGATAAAACCCATAATACGGCTCAAGAGAAGTTCTATTGGACGAACATGAGAGAGACAATAACTAAGGTTATTAGCTACTGCGAACTTTGCCAGAAAAGCAAGTATACATCGGAGCTACTTAAAGAAAAGCCAAAAGCGATTATTCCGACTAAACCTTTGGAGTTATTTAGTCAGGATATCTTCGGCCCAGCTCCTAAAAGTCACAGAGGAAACCAGTATTTGCTAGTAACTGTAGATGCATTTTCCACAATTGTAATGCTCAACCCGAAGCAAAAAGCAACAACCAAGTCAGTTCTACAACATCTGGAGAGGAATATCATTCCGAAATTGGGTAAACCGGAACGATTATTAACTGATCACGGAACCCAGCACACCTCAGTTGAATTTCGAAATGCTATGGAAAGATTGGGAATAAACCACATATACAGTTCAATCCGAAATCCGGCCTCGAATCCGACAGAACGCCTAATGTTGGAGGCGACCAAATACATAAGATTGTATAGTTCAGACAACCATAGGAACTGGGTAGGAGTAGTGCCGATGATTGAGTACTGTATGAACAATACCAACCCGGTAACACTTCATTTCGGAGAAAAACCTATTAGACCATGGGACGGGATATTTAATATTCCGGATGATATTGATCTGCCGAGGGAAAGAAGGATTGAAAGAGCAAGAGAAAATCTGAACAAACAGGCGGAGAAAAGGCTGAAGAGAGGGAGAGATAAACGCTACAGCAGGCCACTGAAGGAAGGAGATCTTGTACTCATTAGAACGAATTAAAAGCCGATGTTGCTAAGAAGATATTTATTAAGTTCTCAAACCTCTATAAGGGACCCTTCAAAGTTGACCACGCCTATGGAAATAACTGCTATAGAATAGTAACTTTGGAAGAGAATCGTCTTATGGGTAACTTCAACCATTCAAAGTTAAAATTATTCGTCCCAGAAATACACTGAAGCTTTTAAATTAGTGTTCTGTTATGTAATAAAGAAGACCAGTAAATAAAGTACATTCTATACTTTATTTATGGGGTCAACAAAGAGCTGAACCCATATTTAAAAGGATCTAAGTGAAGGCAGGGGTCGGGAGTCGAACCGACAGCTCCCAAATACGGAGGCACGAAGGCTATACGCTGGAAAATTAAAACTAACGGCATAGGGATGTGTATTAAGATTACAGCTATTGCCAGAATAAATGGGAAGAGTTTTTGTTTATAAATAGCGAGGTTATAAGAAGAAATATAAAACGCTATTTTATTAGCATGGAGAGGAATGAGATTTATAGACATTGGAAATTGGCCAGAACGACAAGTTCTATGAAGACGACAATTGGGAAAATCCGGTTTATGGATGGCACGAGCCCAAGGTGACTTTGAAGCGTGGCAGAAAGGAAATCTGACCGCGTAAATGAAACAGGTTCATCACGTGACCACTTTTTAACCAATAGCAATATTATATATTGGCAGTCACCAACATTTTAATTATATTTGGAAATAACTTATAGAAAAGAATATGTGGTAAAAATGGAAAGCTGGCGGTAAATGAAAGTTGGTCGTATAAATTATATTTTGAGATTTAATAGGATGAGACCGATATTTAAAGATGAAAGATTTTACAAGGTCGAATGCCATAAACGCCATTTTTTATAATCGCTATTAGAGCAGGGCGGGGGGCATTCTCTTCAAGTCTTCGGAATCGACAAGACGTATATTTCTGAAGCAGAGAAAGTTACATACAAGATTGAGAACGGGAAGGAAATATTATTGCGCGACTACATAGAAGATGAACACCAATGAAGCAATTACTATGAAAGCAGAAACAACAATTAATATATAAAACCAATAATTACGGCAGGAGAAGATATATGGAAAATCTTTGAAACAGCGGAGAAAACTATAGAGTGGTAACACCATTGCCAACAAGAAGAAATGTATGTCTACAATCTACAAGTATTATTCAAGAAATAAGCAATTTTAACAAGATGTTATTGAATTTGGGGTCAACGAAGATATTTAATATGAATTACTCTTCGATTGATATGGAAAGCTACTAAATCATGAAGGGGAACTAACTACTTGCAACATGAGGTTTTCAGCAGTGACGTAGCTCACATAGTAAGGCTTTGTCGAGGCAGGTGAAAATCCAACATCATGATTCACCAAATAACATCATATTCGCATCTACAACTGTAAGGTATTTCCTTAAATATCAAAAAGAATACCTATAATCTGCAACAACAACAACCATGGCTAGATTTGTGACGGTACGCCCGGTACGCCGTACCGAAACCTCTAATCGGGGGAAAAGTCCAATATATAACATAATTGGTAGAACTGTGGAATTTTAGTTTTAAGTCAAGCTCAACTTGAACTTTGACTGTACTTCAAAGTACGTGGAATCTTGCTTCGGGGACGGCACTCCACTCTGGATGCTGATAGCAAGGTGAGAGAGAGAGGAGTGGCACATACGACGAAAACTTTTCTAAACTTTGAACAATTTTATAAACTGTGAGGTAAAACATTTTTAAGTATAGGACCTTTTATAATAAATAATTATTTCAGAAAACTGTAAAGACAAAATTATAAAACAAGAAATAAAAGACTTTTGATGAACATTTCTCTGTATTTTCAAACCGAATGTATTTAATTTTTAAAATTACGTACAAAACTGAAATTGAAATAATGTACATTGTTTGTATGGTAGCCGAGTTGGCCTACATTAAAATTTAATATAGGCCAACAGCTATGGTAAGAAAAATGTTGCTACAAAAGTCTCAATTTAATTTAAAATTGCAATGAAAATTAGATTGCTATTTTATCCACTGATTAATGATTAAAGGTGTTCAGAAAAGCGTAAAAATATCGATTTTAGAACTCTATATTTCAATATTCCATAAAGCCCACACCACCACCCGGTAGCTCACAGTACCGGAACCTCTCTTTTTACTAATCAAGCACTGACAACAACCATTCGACAGGGAACTTCGAGTTTGCTGTTCGCAAAAATATCTCGCCAATGACACCGAGAGTATGCAGATGTCGCGGGACTCGAGCCAGAAGGGGACGGTGACGGCAGGAACGGGTTCTCAGCTGATGAACGAGGGAGAGAGAGGGAGCGAGCAGGTGGGATCCAGACACATGAGCACGCGACCACTCCAGGTACCGGTATCTCGGCTGATGGACATTCTACAGAAAGTCGGAGACAGCTGCGTGGGAGGTAGAGGTCCTATTTGGATTCTGGGAACTGTTTTGGCAGAAGGTAAAGAACACCCAACGAATACTTAGTAGTTAGATTGTAGTAATGTAGTTGGTCAGACCCAGTTTTGTGTGGCTAAATTGATAGACTTGTTTTTAAACCATTTTAATAGTTTAATTGAGTGAGGAGCTCGGTTATTATCGTTCAAATGTTTATATAAATGTTTTGAGAACGTCGTCATTAAGATTTTGACGTATTTCAGGATGTATAGTCGTCATATTTCGTGACTGCGAGTTTATTTGATTGTTACTAATATTTGCATAGTTATAGTGGAATATTTTAATTGTGTGTTAGTTCTGACACCCGAATAAGCAGAAAGTCATTGTTGATATGATATATATACAAACAATTGTATGGCAGAGATGTATTTTGGAAAGTAGTATAGAGAGACAAGTCATTGTTCGGTTTGGTTGAGAACAACAGTGAACATATTGTCATAAACCAGACTTATTAAGACAGATGTGTGTTATTTAAAATAATCTGTTGTATTGACACGGATAATAACGCTATATTGCAGTACAGAAAAATACGAATTCTTGTAAGAAAAGAAAGAAATGTACAAGATGAAATGTATTTAAGTTAAGCACACTTAAATGAAGTGAATGTAACGTATTTTTATTAAGCTAAGACGAGAATATCTAGACCGTTTGTATAATGTTAGAATGTTTGATGAGCATTGGTTCCACATATGAAAGAGAAGTAATGAAATCGCATAATAAAAGGTTATTAAGTACAGTGGTGACAGAATTCGCATAATAATGGAACAAGAAGGTAAATACAGGATGTTTATTAAGTATTGACGAAGGGAAAGGAATGTATAATCGGTAGAAGTATTGTAATTTGAACTTTATGAGTAGGATTACTGAATTTCGTGGATACCTAGTGTATTCAGAGAAACGGGATTATTATTATCATTGCGTGTAGTTAAAACGAATATGAAGGCGTAGGTAATTACGCTACTTTGTGTTTTGTGGTTGATATAATGAAATGTTCCCAAGAAAGTGTACAGTATAATGCGAAGGTATAATGGAATTCCGACTATGTTGTCGAGGTATAATATATGAAATATGCGATAAATATAAAGGGTCACTATAATGAAGTAATGGAATGTAATGTGTGTAAGTAAGGAACCGTAGATCATCTGATATATCTCAGTCTTAAATTTTATTAAAACCATTGAATGGATTTGTCAATTAAAGATCAGTTTTTAGCTTTACCGTTTGAAACGTTTGCTCTATGGAAGTAAAAGTGAACCCCTGATATGACATGAAAGTAGAAATATTATTATTATTATGAAAGTTAAAAACGATAGTTACGAGCAGTACTAGTGAGAAAACACATTATCGCGTAGCTAACGATAATGGTGTTAGTTTTGTAAATACACTGTAAATATTAATGTATAAAGTAATAATTTAGAATGTCAATCCGAATCAATCGTATACGTAGAAAGTTTTAGAGTAGAGTAATAATGTGTGGAATGTATCATTTAGTGAGAGAATGTAGATGTTTACTTGAGGAATATTTTCGAATGTTATAAGTACAGTATGGGCCACAAGTGTGACTACATAATTTTTAAATGGTAATAATTGTCATTTAACGTGGAAGAAATACTTTATTTCTCGTTGTTTTAGTCAAACAGACTTGTTATTAGTGACGAGGAGATCACTTCGTTTATTTGTTTTAAATATACTCTATATTTATATGTGAGAATGATAGTTGTACGATGTGAGTGTCAGAGGCGGCTCGTGGACTTTGATAAGGGTGGGGCACAGCAGGTATCAGTTTTGCTAAAACACATGACCATAATTCTCGATGTTAGTTAGTTATTGTTGTTTTAAGGGAGAGGAACCACGAGGTCATCTGCCCCCTAATCCGTACCATGAGTGAACTATGAAACCACAGTTGAGTGATTTGATTATGAGCGTCATCCTTATCATGCCTTCCTTTCCCAACTGTAGGCACAGATAATTAAGTACAAACCCGGTCAAATAAACAGAAAATAATGCAGGTTACTTAGTAATTAACACACACAATAAGTTGGCTAGGGTACACGAGATTGGTTATCACGAAAAAAAAAAAAAAAAATAGAAACAAAATCAGAGTTATGCCAAGTAAAAAAAAAGCTTACCTGATCGTTCACTTCTTGTAGAATAGTTCGATCCTTCTATTTTTAGCAGCAGCAAACTCCTCTATCACGCGTGTATTGAATTCTGGGATACTGTTTATCAACCTCTTCTCCATCGACAACATTGCAAGTGCAGACAGTCTATCAGCCCCCATAGAATTTCTCAGGAAAGATTTTATCCTCTTCAAAGTAGAGAATGACCTTTCGGTCTCTACAGTCGTCATTGGGATAGTAACAATGATTTTTTAAAGTATCACACACTCTGAAAATGTGCGCAACATATTATTGTTATAAAAGAACTGCAGAAGTGGTGCCGCACCGGAAGCATTACGCAAATCTTCACGACAGTACAATACCTCCAATTCAGTTCTCAGTTTCGGACCATTTATTGCACGGAACAATGTAACGGCTGTCTGGAAATCCCTCTCCGGAAATTCAATGGAATAGTATGGAAACTTTTCAACTAGAAATAATTTTGAAGCACACAAGTGATCCGAAAACTGAAACCTGTCATTAATGCTACTAACAATAGTATCACACACTTCTATTACGGCCAGACGATTACTCGTACTACTTCCTTGTTCAACACAAAGTCTTTTGCTCGCGGGCTCACTAAAGGACACTTCACTTTCCGCATATTCTTCGCGAACTTTGGTCACCGCTTTAGAAAACTGCTTTATAAAGTCAGTGACTTTAACAGCATCAATACCACTTAGCTGAATACAACCAAAGAAAATAGCTACGTGTGGCATAACTTTATGAAAGAAAGTCAGCCAATATATAAACTGAGGCATTTCTGTCATTAACTTCTGAGTCTCTAATGTGCTCAAAATATTTCAAAAGATTTTCTTTGTTTTCGAACACAGTGTTGACAGTTCTATGTTAAAAGTACCATCTTGTCGGAGGGGCGTAACCTATTTTCTTTTGAACCACTTCAATCAAGCGATCCATTCTCTTTGGAGATCTTGAAAAAAATGGCCGTATCCCTTGCAAATCTTGAAAAAATATTCTGCTTTGGGAGCAAGATGAAGTGGCGTGTTGGAGAATTAAATTACCTTGATGTGCGTAACAATGAATGTAATTCGCGTTTGGGTATTTCTCCTTAATTAACGACTGCACTCCACCCCTATGCCCACTCATCACAGAAGCACCGTCATACGTTTGACAAATAAGTTTCTCAAGGGATTTTTCTACTTCAATATTGTTTAACTCTCCCAATATCGTTGCAGCCAGACCGTGCGCGCTCCTGTCGGTGACTTCAAAGAAACCCCAAAATCGCTCAACAATTCTACCTGCTATTTGATACCTAAAAATTAGGGACATTTGGGTTTTGCATGAAGCGTCCGTTGTTTCGTCAGCCTGGAGCGAGAGGAAGTCTTCCGAACTGATTTCCTCGACAACATTCTTCCGACAAACGGACAGAATCGTGTCTAAAATTTCATTTTGGATGACCTTCGATGTCCCTTTAAACACGCTTGAATTTTCCAAGTGATCCTTTAAAACATTGTCAAGTGCCGCAGTGTAATTGATGAGACCCTTAAAAACACCTGGATTAATTGATTCGTCGGTTTCGTCATGTCCACGCAAGGCCCATTCAAATTCCCTACAAAACTTAATAGCATCAATAATGCGCGACATAATATACCTATTCTTGTCCACAAGTTCATTGTGTTTACGAACAGAAATCCTGTAGCCATCATCCAGTTGCTGCGCTATGCTTATATTCCCTAACACTGCTAAACTCATTTCATTGTTCATATGGCATTTTGACAAACAATGTTTCTTTACTTTTTCAGGTAAATGTTTTAAATCATTAATGCCAGTCTTGGTCCATGTGTCATCGCCACCAAATAACAGGCACGGAAAACAAAAGAATGAATTTACTACCGGACATCCACATAACCAATCCCATTTTTTATACACAAATTTATTGAAAGTCCTGTGATATGTTCTGTTTTTATCTTTAGAGACTTGATTAATGCACAGATCTGGTTTCGGAGGGCCTAATTCCTTTGCTAATAGTCTGTCCTCATAAGTTAAGGACTTATTTTGTAAGTATTTTACCTCGTTCATGGCACGGTTTTGGTAACGACATGCACACCTTCAATGCCTGAAAACACAGTGAAAATTATAAAGTAATTTGTCGCAGCATTAAGTTACGGTCTAAAAATAAAATGCCACATAGGCCTAGTTGTTAAGTAGGAGTTAACCACTTACCTCGTACGACGAAATACTCGTGCAGTGTATATTTTAATTATGTTTAATAACACACTGTTACGCGTTATTCCCACCTCACAAAACACGCTTCCAATACAAATATATTGTCTGGCTGCGTGGCTCAGGGGTAACGTTCTCGCGTGCTGAGCCCAAGGTTGCAAGTTCGAAACCTGGCGCAGTCATCTGGCATTCGAGGGTGCGCAAATGCCCCTTCGGGGCAAAATTCCGGCACCCCGGCGTCTCTAAAAGCCAGTGTAGTTAAAAGGGACGTAAAACCAATAACATTATTATAATACAAATATTAGCCTATGTAAGATTAATATTACTGAACACTGAAAAAGACCACCGCACTCGAACACAATTATACAGTAACTCAATATCGTAGGCGCCAAAACTTTCGGAACCAAATACTGAGGCAGTGCTGTCGTCACGCAGTTGTGTATTCCCCCAGATAATTAAATTTCTCAGACTTGACGTTATAACATAATACAAGTTCGCTTACGGTACATACCCTACGGTCATAATGTTACGTTTCTCTCTCAATGCATATTATAACTGTTGATTTTTCTCCGTACATATTAATAACGGGCGCTATGTTCCGTATATTATTTTGGTGGAAAATTGCTGAGGGTTGGTAAATAAGCTATTTATGAACTTGTCTGCCCTCTATCGGTACTCCTTGCTTACGGTACATTAACACCCCTCTTCGACCCTCCTCGCCCCTACCCGCCCTCGCTACTTTCACGACCGTATTGCCGGCTAGTCACAGGAGTCTTGTGCCCCAAGTCTAGGAAACTCCCATACCCCTCTCTCGCCACTCCCCGCTGTAAAAGTAGGGGATGATATTAATGGGCCAGGAAGAGGAAGCACGTGGCTACACTGTGTTGGTCACACCAGGCATGTGCCCAGCAGAGCACCTCGTTGTGACGTGGCATGCTCCTGCTGTCGGGGAAAGTGAACAGCAAGCCGATTGAACTGCTTGGTCACGTCATAAGCGCCATTACCACGGAAGGATTATCAAGACGACTACAACCCAAGGAGAATGATTATTAATGGCGGAGCACGTGACCGTGTGCCCCTGTTCTAAAACCGCCTCTGGTGAGTGTAGATATGACTGGATGGAGTGTCCTACTTTTCTGATTTTTATTAATAAATTAGCAGGCGCTAGTTGGCGTTTGGCAGATCATTTTTATAGAACATCGCGGTCTTCTATATTTAATAATCAGGAAGCGATAGTGCAGCTATTTAGGTACTGGCACTCATTGCAAATTTAAGTAACCGTTCACCCTCGAGATTCTAAGAATCTTGACCTACCACATCTTGGTTCGTAGGAAGTTTTATTTTTGTAGCTAAGTAGACGTACTATCGTACTTTTTGATAAATATACCAGCATTCAGAGGTTACTAGCTATCCATATAGCAAGGATCCGTTGATCTTTTCTAGCTGGGTATCAACGCCGTGGGATAATAGGCGGTGGCTACGTCAGCTTCGGGGGCAGTACACAAAACCGCAAATAGAGTGTATTATTTAAGGCAACTCTTTCCAAACATAGCCGGAGACTATCGATGGTTGCCAATTGCATTAGGAATAAGAGGTGAGATAGCAATTAAGAAAAAACAGACGATGTCCATAAAATATTTTTATTTACTTCATTTTTTACAATAGGTACACACAGAATACAACTCTTCTCTTTATGATTGCCTGTTATAGTTTTTAAACACAACGCTTGTTGTAAATTAGTTTCTTTCCATAGGGTGCATCGAATGATGTTTTTAAAAACAGGGGAAACCTCAAAGGTTTTATAGGCGTAAAAAGCTTATCCTCATCTGTTTCAGCATCATTATGATCATTGTCATTATTATTATTATTATTATTATTATTATTATTATTATTATCATCATAATTAGCACTATTATCATAATCATTGTCACTATTACTATCTAGTCCTTTTTTTTTTATCCAATTGCAATGCCACCTTTTCCATAGTCTGCGTTGGTTTTGATAGTGTTGGTGTCCTCTTGAATGGAGATGATTGTTCAAATATTGATTTTAGAGGAGGGGTTAAATGTTGCTCAACAAACAAGGCACTATCTTCAGCAGCAGTATCCTTTCTTAGGGATTGCTATTTTGTTTTGGTTGAAGTATTTTGTACTTTTAGATGAGTATCATCCCGAGCTCTACAATGATGCTCGTTTGAAGTAAGTACAATGGAGTCTTTTGTCTTAAGCATTCCCCGAAACTTTTTAATCTTTGTTTTTCAAAATACTGTTAAGGTCAATAGTCACACAAACAATTTCCAGATTGGACTAAGAGTGGGATGGAGGTAGTCCAATCATTAACCTTACCATGCTTAATGTATTCCAACCTTTATCGCTGCAATTCCTGTCTTCCACCTTTTCCTTACATAACGAAGTTTGTTATTCCTGGCTGCCTTAGTGTGTGTTCTACCAACCTATCTCTTGTCTTTGTTAGTAGTTATCACAAACAGCTCTCTTCTCCCATTAGCTATTATTTTGCTATTTTATCTACCCATGTGATCATCATCATTCTGCTGTAACATCGCATTGGTGAGGGGCGACCTGGGAAAGAGGCGCTTGTGACATTCATCTCGGTATTCACCTAGAGTAAAAAGTGTTAACCATAAAAGTATGTAGTAAATTTTCCAAGTTCATTTCTGATAGAGATGTTGTCAAGGTAAAACTATAATTTACTTTCACCCTCGTGTGTTGTCTGTTATGTGAATACAGTTTTTTAATGTTTTAAAGTTGCTAAACCTGCGACTGTACTTTTAGGATTCAACCTGTGGTCTCTGAAACGTTTCCAATTCAAATCCCTTCGTTTAGACCGATGTCCAACGACCACATATGTATTTCACCAAAAAACAGTCAGCACGAGAATCTAAACATCTCAGGGAACCATATGGGTTAACGTTACAACAATAAACAAGATCAAAAAATGCCTTACTGTTTTTCGGTTCGATGCAACAATAAGGATAGAAGGGAGACTTTGAAAATATCACAATTCCTAAAATAATCTCATTTTATTCATAATTTAAAACTTGACTCTAAAATAATCCCATAAAGGCATTGAGAATGCATGAAAAATGCATACACCTTATATACAAAAACACAGAATCATCAACGCATGAACACTAATTGGATTTGAACAAAAGCCAGAATAGCAGTCCTGTTGACTCTGTCCAAATTATTTTTATGTACAACGGTAGGATATTCAGGGCAAATTAAATCGTCCAGCCTGAATCCTACTTGACTAGCATTCACTTGTTGAAAGAAAATTAATATTTAACTGTTTCACTTGTTGTAAAAATCACTTTGTTTATGAGTTCATTTCTTAACACGAAAAACTATCACTTTTCAGGAATCATTATTCAAAATTGGTACATTAGATATCATAGCAATGAATTAAACACAAAAATATCGATTTTTAGGACATCTGAGCATCATTAAATAACAATGTTTAAACATTATGAGCATGGATTCGAAGAACTTCGATGGTGAGCAGACAATTTATTACATCCTCTGTTCTCGATCCGAAAATAACAATGATGAGTGCATGACTCAAATAGAAATTCATGGTTCAAAATATATTAACCAAAACATTACTTTAAAATGTTAACTAAATCATCCAAACATTAAGCTTTCATATAATTGAAAATATTATTCTGAAAATTGTCATAAAAATAGTAACAAATACTATCAAAAAATTATTTTCTTCTTCAGAATATGAAAATATTGATCTTTACAAAATCTTATATTTTATAATATTTATAACTTCAATAGGATCACAAATATCCTTTAAATGGTAGTGGCTGTTCATTAAATAACAATGTAAACGTTAGCACTGGCCCATTCTATTAATGTGTCGATAGTCACCTGATCACACTTTGTATTTGACAAAGGGTAAGGTATCATCGAAATTAAAGGTTTATCTACTATAAACTCGGGTTGACAAGTACTGGGAAAATACCTGTAGAACAAGAGAATCAAATGTGAAACATAACTGTGATGGTTGCATGAAATAACCATTTGCTATCAAATTCGACGAAAGTGTGATTCGTAATTATATTTAACTTCCATATTTTTCCAACATATTTTATAAAAGCTATCTAACCCTAACTATGGTTGATGCTTCACGTAACGACGATTTCATTCCTGCGACTTAATTGCCCAATTTGAATGACAAATTTCAACTATTTCCATACACAACATTTCTCCTCATATTATACATAATTATGATAATCAAGCCCTTGCTTGTTATCCAAATGGAAGACTAGGAAGCTAGTAAGCTCCTCCAATGAGTTTACTACAAATTTCACCATCACATGAATTCTTAGTATTTTTATATCGTGTCTACTCATGGTCAAACGTTTCATAAAATGACGCTACCCAAATAATTTACTATTTATAAAAACTCTAGCAAACCGTAATTTATACATTCAGTTTTCTTCCCATTGTGATAGCCTTCCGTGTCTCTACATGATTTGACTGTATAACGCAATTATTAAATGCTTCCAATATTATTCTGTTATTTCAGAATGTGGGCGTGCGTCTAACCACTAACATTCGGAAAAACAATGATCCAAAGTAGTTAACTGTTTCGGATATCCAATTGATAAATCCATATAACATGACATTATTATTATAAGTTACAAAATTATTTTTATTAATATTTCAGAAAATGAAAATAATAATTATTATAATTAAATCTCTATTATTATTATTATTATTATTATTATTATTATTATTATTATTATTATTATTATTTCCAAACTGGAATTAGCTTCACAAAACAATTCGAGAAACGATCAAGGTCGAATTCTTAAAATTCCGACGGCTGATGACCGCGATTAGAAAAATGACAAAATTAAACTAAAATGCTCATGATGCTTGTCCATAGATTCAAATCATCGAATCCAAATATCTGAACACAGGAAATGTCCAGACCTAGGCCTCCAATAACTCGAAGCCTAATTTGCGACAGCAAATTAAAAAGGAAAATATGTGTTGATAAATCTGTAGAAATGGAGAATTCCAAATGACTAAGCATACGAAAAATTCAAATGTAGCTTACATTCTTGCAGATGTCGACGATGAAAATCTGGTTAGAACCAGAATATTCCATTATTCGGTCCCATTTTGACCCGTATCTAAATCCTAGTATCGGCCTCCATTTTCTACCCGCAATATGTCTAGCAAGACATAACGGCTGGATTCTTCGTTGTCTCGACATAATCTTGAAGAATACTGTTCATGTTGAAAGCTCTAATAGCTGAAGCTATGATCTTGAAAGGGACTTGATCTTTAAGATCCAGGGTAAAAATACCAGACGTAACATAGACGCAACAGTGACACATTTAGTAGGATGTCAATACTCTTACAATCTTATTCAGCTGTGGTAAAAGATCTGATGTTCTTGTTGTCCCTGGGTGGAGTTATGCATTCCCCAGACAGCGCTATGCACTGCTGGTCCCAATGTCGGCTAAGTGATCTTACCAAGCAAGAATGGTATTTAGTAAAGTACTGATATGATGTCGTGGTTGTTCTTTCTGTTACCAAGACGAAGCTTGCCTCTGGTAGTTGGAAGTAAAAATACTCCAAACTAATAAATGTGGCTTGTGTAGACTAAGTCTACCATATGCCCGTCTGCAGTTGGATTTTACCAAGTGTTAACTGCATGATAAAGTCTATCACTTGAAATGTTAATTTTGAAAAATTAACTATGTTCCACTGTCTGAAAAATATACAAACACCTTCGACCATTACTTGGTCTAATATTTTAAAGTATGAAGTAACTTAGTACCAGTAATCATGTACTGTTTAAAGATTCACTCGGCGAACTATTAGCGAAGAGTTTAGCGACCATGCGCTTCGAAGAACTGACTATGTAGTCCCAGCGACCGTGTGCTGTGAAGAAGTGAAGTATTGAGTGCTGCTGGGCCCGTAATTTATACTGCACAGAGCTCTCCTCTGATGTCACAGCGGAGTAAGTCCTCTATAATTAAACTGCTCATATCTCGGCTTCCACTGATCCTATTTTCTTCTGATATGGCTCATTCTTCTTCTTTTTCCCGTGCCAGTAAAATGGTATGCCTTCCAAGATTCCATCAAATCGGGAAATATTTAATCAAAAATATAGCCTCGATTATTACGCTGCACGAGCCACTAACCTTTCTGTTGCCTGCATATTCCTTCGATTCCAATCTAGAACAAATGTCGCGCCCTATTCAAACCTTCCGCCTGGGACTTAGGATATGCGCCTGTGATCCCCAGTCTGCACAAGTGGATTTGGGCACAATACACTGTACAATAAATGAAAATCGCTTCCAGTCTAGAAATTGTCTATGTGAGTATAGAGCCGACAACAAGTGTCCTGTAAATCATGATCATAAAAATCACAAATCAGTATAAATCGTGGTAACTTGAATCACAAATTAGTACAAATTGCATCCCACCCAACGCAAGTCAATACAAATCGCGCTGACTCAAATAGCATCCAGTAAATAATTGGGCCTACTAATCATGTTCAATGAAGCCTCCATGGCTTAGGCGGCAGCACGCCGGCCTCTCACCGCTGGGTCCGTGGTTCAAATCCCAGTCACTCCATGTGAGATCTGTGCTGGACAAAATGGAGGCAGACAGGTTTTTCTCCGGGTACTCCGGTTTTCCCTGTCAATATTTCATTCCAGCAACACTCTCCACTATCACTTCATTTCATCTGTCATTCATTTAATCATTGCCCCAGAGGAGTGCGTCAGGCCTCGACAGCCGGCACAGTTCATATCCTCCACTCTAGATGGGGGCTTCATTCATTCCATTCCTGACCCGGTCGGAGACTGGAAGCAGGCTGTGGATTTTCAATCATGTTCAGTATAAATAGCGCCCACTCAGTGTGAGTCGATATAAATAGTAACCACACAAATCCTGTGTTAGTACAATTCGCGCCCACTCAAATCATGAGTTAGTACAATTCACTTCAACTACGTATAAACCGTTTCCAGTATTTTGCTACTCTATCTATCCATGTAATCAGTATCATTTTCTGTACCTGTAAAGAGGGGGTTGGTAAATCCATCATGGCATTCATCTAGAGTAAAATTGTTTACCTCACAGTACGCGGTTAATTCTCTAAGTTCATCTCTGGAAGCATGTTGTCAATGTTGAACTATAATTTCCTTCCACCCTCGCGTAATGGAAAATAATGCCCACTGAGCAATGCGTGTAAATCGTGCCCAGTCTAGAAATTGTTCCTGTAACTATCGACTTCATAACTGGTGTTCTGTAAACCACGTCCACTCAAATCACAAGTCAGTACAAATCGCATTCACTGAAATCACATTCCAGTGGAAATCGCGCCTACTAATTGCGTCCTATTATGATTCGCACCCGGTGAAATTGCTCCCAGTGAAAATCGTGCCTACTAACAATTGTGTCTATGAAACGCGCTCAGTATAAATCACGCCCTGTATAAAACGCGCCTAGTATAAATCGCGCCCACTATCAATAGCACCTACTAATCGCGCCTGCTATCAATTACGCCCGCTGAAATCGCTCCCGGTACTAATAGCTTTTACTAAAAAATCACAGGTTAGTACAATTCGTGCCCACTATGAACAGCGTCAAGTATAAATAGCGTCCACCTAACACAAGTCCGTACAAAGAGCACCCATTCAAATCCTGTGTTCGTTCAATTTGCGCCCACTACGAACCGCTTCCATTATAATTAGGGTCTGGTTCTAATCACGTCCACTCTGGAAATTGTATGTATGACTATCCACCTTAACAGTAGTTTGAAAAATTCCTCCTTTGGAAAAACCAATCCTCTTTGGATTTCTCTCTACCGTTCTTATTATTGTAATAACATTACTAATGTTCAATTTGTGAGCGTTAGTTAATATGCAAGTCTCAACGACTAGCTATGGTAAGCCATGTGCGTACTATAAATAACGATGGAACTGTTATTTGGCGTTGTTCAAAACAAAGATCAAAAGAGTGCCGGGTAATGCACAAGACAAAAGACTCCAATGTACTTACTCCAAACGAGCATCATTGTAGAGCTCGGGATGATACTCATCTAAAAGTACAAAATACTCCAACCAAAACAAAAAAGCAATCCCTAAAAATGGATACTGCTACTCAAGATAGTGCCTTGTTTGTTCAGCAACATTTAACCCCTCGTCTAAAATCAATGTTTGAACAATCATCTCCATCCGAAAGGCCACCAACACTATCAAAACCAACGCAGACTATGGAAAAGGCGGCATTGCAAGTGGTTCAATAAGGACTAGATAGTAATAGTGATAATGATTATGATAATAATGCAAATTATGATAATAATAATATTAATAATAATGATGGCAATGATCATAATGATGATGAAACAGATGAGGATAAGGTTTTTACGCCTATAAAACCATTGGGGCTTCCCCTGTTTTTAAAAACACCAGTCGATGCTCCCCATGGAAAGAAACTAATTTACAACAAGCGTTGTGTTTAAAAACTATAACAGGCAGTCATGAAGAGAAAGAGTTGTATTCTGTGTGTACCTATTGTAAAAAAATAACTTAATAAAATATTTTATGGCCATCGCCTGTTTTTCTTAATTGCTATCTCACCTCTTATTCCTAATGCAATCGGTAACCATCGGCAATCTCCGGCTATGTTTGGAAAGAGTTGCCTTAAATAATGCACTCTATTTGCGGTTTTGTGTACCAAGTATCATAATAATACAATGCCTGTAACCAATGTTGAGGTAATGGTTATGTCGGGTAAGGGGTTCGAATCCTTGCTTCATTGTACAGAAAATGTGATCTTAGAGCGCTCGGTCAACCTGACAATTACTCATTTAGACTACAAAATTGAAAAATAGCATTATAGAGACATAAATAGAGCAAGTAAAACATATAAGTGTTGAATATTCCCACAGAATGGTAGTACGGCTAAATAAATAAAAAATAGTGTTAAGGTGTGCAAAATTTTATATAGTTGGTTTTCAGTCACAAACTACAGTATTATGCAAAATCTAAATTATTGTTGCCTTATAAACTCTATCTATATTGCTTAGTATTTAAACCGCCCTTGCTGTATGATAGTAACAGGCTTGGTAATTAGCTAGTGTCGTAAATAGCAATAACAATTTAAAAAAAACTTGTTAGAACACTAATACCTTAATACGGTTGGTATCGGGAAAGAGTTGACCAAGAGAGGTCAATAGAAAAAAATAACAAAAATTTGCGTAGCAGGAGTAAGTAAAGCAATGCCAGACACATGTGGGGGGTCGTGATCGTCAAGCACCCGCTATGTAAATACTTACAGTTAATCAGAGACCTCCAGTTAAATGTGGAATCCAAACCACAGGTTGTGAAATTTTAATTCGTAAATCTACCATACATTTAACCAGAGAAAGGGGGTTAAATCCTTTTTGCTTAAGAGGTAAGCAACCTAATCACACTCCCACCAAGCCCTTAGGTATAGTTAAAACCACGAAAATGTACTTCTAAAACTGTTAACGTTGGAAACACCCATGTCTATTAAGTCTGCAAATAGTCAGGTCTCCAAAGCCCAGCACTATGTATTAGCAAGCAATCTCTGTCTGTTCTATAATTTACATGAGTGTGGAAAAGGTGGAGGCCGTGTTCTTACGTTACGAACCATCCTGGCATTTGCCTGGAGTGAAAGTGTAAAACCACCTACAAAAATATTTTTAAATGGCTGACAATAGGAGTTCAAATCTACCTCTCCTCAGTTTTGACCATCAATTGTTAGACCAGAAATAAATTACTCCTGGGCTACAGCCAAAAATGCTAGCCAATACACCACAAGGTAAATGTCAGTAGGTTTATTTCGAAACTTTAAATAGTTCTTAGTGTTAGCCAGGGGCGGTTCTAGGCGTAGTAGCACCGTGCCATGGCACTGCCCTCTAAGAGAAAATAAATTATTCATAGTCCTGAAAGAATAATTTCGAACGCCTACGTTTAATACTGGTATCTAGTTAGTTTCAAATTACTTAGTAGTTTAATATTTCGTTCGTCGAGTATGATCATTGATTCCATCTTCGCCCCAGTGATATCTTGAGCCGCGGTCTATGCGGCACGGTTGACGCATGCGCAGTCCAATTTACGATCTTTCTCGTAGCCTCTCTCGTGACTCGCTATGAGGAAATAAGCTGGGCTCCGTGCCGAAAACAGTTTGGCTCAAGGTAATACAGACACTGAAGTGCAATGCTATCTATCGGCCATTATGAGGTACTGGGCCATCGCTATGTCTGTCTGTCACACGCTGTCACAAAGGGAGGAAGAGAAGAGGGTGTTGACCAATGACCTGATTGGCTGGAAGTAATTTGAGGGGGGTGGGGTGCGGGGTTCGTTGAAAAACTGACAACCAATCGCTCTCACACAAAGAGTATTAATTCTAGATTTCTCTAAAAGGGGGCTCTACGTCCAACATTGAAATCTAAACTTGCCCTATACTCTGTGAGCTGCCAGAATGGTATTGACATTTGGCATGAAATTCCACGTCAGTCATCACCCGTCTGCCTCTTGACCAATCCATGTTCGCATAGTTGAAGCCATAATATTCTGCGTTGCAATATTACAGCCCACGTGCTTTAGTGCCTGGTGAGCTGTATCTCTGGCTTGTACAGTTTGGCAACATCGTTCTCAGACCACATGGCGAGGCGAGAACTGCCAATCCCATTCTGGTTGCCCAAAGAGTATAATGAAATGAAAATCCACAGCCTGCTTCCAGTCTCCGACCGGGGCAGGAATGGAATGAATGAAGCCCCCATCTAGCGGCGAGGATATTGACTGTGCCGGCTGCCGAGGCCTGACGCACTCCTCTGGGGCAATGATTAAATGAATGACAGATGAAATGAAATGATAGTGGAGAGTGTTGCTGGAATGAAATTTTGACAGGGAAAACCGGAGTACCCGGAGAAAAACCTGTCTGCCTCCGTTTTGTCCAGCACAGATCTCACATGGAGTGACCGGGATTTGAACCACGGACCCAGCGGTGAGAGGCCGGCGTGCTGCCGCCTAAGCCACGGAGGCTTCCAAAGAGTATAATAAATAGTGAAAATAATATGTATTTATTCCTTATCTGGTAAAATGAATAACTAAGAGAATGAATAAAAAAAGAAAAAAGTACGATCATGACTACGGTACCATACATGTTAAGGTTTCACGGATTAATCTCGGTAGCTAAAAATGTATGGTTGATAACCATCTGCACCTGTCAGGTCTGGATGAAATCGTGCGAATTTCTGTATGTAGACTATCTTCAGTTCTTGTTAACGGTTCATGGTAATTTTTAGTTAGTGACAAGGTGTTAGTTAAAAATTGAGTTTGTGTTGTAGGCTATTCGTGAGTAAATGGTTGAGTGCTGAAAACGTTTATTTTAAATATTTTCTTCTCGTGTATATTATCGGTTAGTCCCGATGTGAAATGTTGACTATCAAGAATAGTGTTGGCACTATATATAAAACAGAAATCGAACCCTTGGTGAGAAGTTAACAAGTAGACTGCTCTGCTATCATGTTATGTGAATACCAATATTTTCATATATTTACTTGGTACTACCCCTTGGGTGGGACTGGAGCCGCTCCTGGTGGTAGCTAGAAACATATATCTCCTTGTTATTCGTGTTGTCAACTAGGTCAAAAGTAATACACAATAAAAGTCTATGTGTTTTGTGGCCTTTTAAAAGATCGAGAAAAGGTCTTTCTAGTCAACCATCGTGGACAAGCTGCGTGCCGGGATGAGAGATAAAATAAATTAAACTAAGCAAAAATATGTAAAAGAACCATCTGTGACCAGTCAAAAGTTACCGTCCCAGCACTTGCCTTGTGTTGAAAATAGGGAAAATCACATAACTGTGGCTAGAGTCGAACCCACGCGTCTATCGAGTTAGCAGAGAGCTTGACCCCATAGCCTTGCGTTCCGTATTAGTAAATAGGCCTATTATCACCGCTGTCGGTTGTATAATTTACATGACAATTGGAAAGGGGTGACTGTTGCTAGTTTTGTATATGCTAACCTATGTAATTGTAGTATCCATAGTAACATGTGTATTTGTAATCCAAGTAATGATTTGGAAAGGAAACAGGTGTGGCCTTACTCAAACATTACCTCTGCATTTGTATGTTTATCACATGCGTGTTAACCGGTAATCGAACTCAGGTCTACCTTAGTGAGAACCTAACAGCTTGACCACTGCGCCATCAAGCCCCAAGAGAGAATGGAAACCACGGAACGATATTTCAAGAACAGCTGAGGTGGAAATCGAGCCCACCTCTTCTATTTTATTTTTTTTTGCTTCTCGAGACTTGCTTCCTGTTCTAAGACCGGAATTAAATTTCTTATTCTCAAAGTCAAGAATTATGTCTTGAGTCAATGGTTACAATTCAGTGTTATTCTTGCAATGACACACAATGTATCAGATTTCAGAAGACTCTAATTTACGGCTCACACAGCTGGATGAAGAAGCGAGCCACAGTTTTTTTCCGACATAGCGATTGCATGTTCGTAAATTAAGAAAACTCATTTATATGTCCCGTGTAGTTAGTGTGTGTGTGTAGTGGCATGTAGTCAAATGTCTTGGATAACGTGGTCATCGGGCTCGTGTGTTTACATGTATGTGCGTGTGTCAAGGTTTAGGGACATCTCAATCATTAGCCCCGTGTATTTGATTGTACATGAATCATATTATGGGGATAGCAATATCAAAGTCGTTATAAATGTCTAGTTAGGGTATTTAGATATCATGGCTATTAGCCCCGTGAGTAGGTGTTTTTTGGCGGTTCTAGGCCCTCCTCCTCTTCACTCTCCTCACAACATGGCGGCGGCGCGTAACGACGTATATGGCGCGCTTTTCAAATAAAGCTGGTGAGCATGGCTTAACCTAGACTATGCTAGTTAAGCTGACGTCATGCAATGCAGGAGTCGCAACTGAATGCTCGGCTACGCTGACCCTTTAGCCAAGTATGATTCGAGATATCTCGCAAACCCATGGTTCGATTTTGGCATGTGACATATCGTTGGACTTGAGGTGATGCCCCCTTTTTGAATATATTTTTGAAATTTTGACAAAGGGCGTAACGACACTTTTGTTAATATCTAGCGAACCAAATATGCTAGGGACTTGTATGAGGGGTCCTAGCACTTGGGGCGATGTCCCCCTTTGGGGGGTAAAACTACCCCCCAAAATTGAAAAATCAATATCTTGGAAACTAAGAACCCTAAAATTATGTGTGATAGCTCAAAAAATATGTCATGACTAACGCTTTTACCACGATAGGTCATTTCACCCCTAAAAGAGTAAATAGTTATTTTATGGGGGGAAAATAGGTGTTCAACACGTAAAAATAATAAATGACCCTAAGATCTTTTGATTTTGATGAAAAATATTGGGGGGGGGGGGGGGAGGAAACTACCCCAAAATTGAAAAATCGATACCTTGGAAACTAAGTACCCTAAAATTAGGCGTGGTAGCTTAAAAATAGGTCATGACATACACTTTTACCATGATAGGTCATTTCACCCCTAAAATAGTAAATAACTTAGTTATGTTACAGGGAAAGAAGGTGTTAAACACTTAAACACTTAAAAATGATAAACGAACCTATGATCTTTTGTTTTTGATGAAAAATAGTAAGGGGGTGAAAACTACCCCAAAATTAAAAAAATGATATCTTCAAAACTAGGAATCCTAAAATTAGGTCTGATAGCTCAAAAAATTGGTCATTAAATACTCTTTTACCACGATAGGTAATTTTACCCCCAAAGAAATGAATGTAGATTTAACAGGGGAAATGGGAACCAATAATCAGATTTGGACACTTGAGGTTTAATAGGACTCAGGGTGACAGTCCCTGTTTGAATTTATTATTTATTTTTTGAAATTTTGGCAAAGGGGGTAACTATACATTTTGAAAATTTAGATTTTTAACTTTTAATTTTTCTTAAATAGAGAGAGACAGTACCGGTTGTGTTTTAACGAGCATGTCGCCGACTACGGTGGCCATGTTTAATGGGATGAATTGATATTTTGCGAAGCATTGATAGGAGAGGGTTATGTGACGACTTGTTTTAAGAGTATGTTTTATGATTTTTCCTACAGAGCATTTATTTATTCAAAAGACCGAAAACAGCAAGGTTATTGACCTGTGATTTTATAAACTAATAATTGAATTTGAACACATAAGGTGTCCTAGGACTTGCCATGGCGCACTATTTGTTTTTTATGGCTTATGAATTTTCCCAAAAAGATTAAAAACAACAAGGACATGGACTTTTGTTTCTTTTAATATATTGCAACAATGTTACATATTTTTGATGAGTGATGAAACATAGCTAGGTAGAGAAGGAATTATTGTAGGCTACACGTATGGTGACTGACAAGTCTTTGACCATTGAAACTTGTTTTTAGACCTGACCGCAGTGCATAGGGAGTATAAGTTTCAGGCATGGCATGACAAATGGTGTACACAAAATCCAATTTATCGATTCAAGAATTAAGAGTAGATTATCTTTAATTGATTGGTTAAAGAGGGTAGCTAAAAACAAGATGGTGACTACACTGAACCAAACCGAACCAATACAATCCTTTTTGGATGTCTAATGTTACTAGCTAACCATTTTGTGCTGCAGTGAAAAGCACTTTTGGCTCTTGCACTGGGGGTCTTAACTCAATTTTTAGCTTTGAGGCTTAGAAAGAACCAAACTAAGAAGGACGGTCATGGCGATGCAGTGCTTAAACTGTTAGTCTTTCACTTAGGTAGACAAGGGTTCGATTTTAGGTTAATATGCATGTCATAAACTTATGAAAAGGCAGAGATAATGTTTAAAACCGATTACACTTGTGTCTTTTCAAATTATTAACTAGATTACAAATTTGGTGACTATGCTTTTTATTGACCAGTGAGTAGAGCTTTAAAAACTGTTTGCTATTTTTGGGTTATATACAACAGATGCTTAGACCTACTGAGTGGCTATGTTTGCTAAACATGACATTATACCAGAGACGATTAGGATACTTAAATAGCTTAGGCACGGAAAGCATTTCTATAGAAAAGGAATCTGTTGACATTGAATATAGATTTAGGTATTAGGAAAGTAATTTTTGAAGGCCTTTGTCTGGAGCGTCGCACTCTATGAAAGTGAAACTTGGACTATAGGCCAGGCGACAGGTCGCAAAAAAAGCCTAAATAAGGAAATAATTAGTGGAAAGCTAGAAATTGCTTTAATCGCTTTATTTGGACCCACATATTACTCTCCCAAGTTTCCCCCCTCGAGCGAAGTCGGCGTTGGCCCTTTTACCCTAAGAAGGTACCAGTTTTTCTTTTTTGTTTTTTTGCTAATATCTCCCAAACCATCAACTGTATTAACAAAATACCTATTATAAAAAATATTGTAGAGTAAATTTCCTACAGAAAGGTCCTGCACCTTTTGTCTCCAATGTGAAACGTTACGATTCTACGACCATTCAAAACGGAGCCCTTTTTGATTCTTGCGGAAAAGCTATGGAAATTATATGCCATATCAAAGTTTCTAAATGATATAAATATTTGTCAGCATTCCAGGTGCACAAGCTGTTAACTTGTTACAAGTAACAATTCGTAACATTGCTGAAGAGTAATGAGGAACTGCAGACAGCTGTTAGGGTTTTCCAAGTTACAACAGCTTTTCAATGTAAACAGCTGTGGCAAAGTACCTACCATTTGTATTATTATTGCGTAGTATTGGCATAAAATCACTCTTTTCCACACCACCTGGCGGTAAATGGCGTTTTTTTAGTGGTGCCGTCAGGAGGCCTAATCCACTGTTGAAATATCAAAGTTAGTCGATTTTAAACCGTTTTGATGTAGGCTGGCAGTCTTGATCGTCTGCCTTAATTTTTCTCCGTCATCGCTTTCATCGTCTGTAGCGGTACATTTGTCCGACGTCACAGGGCGCTCAAGATTAACATCGATGTCTCCGTCTCAATCAACCATATCATCTTCCTCGGCAGCATTTGTACATGACGGTCCCATACAATTCATGCAGATTCTGGAGCATCGGAGGCCCGTTTTCCTGCAACCACACGCTGCGTTACATCCTTTCGAACATTTGCAGGACAATGTTTATAAGCGTTTGTGGCGCCAGATATGGGAGCCAAACCACATTGAGAATTTTTCCAGCCCCAATCTAGTGGATTTGTATCATTTCCATACCATGTTTGGATTTGATGGTATGTTCTTAAAGAGTGCTCACGTGCCGCTGATTCGGTGGGAGGTAAGCTTGCGAGATTAAATCGATGTTTGCTTAGAGATTTTGCAAACAGTTGGAACCGCAACTCATCCAGGGTATTTCTCGTGGTTTTGTTGTCAAAAAGTCTAGCCAAAACCAACTGGCCCGCTTTGTCAATTCATCGGGGTTTGCGTTCACGTCTTGGAAAACCCTAACAGCTGTCTGCAGTTCCTCATTATTCTTCAGCAATGTTACGAATTTAATTTTGCCCTGCCTGTGAAACGAAGACGTTGTATCGCACCCACTAAACGCATGCAAAAAGAGGATGTTTTCCTGCACACACGGCGGGAGATGTTGTGCAAAATGGATGTTGTTTGGTTGAAACTTTGCAGGGTTTCATAAAATACATTTTCATGGAGGGTGACACACGAGTCGCCAAGATGACCAGGATATCTATATCTTCAGCCACTATAATGACCGAATTGTCGGGCCGAGATAACTCGAGTGCGATGGTAACGATGAGCACATCGGCATCTTCTGGAGCTTGTCTGGTTTCGATTCCTTCGCTTTCGAATTTGACGCGCCACAAGTCGATAAATCGTAGTTTGTTTGTGTCATTAGACAAAAATTTTGCTTGTGATATCGGTGCCGTCATGGACTCATCAAATAAAATATTAGCAGCATCATGCTTGTGCGATCGTCGAAGACGTTCAGCGGACTTGGTACTGCGAGCTGCTGGGTCGTCAGGATACCTGGGTAGGTTTTAGCTAGGGATTAACACTACCTAAGGGATGATGATAAAGAGAAAAGGAGGTGGGTTTCGGTTTGGAGGAAAGTATTGGTAGATAAGAAGAGAATCCACCACAAACAGTTTTAAATTAAGAATTGACAGTGCCAAGCTTGGAGGAACCTAACTCCAGCGGGGGCCTGTGTTAAGTAGAAGGACAATGCAGCGTGAATAAAGGATGCCTGCAAGTTCTCGTGGATTGCACTTTCCCTCTCGGGCTGGTATTTTGGTATTATGGGGACGGGTGGCACTCCGATAAGGCAAAGTAGGCCAAAAGAAAAAGGCCGTACTAATTCTCTTTTTAAAGGATTGATATTTGTGATGCATTCAAGAATGCTAAAGAGATTTGACTTTGGTATAATAATTTTATTTCTGGGCTCTTTTGGATCTCCGTCAGACCAACCAAATGTTCCCAGAAAGGGAAGCGATAAAGCAATATGAATGATTTTCGTAATCATTTTACTTTTCCTCTTGATAACTTTTGGAAAAATGCCAATTGTTGCACTTAAGAGAGCTAAGATTTTACCCAGCAGCGTGCCGACTAAAAGTTTAGACAAGAGAAAACTTTGATTTGAAACCAGACCATAAGTTATAGAGAAAATCTCAACAAGCAGAAAGCTTGCGGAGCTAGCTATGCTTGCCTTAATGGCTCGCAAGAATTAGCTATGAAAACTAAAAGAAACTTTGACCAAAGTTGTTACGAGGAGTTTTTTGTTCAAATGCAACAAGGAGTGAAACATTTATTTTATGTATTTTTTGTTTTCTTAAAAAGAGCTTAAGTTTACAGGAAGAATCAAGGAAGCCAGGGTCCTGTCTAATCTTGAATCCAGTGAAAAATATGAAGCAAACAATAATAGAGATTTTATTGAACTAGAAATTAAAATGTTGAAAAGTTAACAATATTTAGGTTGTGATAGTGGTTTATGAAAAAGATTTACAACATATAAAGGTCTAAGACCTAATTATAATAAAATTTCAATTTGTAAAAACATTAATTGGACGCAAGTTTGAAACTTGCTTCGAGCACTAAATCTGCATAAGATTTTAAAAGTTGTGCTAAAATTGAAAACATTAACGTTTATAACAAAGATTACAAGTAATTAAAGCTTTAGTAATTATATCAGGTACAAAGTGAGCACTTTCGAATTCCTATTGGAAATCTTAGAGGCTATGAAAAATTACAACAAAGAAAAAGGGAAAATAAAGAAGAAGTTCCTATAACGTCATGTATTTATACAATAATTACGACCGTGATTTATTCAAATAGGACAGGTCACTATTTGGGAAACCTGAAGAGAAAAAAAATTAGATGACTCAATTATGAGTAGAAAAAGTAGAATTCCCCCATTTAGAAGGGAAAAGAATTAGAATGTGGACTTGCCACAGATTTATGCAGAAGTTAATTCGTGAAATTCGAAACTAAGTTGGGAGGGCACTTGTGGTCAAGCGAGGCCTCGTTGAGTAATAGCTAGGTACATCAATTGACTTAAATTTAAAGCTTAATTAGATTAAGTTAGTAAGGTGTTTAGGGAGGTAGAATTGGGAACTTTAGGAAAACGTTTTGGCCATATATATTGCTCTCGCGAACGCGACGCGGTTGGTAGTTGAACGGGCACTGTTTTGCACTATAGTTTGTTGATGGATTTGAAAAGTTCACTATTGCAGCACAGAAAGTTTATGGAGAGAAAAGTTATTTCAGTTATGTAGATCACTAGCAGAATTTTTGCTTGAACAAGTTCATTGCGTTGAAAAGTTTGTAGGTTGTAGTTTAATGCAGAAGAAAATTTCCCTCGAAGGAGGACAAATTAGGTGTGGATCAACGGTTTTTATAAAGAAAATTCCTAGTTAGGAAAAGTATTCCCATATACGAGTGGAAAATACTCGAAGGTTTAGCTTGTAGATAGATCGTTTGACATGGAAAATTCCAGAGCAATGATGACTATTGAATTGGGTAAGAAACGTCCCGCGGTGGAAAAAGCTAAGTTTTCTATAGACAGTGGGTAATTTAATGATATCCCACGTTGTGAGAATGTATCTCAGTTAATTTGTACAAGAAGTACTGTTTCATTTTATAAGGCTAGCTTAGATAGGCAAAGCCTGACATCGAAAATCCCGCGAAGATGGTTATTGCACCACATTTAGCAATTTCACATTGTCTATAAAATGGTATTAAAAAGCATTTAGCTATTTAAAAAAATTAAAATGTGTTGAAGAACATTCAAGTTTGTACTTAGCTCATTTTGAAGAAAGGCGATGGTTCCTCGGTGACGGTTGATTTTAAAGTTCAGACATGGCGTCTGATTTAAAAAAAAGTCTCAAGAGAGCAGAAGACTAGCCCGGGTAGGGCTTGCACTGTACTCGACGGCCGAACTAAGAGTGAGAGCAGGTAGCCTTGACGGCACGGCAACAAGAAGTTGAGTGAACGAGCGGAGCAACGCGCGGAGGGGCGAGAGACACCGCACACGTCAGAGGTAGGCGGGCGAGGGGAAGGGCGAGCGAGCGGGTAGGGGAAGGAAACAACAGAGTTTATACAGAATATGCAACTTAGAAAAAGGAAATTCATATGCAGGATATAAAATTCTTCTGGGAGCGGTGTCTTCACGATGAATACGACGCTTGGCGGATTGATGAAGAAGTCTTCATAACTTGAGGCAATTGAAGTTCAGAGGGCAGCGGTGAGACGCTGCCAGGCTGGTTCCGAAGAAAATGCGCTTCTGGAACAAACTTACACAAAAAGTAAACAAGTGTACGGGGCAAACAGGATGTAATAGTTCGATGTTGGTGTCTGCGGGAAGGAAATCTAAATAAATGAATTAATATAAAATAATAAAGAGCAACAACAGCCAACTCTGCCTTACCGTGTATTTCGAGAAATCCACCAATACCCATCGAAAATAATGACACTGTTTTTGAAGTATCTTTTAACGTAATTCACATATTTGACACTAATGTCGAAAAAAGTATCGGTTTGGTGCCAAATTACACGGTACAGAAGATATCCTCCGTCGAAAACATGATGTAGGTCCTCAAATGTGAGCTCATCGGTAACAGGATGGAATAATTTATAGAACACAGACTTTTGCGTCTTACGCAAATCCGCTTCATCAAAGATCGCAACCGGATACGGAGCTAGTTCAAACTGGAAATATAGTTTCAAATCTGAATCGGATTTCTTTGCAAGGCAAATGCGTTGGAAAAGCACAAGAGGATCAACAGGAATATCCGTGTTGTGGATTTTTATTTTCGAATTTATCGCGCGGAGAGGCATCACGCGATTTTTTCTAAGGAACTTCACTTCGCGAAAGTTGTTGCCGGTTATGCCTTTTTGTGCTGCTATTCCAATTTCATAGGCCATATGATAAGTGATTTGTCCATCCCCGACAACTCCTGTGCTTAACGAAACAATGTGTTGTCCACGAGGAAAGGGATCGTGAGTTGATAACATCAAACAAGTCCGCATCATCGATGTTAATCTTGAGCGCCCTGTGACGTCGGGCAAAAGTACCGACACAGACGATGAAAGCGATGACTGCCAGCCTTCATCAAAACGGTTTTAAATCGACTAACTTTGACATTTCAACAGTGGATTAGGCCTCCTGGGGCACCACTTAAAAAAACGCATCATTTTCCGCCAGGTGGTGTGGAAAAGAGTGATTTTATGCCAATACTACGCAATAATAATACTAATGGTAGGTACTTTGCCACAGCTGTTTATATTGAAAAGCTGTTATACTTGTAACAAGTTAAGAGCTTGTGCACCTGGAATGCTTACAAATATTTATAACATGTAGAAACTTTGATATGGCATATCATTTCCATAGCTTTTCCGCAAGAATCAAAAAGGGCTCCATTTTGAATGGCCGTAGCATCGTAACGGTACACATTAGAGACAAATGGTGCTGAACATTTTTGTAAAAATTTACTCAAGATTATTTTTATAATAGGTATTTTGTTGATAAAGTTGATGGTTTGGGAGATATTTGCAAAATAACGAAAAATGGTACCTTCGTAGGGCCAGAAGGGCCAACGCCGACTTCGCTCGACGGGGAAAACTTGGGTCCAAATAAAGCGATTAAAGCAATTTCCAGCTTTCCACTAATTATTTCCTTATTGAACTACCTGTCGTCTGGCCTACTATTGGTGTAGCAGAAAATTAGAGAATTGAAGTATTTGAAATGTGGTGTTACAGGAGAATGATGAAGATTAGATGGGTTAATAGGGTTACAAACAAAGAGGTATTAAGACTAGTGGGAGAGGAGAGATGTTTCTGGCGACTGCTAATAAAGACAAGAGATAGGTTGGTATGACACATACTAAGGCACCCAGGAATAACAAGCTTAGTTTTGGAAGGAAGGGTTGAGGACAAGCACTGTAGGGGAGACCAAGGTTAGAATATGTTAAACAGATAGCCTTGTATGTAGGGTGTGGTAGCTATATGGAGATGAAACGATTAGCTCAGGACAGGGATGCATGGAGATCTGCATCAAACCAGTCAAAAGACTGAAGACTCAAACAACAACATGTAGAGCTCACCAAAGTAATGTTGTGTAGCGGTAAATGTTAGTCAACGAACAGTGTCATCATCATCATCATCATCTTCATTTCCCCTTTTCCAGCTGACACTGGGTGGGGGTAAATATTGTTACTCTCCACTTTGTTCTGTCGTTCCACCATTCCTCTTCCGACACGGTGTTCCAATCCAGGTTCCGTTACTAATGCTATTCTTCACCGAGTCCATCCAACGCATTCTTTGTCTTCCTCGTCCTCTCTTCCCTGTCATCAGTCGTTCCAGTGCTCGTCTTGGTAGCCTTACTTCATTCATCCGTTTGACATGTCCAAACCATCTCAATCTGTTTTGCTCCAGTTTGTCCTTTAGTTTCTGTACTCCCAGTTCTTTCTGTATATCATGCTTTCTCAGTCTCTCCTCGTTTTCTGGACCATACTTCTCAGGAATCTCATCTCAGCTGCCTGTATTCTGCTCTCATCCCGCTTAGTCATTGTCCAAGTTTCTGCTGCATATGTCATTATTGGAACATAATATGATTTGTACATAACTTCTTTAGCCTTAATTGGTATATCCTTGTTCCGTACTAGTCCCCGTACCTGTTGGTAGAAAGCACTCCCGAGTTGTATTCATCTGCTAATTTCCAAATCTAAGCTTCCATCTTCAGTCAGTTAACTTCCCAAGTATTTGAAGTGTTTCACCACTTCCAATTCCTTATCTCCTACTTTGATTACTCCTTTTCCTTCTTTCTTACCCCTTCTCCACATTTATCTTCAATCCCCATTGCTAAATCTTTTCATTTATTACGTCTAACTGTTCTTGTACCTCCATCTCATCCTCGCCCTAGATCACAACATCGTCTGCAAACAACATTACCTTCATCTTTGCCCTTCTATAGTCATTCATTGCTGCCTTCATGATGTCATACATTACCATGAAGAACATTAATGGTGACAACACACTTCCTTGCTTTAGTCCAGTGACAATTTTAAACCATTCCGATGTCCCGACTCTATAGTCTTCACACTACTGTAGCAATCCATGCTCATTCCTTTTATCATGTCTCTCAGTTCCTTGCCTATCCCCCTATTTGTTAAGCTTTCCCAAACTTTCGTTCTAGGGATGCTATCATAGGTCTTTTCTAGATCAATAAAAGTCTTTACCATATCCTTCCCATATTCCCAACTCTTTTCAATGTTCTGTCTCAGAATGAAAATGGGTTCCACTGTTGACCTGCCCCCTCTAAATCCAAACTGCTCCTCCTCTATTTGGTTTTCTACCTTTACTCTAATTCTTTTTTCTAGGATTCTGTCCATTACTCTGGTCAACATGCGAGATGATGGTGATTCCTTGGTAGTTACCGCACACCTTCCTGTCTCCTTTCTTGAATAATGGCATTATTATTTCCTTTTTTCAGTCTTCAGGAACTTTCTTCTCTCTCCACACACTCCTGTGAAGTCTGTATGTCCACTGCAGTCCCACTGGTCCTGCCGCCTTGATCATTTCTATTGCCACTTCGTCGATTCCCACAGCTTTCCCCATCTTCATCTTCTTAACTGCCCATTCCACTTCTGTCATAGTTATATCTGGCTCTTCTTCTATTTTTTCCTCCACCGTTTTGGTTGTTTACGTAACTTCTCCGCATGTCTGGCGTCTCACATTCAATAACTCGCTGAAAAATTATTTCCATCTGTCCGGTATCTCTTCTGGTTTTGTCAATATTTCACTTTCTTTGTTTTTCATGAACCCAGTGTCCACCTATTCATTTCTTCTACCTTTTATAATTCCAAACAGCAATTTCTTTCCACATTTTAAATCCTCCCTTATTTCCTGTGTGAATTCTTCCCAGCTTTTCTTCTTTTCCTCTGCAATTACTTTCTTGCAATCTCTGTTTGGTTCTACATATTTTGCTCGACTTTCTTCAGTCTGTTTTGTTTTCCATTCCTTCCAAGTTTTCTTCTTTTACGTTACCTTTTCTTTCACTCTATCATTCCACCATTTTGTAGCCTTTTCCCGTACCTTTCCTGTTGTTCTACCGTATGTTTTCTCTGCACTGCTTACAAATGTACTCTTGAACTTTTCTCATCCTTGTTCCACATGGGTAATATCCGTCCTTGGTATCTGTTCTTGCAATTCTTTCTTAAACTCTTCTACAACCTCCTTTTCCTTTAGTCTCCAGACCTTAATCTTTCTTTTCCTTTTTTCTGGTAATCTCATAACTTTTCCTACTTTTAATTTTGCTACCAGTGCCCTATTGTCTCCTCCAAAGGCTTCCTCTGGCATGGCTGTGACATCCATTAGCTCTTTCCGATGTCCTTTATCGACTAAAACATAGTCAGAGTTTTCGTTCTACTTTCTCCCCATCCATACCTCGTTATCTTCTAACTATTTTTCTTTCTGAACCACGTAATCCCTATAATTAATTGGTTCCGCTGACAGAAGTCCATTAAGAAATCCCCTTTTGGATTCTTACTGCCATAACCATATGGTCCGAAAATCTCCGCGCTTCCTTGTCTGTCTCTTCCCACTTGTGCATTCAAATCTCCCATTACAATATTTCCTTATAAATCTCTATTGCAGCCAAATAGCCAAGTTGAAATTGAAATTTTCACATGTTTGCATATTCAGATATTGACTTTGTCCTTTTTGTGCATAGTTCGATGTGATAACGATCACATGCCGTTTCACACAGCCTACATTCACAGTCTATATTTGGTTCGTGGAAGTTTGTGTTCTTGCATATCAGGTGGTGGAATCCATGGACTGCCAACCTAGTGATGACGTGTCTGATTTCGACGTTTTCCTTTGTCCACGCACGGTCTACCTTGGCTCCTGTGCTGTAGAATGCCGTTTGAATTTCCTCTCTTTTCCTATTCAGTGTTGCTAGCAGGTTCTGTGAGGCGCAGGTGTTAGGTAGGAGTATGCTTGTCCTGAGATCCTCGATGAGGAAAGTTTCCTTCGCCAGCAGATATGTGTATCTTGAGTGCGTCATTTTTGGCACTCCTAACGCTTTCTTTATGTATCTTGCCTTCACTCCTTCCATCGTAGATAGATTATTCAATGTTAGGTGTGACCAGATGATTTCTATGCCATACGTCAGTATTGGTAAAATTTTTGCTCGGAATAGCAGCATCGCCGTCTCTAGACATTGTCATTATCGCTTAAGTTGCATTTTCTGTTTTGTGTTTTGTGAAACATTTTGCGGTCGTTTGTAGAGTGATTCCTAAATACTTGAATTCTGATACTATTTTCAGTTTTCTTTCCCTTAAGTGTATCTCAGCTGATGCGGGGGCTCTTCCTCCGTTTCTAAAGATCATTGTGTTCGTCTTAGATATGTTAATGACCAAGTCATTCTTGGAGCACCATTTATCCACTTCGCTTATTGTTGCCTGGAATTTTGTTATGTCTTTGGAGCCAGTTACGATGTCATCTGCGTAAGCGCACGAGAAGATTCCATCTATGCGGGTAATTCTAAGGATTTCTTCGGTTGCTAGTATGAATAGCAGAGGGCTAAGTGGGTCGCCCTGTAGTACCTACTCATATATTTTTCCACCTCTTCTAGGAATTCTTCTAAGTTCTCTTCTTTATTCCCCGTTTGTGGAGCATATACTTGAACCAGATTTTTTGTCCCTGTCTGGAACTGTATCCTTCCTACGAACAGTAATGCATTACTTAAAGCCATGACACGATACCTAAGAGCTTTTCTAAAATTATTTTTAAAAGCCTTTAACCCTTTTTTAAACACCCAGTTCACAAGACTTATAACTGCAATGTTATGGTAAAACAAAACAAAATCTACATTTCGAAACAAGCAAGTGGTTTAGTCAATGTACACTGGAAAAAGTTTTGTAAACACTCAAGTTCACAAGACTAATTAAATTAGTAACTGTCAGGTTCGCCGAGTGGTTAAGGTGTTTAACTTAAGATCAAATTTCCTGTACAAGGAAGCAAGGGTTCGAAACCATAGATAGAGTGTACTGTTTAAGGCCACTCTCTTTCCGAACATAGTCAGAGACTGTTGATGGTTATCAATTGCATTAATAGTGGGACAAGGGGATAGCTATTAAGAAAAACAGACAATACCCATACAATATTTTTATTCATTAATTTTTTACAATAGTTACACACTGAATACAACTCTTTCTCTTTACCATTGCTTGTTATAGTTTTTTAAACACAACGCTTGTTGTGGATCTTTTTCCACAGCGAACAATAGGTACAAAAACGTCATTCTCTTGTTTTTCATCATTATCTCTATCAGCATCATGATCAGCATCATCATTATCATCTTTATCTCTAGCATTATAATCCTCATGATCATCATCATCATCATCATCATCATCTTTGTCAGTATCATTATAATCATCAGTATTGTAATCATCATCACTACTACTATAAAGTCCTTTTTGATTTTCTTGCAATACCACTTTTTGCATAGTCTGTGTTGACTTTGATAGTGTTGAGGGTTTCTTGGACGTTGACAACTGTCCTAACATGACTTTTTGAGGACATGATAAGTGATTTTTTAACAAATAATGCACTATTTTCTGCAGCAATATTGCTTTCTTGAACTTGCTTTTGAGCATTTTGATGATTGTTTGTTAACAGCAGTGTTTTGTTTGGAGCACTACTTTGATGATATTAAAACCTCACCATTTTTACTTTTCAGATTGCCTCAACATTTTTGACGTCTCTTTTGAGCATCGCCAGAATATCATTCCATTCACATTCTGTCGATTATAGTTATAAGAGTAGCCTTGATAGAGTGCACGTTGTATACCTTTGTTGGTTATAGTAAGTTCCATACTAGTAACTGACTTGTCAGTATGATCTCTGCCTCTTTATATGTTTATGACATGCATATTAATCTAAAATGGAACCCTGGTGTACCTTAGTGAAAGGCTAACAGCTTAAGCACTGCGCCACCATGACAGTCTTTCTTAGTTAGGTTCGTTCTAAGCCTCAAAGTTAATAATCGAGTTAAGACCTCCAGTGCAAGAGCCAAAAGTGCCTGCCACTTCAGCACAAAATGGTTAGCTAGTAACATTAGGCATCGGTTTGGTTCAGTGTAGTCACCCTTTTGATTTTTGTAGCTACCCTCTTTAACCAATCAATTAAAGATAGTCTACTCTTAATTCATGAATCGATAAATTGGATTTTGTGTACACCATTTGTCATGCCATGCCTGAAACCTATACTCCCTATGTACTTCGGTGAGGTCTAAGAACAAGTTTCAATAGTCAAAGACCTGTCAGTCACCATACGTGTAGCCTACAATAATTCGTTCTCTACCTAGCTATGTTTCATCACTCACCATAAATATGTAATATTTTTGCAATATATTAAAAGACACAGAAGTCCATGACCTTGTTGTTTTCAATCTTTTTGGGAAAATTCATAAGCCATAAAAAACAAATAGTGCGCCATGGCAAGTCCTAGGACACCTCATTTGTTCAAATTCAATTATTAGTTTATAAAATCACAGGTCAATGGCCTTGCTGTTTTCGGTCTTTTGAGTGAATAAATGCTCTATAGGAAAAATCATAAAAAATACTCTTAGAGCAAGTCGTCACATAACCCTCTCCGATCAATGCTTCGCAAAATATCAATTCATCCATTAAACATGGCCACCGTAGTCGGCGACATGCTCGTTTAAACACAACCGGTACTGTCTCTCTCTAGTTAAAAAATATTAAAATAAATTAAAAGTTAAAAAATCGAAATTTTCAAAATGTATAGTTAGGCCCTTTGACAAAATTTCAAAAAAATAAATAATAAATTCAAAAAGGGTTTGTCACCCTGAGTCCTATAACACCACGTGTGTCCAAAACTGATTAATGATTCCCATTTTCCCCTGTAAAATCTACATTCAATGTTTTAGGTGTAAAATGACCTATCGTGGTAAAAGAGTATTTAATGACCATTTTTTGAGCTATCACACCTAATTTTAGGATTCTTAGATTTCAAGGTATTAATTTTTCAATTTTGGGGTAGTTTTCACCCCGTACTACTTTTCATCAAAAACAAAAGATCTTAGGTTCTTTTATCATTTTGAAGTGTTTAAAACCTTTTTTCCCTGTAACATAACTAAGTTATTTACTATTTTAGGGGTGAAATGACCTATCATGGTAAAAGCGTATGTCATAACCTATTTTTAAGCTACCACACCTAATTTTAGGGTACTTAGTTTCCAAGGTATCGATTTTTCAATTTTGGTGTAGTTTTCACCCCCTACTATTTTTCATCAAAATCAAAAGATCTTAGGTTCATTTAATAGTTTTAAGTGTAGAACACCTATTTTCCCCCATAAAATTACTATTTACTGTTTTAGGGGTGAAATGACCTATCGTCGTAATTTTAGGGTTCTTAGTTTCCAAGATATTAATTTTTCATTGTTGGGGGGTTGTTTCACCCCCCCCCAAAGGGGGACAACGCCCCAAGTGCTAGGATACCTCATACAAGTCCATAGCATGATTGTTTCGCGAGATATTAACAAAAGTGTCGTTAGGCCCTTTGTCAAAATTTCAAAAATACATTGGAAAAGGGGGCATCACCCCAAGTCCAACGATATGTCACATGCCAAAATCGAACCATGGATTCTAGAGATATCTCAAATATTACTTGGCTAAAGGGTCAGTGTAGCTGAGCGTTCAGTTGTGACTCCTGCATTGCATGGCGTCAGCTTAACTAGCATGGGCTAGGTTAAGCCATGCTCACCAGCTTTATTTGAAAAGCGCGCCATGTACGTCATTGCGTGCCGCCGCCATCTTGTGAGGAGAGTGAGGAGCAGGTGGGCCTAGAACCGCCAAAAGACAACTACTCCCGTGTACTTAAGTGCGCTGGATATCGTGGTCATTTCAGCCCCGTGTACCTTCACGTGTGTTGTAAAATTAAAATATATGAATCCACTCACTAACTCCTTATAGCTAAAACGTAGGAATATCGCAGGCATTAGGTAGTTGTGTTTGAGAAATTCATGTTAGAGAGTTGAGAAATATTTGTCATCAGCTCTGTGTAGTTCTGTGTGGTCATCGGTTACATGTTAGTAGTTCACCATTAGCCCCGTATACGTGTGTGTGTAAAAAACGTATTGCGGTCATTTAGTCCCGTTTGCACGGGTCTGTGTGTCTTAAACATTGGATATTGCAGTAATCAGATCGTTTACTTGTACAAAAAACAAGAGGTGCCTCAGGGATATCGACAAAACGAAAATCCCGGCATAGGTAATAAATATAGCCTAGATAATCCCATAAGGGCAAAGGCCTCCTGCGAACAGGGACGTGCTCTGGTTTAAACTCGTTAGGCGAGCAAGTCCTAAGGAGTTGTGTACAAGTTTTTACTCCACTTGCTACACTTCACTGTAGTTCACTTAACTAACACTACATTTCACTTCGCTTTACGTGAGTTGTTTGGCTTGTTACAGGTTTAAACACAAATTGTGCTAAATGTTCCGGCATAACTCAACAAAATGACAGTGTTTCGCCCCGGTGTGCAATTGGGCTCTTCAGTTGGTTAATGCACACCTCACCAAGACACTGTCTAGTACACACTGGGAAGGCCATTGCAAGACGTATTTGATACATGTGTTTCCACGTCACGAGCAAAGCCAGTGCACTATGGGAGTCGAAACTCCACTCCAAAGCAATTATAACCTTACCTTGGCATTGAATATATAATTTTCCAAAGAAAAATATGTATTGTCCGTTGAGCCATTATATATTTAAACACAAATTGTGCTAAATGTTCCGGCATAACTCAACAAAATGACAGTGTCTCGCCCCGGTGTGCAATTGGGCTCTTCAGTTGGTTGGTTAAGAGCCCAATTGCACACCGGGGCGAAACACTGTCATTTTGTTGAGTTATGCCGGAACATTTAGCACAATTTGTGTTTAAATATATAATGGCTCAACGGACAATACATATTTTTCTTTGGAAAATTATATATTCAATGCCAAGGTAAGGTTACAATTGCTTTGGAGTGGAGTTTCGACTCCCATAGTGCACTGGCTTTGCTCGTGACGTGGATACACATGTATCAAATTAACCAACTGAAGAGCCCATTTGCACACCGGGGCGAAACACTGTCATTTTGTTGAGTTATGCCGGAACATTTAGCACAATTTGTGTTTAAATATATAATGGCTCAACGGACAATACATATTTTTCTTTGGAAAAATATATATTCAATGCCAAGGTAAGGTTATAATTGCTTTGGAGTGGAGTTTCGACTCCCATAGTGCACTGGCTTTGCTCGTGACGTGGATACACATGTATCAAATACGTCTTGCAATGGCCTTCCCAGTGTGTACTAGACAGTGTCTTGGTGAGGTGTGCATTAACCAACTGAAGAGCCCAATTGCACACCGGGGCGAAACACTGTCATTTTGTTGAGTTATGACGGAACATTTAGCACAATTTGTGTTTAAATATATAATGGCTCAACGGGCAATACATATTTTTCTTTGGAAAATTACATATTGTTACAGGTTGCAGAAGTGTATCTTTCATGTCATAGGTGTGCTGTCTACCAGGATCTTTCATTGTTGAAGCTCTCCTTCCCTTCCCTTCTTATAGTTCCATACGTCTCCATTCTTGTCTCTCCCTTGCTATCCTCGTCCAGTGTTTGCCTGTCTTCCACGATTGAGTCATCCCAGCGGGTCCTCTGTCTACCCACGTTCCTTCTTCCTGTCCTGGGGTCCCATACCGTTAGTTTGTGCGTCCATCGACCGTCTTTCAATCTGGCCACGTGGCCTCCCCACTTCCATTTTAGCCTGTCAGCTGTTGTCACGGCATCTTTCATGGCAGTTCTTCTTCTTATCTCCTCGTTTCGTAATCTGTCCCTCAAGTAAACTTGAAGGATCTTTCGTTCCATTTTGCGTTGACATACCCGGATTGTTTGCCTTTGCTTCTCTGTTAACGCCCAGGTTTGACGGCCGTATAGCAGTACCGGCATTACATTCTTTTCTAGCACTTCTGACTTTAGACTTATTTTCTGGGATGTGTCCATCAATATACATTTTAAGGACCAGAACTTCTTCCATGCTTGTCCAACTCGTCTCTCTTGATTTCCTTCTCCTGGGAGCAGCCAAATGACAGGTTTTGTCCAAGGTAGACGTATTGCTGAGTGTACGCTAGTGGTTTGCCATTGATGAGGATTTGTAGTTCCAGTGAGTTGGTCATCAGTTTTGTTTTTAGGGGGTTCATAGATAGACCTACTTCTTTACTGACAGTGTCCAGGTCCGCTAGCATTTGTTCCAAGTCTGTTGCCGATTTTGCTAGCAGTGCAATGTCGTCTGCGAACCGTAAGTGTGTCAGCCATTCCCCGTTTATTTCGATGCCGTATTTGTTGTCCCATTCCAACTTCCTAAATTGGTTCTCCAGTAGGCATGTGAACAACTTTGGTGAGAGGGGGTCGCCTTGTTTCACGCCTCTCTCTAAGTTGATGTTCGCACCCTCCCTCTCCGTTCTTACCCTCGCTTGGAAGCCTTCGTAGAGCTTTTCCGGTAGTCTGACATATCTCTTTTGTATGCCTTGGCTTCTCAATGCCTCTAGCACACAACTCTGTTCCACAGAATCGAAGGCTTTGTTATAGTCTACGAATGCAATTTATAGTTCGAGTTTAAATTCCTGCGATTTTTCCAAGAGCTGGTTCATTGCTTGCAGGTGGTCAATTGTGCTAAAGCCTGTCCTGAAACCGGCTTGTTCCACTGCTTCGTTTTCATCTAGTAGTTTAGACATCCTTCTAGTCATGATTTTCGTGAAAAGTTTGTAGAGACTGGCCATTAAACTGATTGGTCTGTAGTTATTAATGTCATCTTTAGTGCCTTTCTTGTGAAGCAGAACAATAACGCTCTGTTTCCATTCTGTTGGAATTTCTTCTGTTTCATGTATCATGTTGAATAGCCTTGTTATCACTTCTATGAGATCCTCACCACCTATTTTCAGATATTCGTTGTAGATGGCATCCTCTCCGGGGCATTTCTCGTTTTTCGCCTCCTTTTTTGCTGCTCTGACTTCACTGGTCATGATGGGAGGAATTTCTTCGTCGTGTAGTGCCTCCAGCCCCTTATCACTTTGGTCTGAGTCTCTTCTCTGGTGTGTACTGGAGTACAGCTCTCTGTAGAAGTCTGTGGCCTGTTTCGTTATTTCCTCCCTTGTTGCTTGTCTTTTACCTCTTTTGTCTTTCACTCCAAGCATCCATTGTTTGTCTGGTGCTAGTTCTTTTCTCATCTTTCTTATTGATTTTGATTCTTCTGCGTACTTTCTGATGATTTCTGTGTTGTGGTCTCTAATGTCCTTTCTAATTTCCCTTTTTGAGCGCTTATTAAGCTGCCCGTACTCTAACTTTTTCTGTTTGTTATCTACAGCTTGTGCTTTCAATATTTCCCTTTCCTCGATTAGGCGTTTGGTACTGTCTTTTAGCTTATCGCGCCGTCCCTTCTTACTTCTTGGTATTGCTCTGAGTTGTTAGATGCAGATGTTATACATTTTATGAGTTCTGTGTAGAGGTGGTGTGTGCTTAGGTGGTTTTGTTGCTTCAGGTACTAACAATTCTATAGGTTTGTGTGAATATATGTAAAATTTTAAAATAAATCTTTCGGGATAGGCTAGCTAAAGCCGCTAGTTGTGTTAACACCCTTCTGCCCTTGGGGAAAAGCATTTTATCTATGTATTTAAAGGTAGAGTAACACCAGTTGTTTATAAAAAGTTAAGAGTTGTTGTAAATTTAAGAATTTAAGGGAAATTGTGAATTTTCGGTTAAGTTCACTGTATTTTTTTTAATTTGGGCATTTCTTAGAGAAATTGTTAATTCCAGGTAAATCTTGGTATATTTTTCGTCAAACAACAGAGTTTTCAACCCAAGCATATGCTGTAAACTAAAAAAGGAACAACACCGTCTACGAATAAAGAAAAACTTCACTAATTAAATTTCGAATAAAACAATTAAAATAACATGTTCCTTAGTTGGACCAACAGAAAGAAAATATAAAATTAAATACAAAATAAATAAATAATTAAATAAATAAATAAATATTTAAATACATAAATTATTTATGTTACATTCTGCAGGTTATTTTTAATCAATGTCAGGAACCAAAATAGTCAAACGGTCTCTATACAGAGTGGTCTACCAGCCCCTATTTTTTTTTTAGAAAAGCAACCCAACTAACACGGATATCATAGTCATCCTAAAAATATTAGTATCTGCTAGCTCCTTTACGACCTTAGTACAACTTTACCGTTGAGTACATGCTCGCGAATATAGTAGAAATCGATAGTGGCAGTGTTATTTCAATGATCTCAAATATAATGCATGATTAAAACTATCACAGCTCCGAATAAGACCTTCTTACGTTTGTACAAGAAGTGTCTACAAATGGATTCAATCCGTGCCAGCAATACACCATGGTTCTCGATAGCTATGGTGGCTAAATCAAGATTTGCTGGAGTAGCGTCAACGATGGCGCATTGTAGTAGGTTCAAACTAGTACCTTTTTTTGCTTAATGTTGTTTACTGTGGATGTATTATGGACGCATATCTATCTGTTCTAACGAGTGATTTTTTATTTGGTCCTGTTAAGGACCGTACTTATCCGATTGTACGTAGTCAGATTGGACGACGACATAATGGTCTGTACAACGAAAGCAAGGTATCCTGTATATTCAGGGTAGCAGTGTTCGAAATGTTGACAGTAGTTGTTTTTTGGCAGTTCTAAGCCCTCCTCCTCCTCCTCCTCCTCCTCACTCTCCTCACAATATGGCGGCAGCGCGCTACGACGTACACGGCGCGCTTTTCAAATAAAGCTGATGAGCATGGCTTAACCTAGCCTATGCTAGTTAAGCCTACGTCATGCAATGCAGGAGTCGCAACTGAAATTCGGCTACGCTGACCCTTTAGCAAAGTATGATTCGAGATATCTCGCGAACCCATAGTTCGATTTTGGCATGTGACATATCGTTGGACTAGGGGTGACGCCCCCTTTTTGAATGCATTTTTGAAATTTTGACAAAGGGCCTAACGACACTTTTGTTGATAGCTTGCTAACCAATAATTGGACATGACTATGTGATATGTTGTTGATCTTGGGGTGACGCCCCTTTTCCTATGGTGAACTCGCTATATTAAAAAAAGAAATTAATTTTTTTTGTTTTGAAAGTAGGCGATATTCTGAAAACTAATGATAATAGAGCGTTGTGCCATAGCTCAAACAAAAGGTCTGTATATTCTTTAAGGTTAGAACAAAACACTATATTTGTTCCTTTTTTCCAAAAATGTTCAATTTTTATCATTGACTATATTTTGGAAACTAAGAACTTTATTAACAAGTGTGTTTGAAGTAAATGAACGGTCCCTACCCCCTCTATCCACAAACCAAGTTTCAGGTCGATAGAGCAAAACGATTATTATTATTATTATTATTATTATTATTATTATTATTATTATTATTATTACTATTACATAAAATTGTTTTTGATTAGGGCAGCATGTTGGACGTGTTAGAACTTGTTAAGCCCATGAGATAAGAAGATAAGCTAGCCAGAAAAGGGGGATGTTAGGTTTTAAGCGCTTAACATTTGGCTGGAGTAGAAGTGGGAAACCAGGGAAAACTCTGTTGACGATGACCGATTTGAGAATCGAACCCATGTCTTTTTAGTTTTGTCTTTAAACTGACTATACCCTGCTCTAGCCCTCAGACCAGATTTAAGTAATTTGATAGAGCTAGGAATCGAACCCAGGCATCTGTGGTTCCAGGTGAGTGGTATATTAAAGAATGAATGGTGGAATTTGAACCACACGATGTGATAGTTTACATTTGAAAAAGAAGACTCTAGCTGCTTTTTGAAAACGAATTAATTAATAAAGGAGTTACTTAGCCCACAGCATACGCTGTGACCTGTTAAACCAGACCCTGCAACCGCATGCCACAGCCTGACATTCTGATATTTAGTGAACTCTATAATGTTAGATTTTTACGGTGAGTGATGAAACTTAGCGAGGTAGAGAAAGAATTATTGTAGGCTACACGTATGGTGACTGACAATCTTTTACCATTCCAACTTGTTTTAGACCTGACTGCCGTACACACTTTGGTCATGGCAAATGTAATGTAATCTGACCGACCATTTCCGCTGGAGTGTGTTTTAAAGAATGCTGAGTCTCTGTTGCTAAGCTTGAGTCAGCAGTTTATACTTGGAACATATCACGCTAGACCTAGACGTTAGACCTACACGTGTATGATAACAGGATGCTACAAGCGTGTGAAACAAAATGATTATACATGTAACGTGATATATAAAGACACGTTGTTAACATTTCTACTCGCACTTATGTAACCACCTTTGAACACGCCACAGCGTTGTGTGAAACACTTGGCCTTGTTTAACAGTTTTGGCGTTGGTGGAAAATACTTGAAATAGTTGTGAGCTGTTTGCAGATAACTTGTATACCTGTCATGTCTGTGAGAGAGACCATTACACCCTTCAGCCCACGAGAAGGAAACAGCAAGACATTACAATTCAAGGTGAGGTTTTGTTTTTTATAACAAGTTTGATATTTGTTTGATATTATATTTTTTATAAAATGCATGTATTAACTTGAATATAGGTATTTATGACGGTTTATTTTATTTATTTATTTATTTATTTATTTTTAGAAAGTTGGAAAGAAAAGCTTTACCTCTACAGTCTCTGAAAACCTGAGACGTTCTTTAGTGGAACCATTGCCAGGCAGTGAACTATTGAAAATTCAGGTAAGTCTAACTTAAAATGATATACCATTTTACCACTATTGAAACCCCTAGACAAAATGCATTACCTGTACATGACTGGGGCAATGACTGCTTTCTTGGTTAATGGCTGTGTATTGGCAACCAGCACAAGACCATAACGCATGTCAATAAAAAAAAGTATAACACCATGTTTGATTTTTTTTATACAAAAATTTAAATTCAACTGACATGTCGTTCCTTATGGACTTAACTGATATCCACAGGTATGAACAAGACAAACCAGACTATCCTTGTTGGTTTATGACCCTTAACAATAATGAAATGATGAATCCTCTTTATGCTACAAAAGAACCAAAACGATATGACATTCATTTTTGTTTATATATATTGGTTAACGGGGGAGGGGGTGAATGACTGCTGCTTTATAAAAAAAAATAAGTAAATGGGTTACTGTTAGTGGCAACATAAAGTTTTTTTTTGGAGAGTGTTTTGATATTTTAATGCTAATTAACCTTTACGTTTTATTTACAACTATTGATTGATTCATTGATTGGTTATTTTGTTTGTTTTAGGTGTGGGAATATGCCACTAACATAGTGAACAGACAGTGAACGAGCATACATTATGCCTTAAGGTACTCTGTGCTCTTGTGCAACGTTAATAACTTAAAATAGAAAGTTTTATTATAACACATGGCTTTAATACCAAATACAAGAAATGAGCAAGGAAAGGAGCGGAATCTTTGATAATGCTGGACGCAGTTTCCGGTGAAACGTCTTGAGATATCCTGTCTGGACCACGGCCTACAAGCCCGAAACACTTGTACTTAAATAGTAAAATGTATTACTTATCTTTTCTTTACTAAACTACAGTAGCCTAGCATTATACTTACAGTTTTTACAAAATATATCACAATATAAATCACACTACAAATAATACAATATGGTAAACATTAGACTTAAGTAAAGTAATAGTTGTCAATGCAATTATTTTCCCCAAGCAAAAGTATCAAATGAGTTGGGTATAATGAATCGTTTATTGTCTTCATTACTTAAAGCAACTTTGTCCAGCAAATTGGTATGTAGCTGATGATTTTTTCTTCTAAATACACACATTTTCTTATATAATATAGGTGGGTTACTGACTATACAGTTCTTATAAACACTTATATCTAACTCTTTACTAACAACATTCTTTTTTACTCCTTTTAATTTTTTATTACTACAATATCAATTGTCATATAGCTATATGATTTAGATTTTGTGCCTACAAAGGTGTCAATAACAACACCAGCACATTCATCCTTAAGTTTTCCAAGAACCTTTTTTTTACTAGAGGTAAATGGTAGATATTATCCTTGGGATAGTAACTTGTATCAAACCTATTTGGCTCAGTCTCGATATCATCATAAAAGTCATCAGTTTTAAACTCATAAATAAAAGAATCTGTGTCTGTGCAGAGTAATTTAGCATTATCATGATAGTTATTCTTTACATAATCATAGTGAAATTCATACATAAGTGTTTTTGACAATTCTAGAAAAGCGTAATCCACATATATGGGTTTGTTGTAGGTTACTTTCAGGCGATTCATTTGTATTACAACTAAATCCTCATGAATAATTGTACAGCTATGGAAGTTAGGCTTGCTTATTAAGTTGTTTGCACCATACCTTTTACCTTCATTCTCCCACTTCGTTATCAGCTTTACATTAACTCGCTTATCAACATTCTCCATAGTCTTTCCAAAACACTATTATTCATAAGTTTATAAAAATCTTCTTCAAAAACATTGTTTATAGTGTTCTTAAATTATTGTCCAGATCAATATATGGTTTGAGCCATGCTGACTGATGAAAGTGTAATACACGATGAGTCTCAGTTAGTTTTAATCCATGCTGTAGACGCTGTTTTAATTTTTGGTAATGTATTACATACTTACATTTATCATTCACATTAGCAATTAACATTTTTGTTCGTGATGTGATGTACTGAAATTTCATATTTTTAGGACAAAATGGTAAATCATTATGATAATCATGTAACTCTTTAGGGTATTCATGATTTACCTCTAAAATATATCCGTTATCATTATCATAATTTAGAGTTGTAACATGTAAGACATCAATTTCAGGTTGTGTCAGCCAGCGAAAATCTTTTAGTGGTAGATATTGACTCATAGCCCAACCATATTGGTTATTTTCATCAAGGTAAACAATATACCTTGACCCTTCACAATGGTTGTAGCTTGGCTTGTATTTATTATTTGCTTTAGAATATCGCCCACTACATTGGCTTAATCCACCTCGAATTGATGATTTTCTAAAATTAATCATGTGTATATGAGTCATCAATTCTAAATTTACTTTTGCCTTCTTGAACATTCAACTAAAACTTAACCCAGGAGCAGTAAAATACTGACAAGGATCAAGGTCGTAAGTTTTCATACTAAAATTACGAAAGTTTTCAAAAATATCTGCTAATAATAACACATCTCTCTTCAAATATATGTCTGTAAATTCACCTAAAATTTGAATGTCAAACTGTGTCCATACACGTTATGCATGTAAATATTCCTGATAACTGATATGACTTGTGTTTAAAGAACTGTAAAATGCATCTTTTGGTGGCAAAGAACACTCCTCAAGACGATCTAGACAGTTAATATATTCATAAGGGAATATACCCTTTTGACGAATCAAATTAAAATCATGTTCGTTTGGAAAGACGCGTTGAATTGCACAAAACTGATCTGATTATAAATTTCTAGAAAGTTTATCAAAACTACTTGGCATAAAGCGGAATGAATCTAAAAATCGCAGTTTGATAGTTTTTTCATTGTCAGTTTTGATATATTTTGTAAACGATATGTATTGTTCCTTATTGTTTGGAATCACATCAATTTTCTCATCTAAAGCTCCAAATTCGTTTACAATAAAGGGGTTATCGTATTTGCTACCGTTATGTAGAATGACTGGAATGAATAAACTTACTCTATACTTTAAATTACATTCTTGGTGATCGCGAGCCCTGTCTGTATATAAAAATTCACCACATATAAAAAATTAGTTTCAATTTCAAAGCGCATTTGCTGTGATGATGTTAGTGGCTCCATTGGAATAATAGTATTTAAAATAGAGGATATACGGATTGCAACTTTTTCAAGTCTTTTCATAAAAACTTTAGGTGCATCAAGTCCACTATAGAGCTCAAACTTATTTAAAGAGTCATCATAACTACATTTAATATAATATGCAATGCTAAAAGGTTCCTGAATGTGAGTAGTGTTGGTAAAATGTTTGGCTGGATTCGATGAACATGTATGAAAAGGCTTTAACAAAGCTTCAAAGCCAGCAGATATAACAAATGGTACTCGAAGCTGCTTTTCAAAATCCTTAAATTTTAGAATGTTATTTCCATGAGTAGGTAATACTGTACAAACATGATTACAATCCCATTTTTGATGTTGAGTTACTTGATCCTCTTTTCTAAAATATAGCTAACAACCATCACACAACCACTTTTTTGATTCATGTTTTGATAGCTGATAACCAACAAAAGTCTACTTAAATGTTTTATCCAACAATAGTGGGCATTTTCACCTTCGGTTATGTATAATAAATTAACATGAGCATTCTTTTTTTCCTTAGTTTAATATTGAGGACCTAATATACTCTTGATTTCAATTCCATACACATTAATACTTAAATTGTTCTGCTTTTCAAAACATTTAATGTCTTTTATCTCCATAGGAAATTCCATTTCTTTCAAATCCAACACTGAGGAATAGTGAGGATAGGATGATGTTCTATTCATATGCTCTACTGCTGGATGGAGAGCTGAGGTTACAGCCCACGCAAAACATCCGTGGTCACTATGCATAACATTTACAAAAGCTTTCTTCTGTTTAATCCATACGGGCAAATCAATGTATGATGATGCTCGAAGGGGGTTATATTTATTCATGTTGGTTTCTAAGTAAAGTACTTCAACCAACGCCCAGCCTGACTCCCTTTCCTGAAACTCTTCACTTTCTACAATGATACCACTTGAAATATCTTGGTACATATAACTTATATTAGTTGATTCGTTAACAATTATGTTTTTTGTATTAAGGGATTTGATATCAGTAATTTCACCTTCACTCCAAGTTTTTACATACAGCCCAAAGAGTTCGAAATTAATTTTAAATATTTTATGCTCTACAAAAACATTATCTACCAAGCCAAACACACTACTGTCGACCAAAGTATTATGTGTACTCGAGTTTGAAGGTTGTTTGTGAAGTAACCAATAGACCTACATAAAAGCCAATACCATCAACATTTTGTCGTTCTATTTTACGTTAGTTCATGTAGATTTGGATTTTTTATTTTATATTTGAATATTTTTATCGCAGTTGGAACTCAAAAAGTGCACGTTTTTAAGCGTGTTTCAACCATGCGTCACATTTATGAATTATTATCTCAAAAGCCCGTCATCAGATCGAATCCAAATTTTAACACAATATACATTGGAATGTTGTATAACTGGTTTATTAATTTCACAATTTTTTGTGTCCAAGAAACAAAGTTGTTATCATTGTTGTAAGGTAACTTTTACTAGGCTCGGGGTGGTTGGAAAATGTAGTTCTTGGTTGCGTTGTAATCGTTATACATCAAAACGTTATGCTGTATGACTGTGAAATACGTAGATTAATTCACTTATTTGATATCGGTTTGTATTTATACGAAGAAATAACACATGGTTCACCAGCTAGCCGCTCCGGGAAAAGCTGTACAGCATTGCTGAGATGGAGCCCATCACTTCCGAGCGGGACGCGCCATGATGCGTGTGGGCACCATTTCGGGAACGCTGTACAGCTTTTCCCGGAGCGGCTAGCTGGTGAACCATGTGTTATTTCCTCGTACAAATACAAACCGATATAAAATAAGTGAATTAATTTACGTATTTCACAGTCATACAGCATAACCTATTGATGTATAACGATTACAATGCAACCAAGAACTAAATTTTCCAAGCACCACGAGCCGAGAAAAAGTTACCTTACATAATTGATAACAAGTTTGTTTTTTGGACACACACAATTTTGAAATTAATAAACCAGTTATACAACATTCCAATGTATATTTTGTTAAAATTTGGAATCGATCTGAGGACGGATTTTTGAGATAATAATTATTAAATGTGACGCATGGTTGAAACACACTTAAAAACGTGCACTTTTTGTGTTCCAACTGCGATAAAAAAATATTCAAATATTAAATTAAAAATCCAAACCTACATGACCTAACGTAGAATAGAACGTCGAAAATGATGATGTTATTAGATTTTATGTAGGTATATTGGTTACTTCACAAACGACCATCAAACTCGAGTGCACATAATACTTTGGTCGACGGTAGGTTGAACATTTTTTTAATGATTCAATACGGTACTTTGAGTTTTTTCTTTACTATAAAGTCTGTAACTAGCAATTCGACTTTTAAACGCACTACCAATTTGCTGAATATTTGCAGAATGTTTTTCATGACACGCAATATTTTTATGATTAATAGTGCGCAAATATCCCTGAATCATTAAGAAGGTATATTAATATTCCATACATCACAATGCGTTATTGAAGTTCACCATTCTTCATTCTTTTTGCTGAATAACTATTTTTACAATCTTTAAAACGTTTACCCTTTTGATTATTTATTTCTGAACAGTCACCTCCTACTTCATTACATTTATTCCATGGTTCTGTGCTAGTTGATAATTTTACAGCTTTTAAATCCTGTTGTTCACCATGCACTTCAACCATGTGGGATTGATATTGCTTTACAGCAGAAAAACCAAGTTTGCAAACTAAATACGAGAAAGGTGCTGAACTAACATGCTTCAAATAACATGACGTGCAAGATTATCATGTATGTTAAATGCCGCAGCACAATGACTGCACTCACATATTTTTCGATTATGTTTAGCATTTGCATGCCGTTGAAGGTTTTCAGGTCTTGAAAACTGTTTATTACATTCACCATACTAGAACATAATGGTCACTTTCCAAATTACCTATAAAAAGAAATCATCAATGATAATAAAATAGAAAACAAAGTAAAATATAAATAGTTTAATTATTATATATAAATTACAGTCATTGGTTATAGCAGGGTATTTAATTTAATCGTTTGTGAACTCATACGAAGTCTAATTTCTAGTTGTTCCGACATTGACTGTCAAAAAATATCACTGTCACTGACACTTAGTTCTGAACATGGGCATTTGATAGAGCGTTAATCAAATCTCACCTACAATTTTAGCATCACACCATTGTCAAGTCGTTTCAACATGGGTTAACAAAATAGTATTGTCATTGACACCAAGTAGTGAACATGGGCACTTGATAGAACGTTAATCAAATATCACCTACACATTTTAGTATCAGAGCATGGTTAAGTCATTTGAACATGGGTTTACATAATAGAATTGTCAGTGATACCTAGTGGTGAACATGGAAACTTGATAGAGAGTTAATCAAATCTCACCTACACAGTATAGCATCACATCATGGTCAAGTCGTTTCAGCATGGATTAGCAAAATAGTATCGTCATTGACACCTAGTGGTGAACATGGGCACTTGATAGAGCGTTAATCAAATCTCACCTACACATTTTGCCTTACATCATGGTCAAATCGTTTGAACATGGATTAGCAAAAGAGCATTGTCATTGACGACTAGTTATTAAGATAAACACTTGATAGAGCGTTTATCAGATCTCACCTATAATTTTGTAACATCACAGCATGGTTAAGTCGTTTCAACATGGATTAGCAAAATAGTATTTTCATTGACACCTAGTGGCGAAAATGGACACTTCAGAGAGCGTTAATCAAATTTCATCTACACATTTTAGCATCACAGCACGGTCAAGTCGTTTCAACATGGATTAGCAAAATAGTATCGTCATTGACACCTAGTGGTGAACATGGGCACTTGATAGAGCGTTAATCAAATCTCACCCACATATTTTGCCTTACATCATGGTCAAATCGTTTCAACATGGATTAGCAAAATAGCATTGTCATTGACGAATAGTTGTTAACATAAACACATGATAGAGCGTTTATTAGATCCCACCTATAAATTTTTAACATCACAGCATGGTCAAGTCGTTTCAACATGGATTAGCAAAATAGTATGGTCAATGGCACCTAGTGGTGAACATGGACACTTGATAGAGCGTTAATCAAATCTCATCTATACATTTCAGCATGACAGCATGGTCAAGTCGTTTCAATATGGATTTGCAAAATAGATTTGTCATTGACACCTAGTGATGAACATGGGCACTTGTTGGAGCGTTAATAAAATGTCACCTACACATTTTGCTTTACATTATGGTCAAGTCGTTTCAACATGGATTAGCAAAATAGTATTGTCACTGATGCCTAGTGGTTAACATAAACACTTGATAGAGCGTTAATCAAACCTCACCTATATATTTTAAGCATCACAGCAGGGTCAAGTCGTTTCAACATGGCTTAGCAAAATAGTATTGTCATTGACACCTAGTGATGAACCTGGACACTTGATAGAGCGTTCATGAAATCTCACCTATAATTTTTTAGCATCACAGCATGTCATGTCGTTTTAACATGGATTAACATAGTAGAATTGTCATTGACACCTAGTGGTGAACATGGGCACTTGATAGAGCGTTAATCAAATCAAACCTACAATTTTTTAACATCACAGCATGGTCAAGTCATTTCAACATGGATTAGCAAAATAGTATTGCCATTGACACCTAGTGGTGAACATGGGCACTTGATACAGCGTAAATCAAGTCTCACCTACACATTTTGCTTAACATCATGGTCAAGTCGTTTCAACATGTGTTAACAAAATATTATTGTCATTGACGCCTAGTGCACATCGGCACATGATAGTGCGTTAATCAAATCTCATCTATAATTTGTTAGCATCACAGCAGGGTGAAGTCGTTTCATCATGGATTAGCAAAAAAATATTTTCATTGACACCTAGTGGTGAACATGGACACTAGATAGAGAGTAAATCAAAACTAACCTATGATATTTTAGTATCACAGCATGGTCAGGTCCTTTCAGCTTGGATTAGCAAAATAGTATTGTCATTGACACCTAGTGATGAACATGGACACTTGAAATATCGTCAATCAAATCTCACCTAAATATTTTGCTTACCATCATGGTCAAGTCGTTTCAACATGGGTTAACAAAATAGTTTAGACAATGACGTCTAGCGTTGAACGTGGGTACTTGATAGACCGTTAATCAAATCTCACATATAATTTGTTAGCATCACAGCATGGTCAAGACTTTTCAACATGGATTAGCAAATTAGTATTTTCATTGACACCTAGTGGTGAACATGGACACTTGATAGAGCGTTAATCAAATCTAACCTATATTTCTTTAGCATCACAGCAGGTTCAAGTCGTTTCAACATGGATTAGCAAAATAGTATTTTCATTGACACCTAGTAGTGAACTTGAACACTTTATAGAGCGTTAATCAAATCTAACCTATATATTTTTTTTAGAATCACAGCATGGTCAAGTCGTTTCAACATGGATTAGCAAATTAGTATTGTCATTGACACCTAGTGTTGAACATGGGCACTCGATAGAGTGTTAATCAAATCTCACCTTTAATTTAACCACCACAGCATGGTCAAGTCGTTTCAACATGGATTAGCAAAGTAGTATTGTCATTGTCACCTAGTGGTAAACATGGGCACTTGATAGAGCGTTTATCAAATCTAACCGATAATTCTTTCGAATCACAGAATGGTCAAGTAACTACAACATGGATTAGCAAAATTGTATTGTCATTGACACCTAGTGATGAGCATGGACACTTGATAGAGCGTTAATCAAATCAAACCTATTTATTTTTAGCATGGCTGCATGGTCAAGTCTTTTCAACATGGATTAGCAAAACAGTATTGCCATTGACACCTAGTGGAGAACATGGACACTTGATAGAGCGTTAATCAAATCAAACCTTTTTTTTTGCATCGAAGCATGGTCAAGTCGTTTCAACATCGATTAGCAAAATAGTATTGTCATTAACGCCTAGTGGTTAACATAAACCCTTGATAGAGAGTTAATCAAATCTCACCTATAATAGTTTAGCATCACAGCATGGTCAAGTCGTTTCAACTTGGATTAACAAAATAGTATTGTGATTGACACCTAGTGGTGAAGATGGACACTTCATAGAGCGTTAATCATATCCAACCTATATTTTTTGCATCGCGGCTTGGTCAAGTTGTTTCAACATGGATTAACAAAATAGTATTGTCTTTGACGCCTAGTGTACATGGGCACTTGATAGAGTGTTAATCAAATCTCACCTATAATTTGTTAGCATCACAGCATGGTCAAGTCGTTTCAACATGGATTAGCAAAATAGTATTTTCATTGGTATCTAGTGGTGAACATGGACATTTGATAGAGCGTAAATCAAATCTATCCTATAATATTTTAGTATCACAGCATGGTCATGTCGTTTCAACTTGAATTAGCAAAATAGTATTGTCATTGACACCTAGTGATGAACATGGACACTGATAGAACGTTAATCAATCTCACCTATAATTTTTAGCATCACAGCATCGTCAAGTCGTTTCAACATGGATTAGCAAAGTAGTATTGTCATTGACACCTAGTGGTGAACATGGACACTTGATAGAGCGTTAATCAAATCTAACATACAATTTTTTAGCATCACAGCATGGTCAAGTCGTTACAACATTGATTAGCAAAGTAGTATTGTTATTTACACCTAGTGGTGAACATGAAAACTTGATAGAGCGTTAATCAAATCTCATCCATACTTTTTAGTATCACAGCATGGTCAAGTCGTTTCAACATGGATTAGCAAAATAGTATTGTCATTGACATCTACTTTCGAACATGAACACTTTATAGAGCTTTAATCAAATCTAACCTATAATTTGTTAGCATCACAGCAGGGTCAAATCGTTCCAACATAGATTAGCAAAGTAATATTTTCATTGACACCTAGGGTGAACATGGGCACTTGATAGAGCGTTAATCAAATCTCACTTTTAATTTTACCATCACAGCATGGTCAAGTTGTTTTCAACATGGATTACCAAAACAGTATTGTCAGTTACACCTATTGGTAAGCATGGGCACTAGATAGAGCGATAATCAAATCTAACCTATATTTTTTAGCATCACAGCATGGTCAAGTCGTTTCAACATGGATAAGCAAAATAGTATTGTCACTGACACCTAGTGGTGAACATGGACCCTTGATAGAGCGTTAATCTAATCCAACCTATAAATTTTTTAGCATCACAGCATGGTCAAGTCGTTTCAACGTGGATTAGCAAAATAGTATTGCCATTGACACCTAGTGGTGAACATGAGCACTTGATAGATCGTTAATCAAGTCTCACCTACACATTTTGCTTAACATCATGGTCAAGTCGTTTCAACATGGGTTAACGAAATAGTATTATCATTGACGCCTAGTGGTGAACATGGGCACTTGATGGAGCGTTAATCAAATCTAACCTATATTTCTTTAGCATCACAGCAGGTTCAAGTCGTTTCAACATGGATTAGCAAAATAGTATTTTCATTGACACCTAGTAGTGAACATGAACACTTTATAGAGTGTTAATCAAATCTCACCTTTAATTTAACCATCACAGCATGGTCAAGTCGTTTCAACATGGATTAGCAAAGTATTATTGTCATTGTCACCTAGTGGTAAACATGGGCACTTGATAGAGCGTTTATCAAATCTAATCGATAATTCTTTCGAATCACAGAATGGTCAAGTAACTACAACATGGATTAGCAAAATTGTATTGTCATTGACACCTAGTGATGAGCATGGACACTTGATAGAGCGTTAATCAAATCAAACCTATATATTTTTAGCATGGCTGCATGGTCAAGTCTTTTCAACATGGATTAGCAAAACAGTATTGCCATTGACACCTAGTGGAGAACATGGACACTTGATAGAGCGTTAATCAAATCAAACCTTTTTTTTGCATCGAAGCATGGTCAAGTCGTTTCAACATCGATTAGCAAAACAGTATTGTCATTGACGCCTAGTGGTTAACATAAACCCTTGATAGAGAGTTAATCAAATCTCACCTATAATAGTTTAGCATCACAGCATGGTCAAGTCGTTTCAACTTGGATTAACAAAATAGTATTGTGATTGACACCTAGTGGTGAAGATGGACACTTGATAGAGCGTTAATCATATCCAACCTATATTTTTTTGCATCGCGGCTTGGTCAAGTTGTTTCAACATGGATTAACAAAATAGTATTGTCTTTGACGCCTAGTGTACATGGGCACTTGATAGAGTGTTAATCAAATCTCACCTATAATTTGTTAGCATCACAGCATGGTCAAGTCGTTTCAACATGGATTAGCAAAATAGTATTTTCATTGGTATCTAGTGGTGAACATGGACATTTGATAGAGCGTAAATCAAATCTATCCTATAATATTTTAGTATCACAGCATGGTCATGTCGTTTCAACTTGGATTAGCAAAATAGTATTGTCATTGACACCTAGTGATGAACATGGACACTGATAGAACGTTAATCAATCTCACCTATAATTTTTAGCATCACAGCATCGTCAAGTCGTTTCAACATGGATTAGCAAAGTAGTATTGTCATTGACACCTAGTGGTGAACATGGACACTTGATAGAGCGTTAATCAAATCTAACATACAATTTTTTAGCATCACAGCATGGTCAAGTCGTTACAACATGGATTAGCAAAGTAGTATTGTTATTTACACCTAGTGGTGAAAATGAACACTTGATAGAGCGTTAATCAAATCTCATCCATACTTTTTAGTATCACAGCATGGTCAAGTCGTTTCAACATGGATTAGCAAAATAGTATTGTCATTGACATCTACTTTCGAACATGAACACTTTATAGAGCTTTAATCAAATCTAACCTATAATTTGTTAGCATCACAGCAGGGTCAAATCGTTCCAACATAGATTAGCAAAGTAATATTTTCATTGACACCTAGGGTGAACATGGGCACTTGATAGAGCGTTAATCAAATCTCACTTTTAATTTTACCATCACAGCATGGTCAAGTGGTTTTCAACATGGATTACCAAAACAGTATTGTCAGTTACACCTATTGGTAAGCATGGGCACTAGATAGTGCGATAATCAAATCTAACCTATATTTTTTAGCATCACAGCATGGTCAAGTCGTTTCAACATGGATTAGCAAAATAGTATTGCCATTGACACCTAGTGGTGAACATGAGCACTTGATAGATCGTTAATCAAGTCTCACCTACACATTTTGCTTAACATCATGGTCAAGTCGTTTCAACATGGGTTAACGAAATAGTATTATCATTGACGCCTAGTGGTGAACATGGGCACTTGATGGAGCGTTAATCAAATCTAACCTATATTTCTTTAGCATCACAGCAGGTTCAAGTCGTTTCAACATGGATTAGCAAAATAGTATTTTCATTGGAATCTAGTGGTGAACATGGACATTTGATAGAGCGTAAATCAAATCTATCCTATAATATTTTAGTATCACAGCATGGTCATGTCGTTTCAACTTGGATTAGCAAAATAGTATTGTCATTGACACCTAGTGATGAACATGGACACTGATAGAACGTTAATCAATCTCACCTATAATTTTTAGCATCACAGCATCGTCAAGTCGTTTCAACATGGATTAGCAAAGTAGTATTGTCATTGACACCTAGTGGTGAACATGGACACTTGATAGAGCGTTAATCAAATCTAACATACAATTTTTTAGCATCACAGCATGTCAAGTCGTTACAACATGGATTAGCAAAGTAGTATTGTTATTTACACCTAGTGGTGAACATGAACACTTGATAGAGCGTTAATCAAATCTCATCCATACTTTTTAGTATCACAGCATGGTCAAGTCGTTTCAACATGGATTAGCAAAATAGTATTGTCATTGACATCTACTTTCGAACATGAACACTTTATAGAGCTTTAATCAAATCTAACCTATAATTTGTTAGCATCACAGCAGGGTCAAATCGTTCCAACATAGATTAGCAAAGTAATATTTTCATTGACACCTAGGGTGAACATGGGCACTTGATAGAGCGTTAATCAAATCTCACTTTTAATTTTACCATCACAGCATGGTCAAGTTGTTTTCAACATGGATTACCAAAACAGTATTGTCAGTTACACCTATTGGTAAGCATGGGCACTAGATAGATCGATAATCAAATCTAACCTATATTTTTTAGCATCACAGCATGGTCAAGTCGTTTCAACATGGATTAGCAAAATAGTATTGTCACTGACACCTAGTGGTGAACATGGACCCTTGATAGAGCGTTAATCTAATCCAACCTATAAATTTTTTAGCATCACAGCATGGTCAAGTCGTTTCAACGTGGATTAGCAAAATAGTATTGCCATTGACACCTAGTGGTGAACATGAGCACTTGATAGATCGTTAATCAAGTCTCACCTACACATTTTGCTTAACATCATGGTCAAGTCGTTTCAACATGGGTTAACGAAATAGTATTATCATTGACGCCTAGTGGTGAACATGGGCACTTGATGGAGCGTTAATCAAATCTAACCTATATTTCTTTAGCATCACAGCAGGTTCAAGTCGTTTCAGCATGGATTAGCAAAATAGTATTTTCATTGACACCTAGTAGTGAACATGAACACTTTATAGAGTGTTAATCAAATCTCACCTTTAATTTAACCATCACAGCATGGTCAAGTCGTTTCAACATGGATTAGCAAAGTAGTATTGTCATTGTCACCTAGTGGTAAACATGGGCACTTGATAGAGCGTTTATCAAATCTAACCGATAATTCTTTCGAATCACAGAATGGTCAAGTAACTACAACATGGATTAGCAAAATTGTATTGTCATTGACACCTAGTGATGAGCATGGACACTTGATAGAGCGTTAATCAAATCAAACCTATTTATTTTTAGCATGGCTGCATGGTCAAGTCTTTTCAACATGGATTAGCAAAACAGTATTGCCATTGACACCTAGTGGAGAACATGGACACTTGATAGAGCGTTAATCAAATCAAACCTTTTTTTTGCATCGAAGCATGGTCAAGTCGTTTCAACATCGATTAGCAAAATAGTATTGTCATTGACGCCTAGTGGTTAACATAAACCCTTGATAGAGAGTTAATCAAATCTCACCTATAATAGTTTAGCATCACAGCATGGTCAAGTCGTTTCAACTTGGATTAACAAAATAGTATTGTGATTGACACCTAGTGGTGAAGATGGACACTTGATAGAGCGTTAATCATATCCAACCTATATTTTTTTGCATCGCGGCTTGGTCAAGTTGTTTCAACATGGATTAACAAAATAGTATTGTCTTTGACGCCTAGTGTACATGGGCACTTGATAGAGTGTTAATCAAATCTCACCTATAATTTGTTAGCATCACAGCATGGTCAAGTCGTTTCAATTTGGATTAGCAAAATAGTATTGCCATTGACACCTAGTGGTGAACATGAGCACTTGATAGATCGTTAATCAAGTCTCACCTACACATTTTGCTTAACATCATGGTCAAGTCGTTTCAACATGGGTTAACGAAATAGTATTATCATTGACGCCTAGTGGTGAACACGGGCACTTGATGGAGCGTTAATCAAATCTAACGTATATTTCTTTAGCATCACAGCAGGTTCAAGTCGTTTCAACATGGATTAGCAAAATAGTATTTTCTTTGGAATCTAGTGGTGAACATGGACATTTGATAGAGCGTAAATCAAATCTATCCTATAATATTTTAGTATCACAGCATGGTCATGTCGTTTCAACTTGGATTAGCAAAATAGTATTGTCATTGACACCTAGTGATGAACATGGACACTGATAGAACGTTAATCAATCTCACCTATAATTTTTAGCATCACAGCATCGTCAAGTCGTTTCAACATGGATTAGCAAAGTAGTATTGTCATTGACACCTAGTGGTGAACATGGACACTTGATAGAGCGTTAATCAAATCTAACATACAATTTTTTAGCATCACAGCATGGTCAAGTCGTTACAACATGGATTAGCAAAGTAGTATTGTTATTTACACCTAGTGGTGAACATGAACACTTGATAGAGCGTTAATCAAATCTCATCCATACTTTTTAGTATCACAGCATGGTCAAGTCGTTTCAACATGGATTAGCAAAATAGTATTGTCATTGACATCTACTTTCGAACATGAACACTTTATAGAGCTTTAATCAAATCTAACCTATAATTTGTTAGCATCACAGCAGGGTCAAATCGTTCCAACATAGATTAGCAAAGTAATATTTTCATTGACACCTAGGGTGAACATGGGCACTTGATAGAGCGTTAATCAAATCTCACTTTTAATTTTACCATCACAGCATGGTCAAGTTGTTTTCAACATGGATTACCAAAACAGTATTGTCAGTTACACCTATTGGTAAGCATGGGCACTAGATAGAGCGATAATCAAATCTAACCTATATTTTTTAGCATCACAGCATGGTCAAGTCGTTTCAACATGGATTAGCAAAATAGTATTGTCACTGACACCTAGTGGTGAACATGGACCCTTGATAGAGCGTTAATCTAATCCAACCTATAATTTTTTTAGCATCACAGCATGGTCAAGTCGTTTCAACGTGGATTAGCAAAATAGTATTGCCATTGACACCTAGTGGTGAACATGAGCACTTGATAGATCGTTAATCAAGTCTCACCTACACATTGTGCTTAACATCATGGTCAAGTCGTTTCAACATGGGTTAACGAAATAGTATTATCATTGACGCCTAGTGGTGAACATGGGCACTTGATGGAGCGTTAATCAAATCTAACCTATATTTCTTTAGCATCACAGCAGGTTCAAGTCGTTTCAACATGGATTAGCAAAATAGTATTTTCATTGACACCTAGTAGTGAACATGAACACTTTATAGAGTGTTAATCAAATCTCACCTTTAATTTAACCATCACAGCATGGTCAAGTCGTTTCAACATGGATTAGCAAAGTAGTATTGTCATTGTCACCTAGTGGTAAACATGGGCACTTGATAGAGCGTTTATCAAATCTAACCGATAATTCTTTCGAATCACAGAATGGTCAAGTAACTACTACATGGATTAGCAAAATTGTATTGTCATTGACACCTAGTGATGAGCATGGACACTTGATAGAGCGTTAATCAAATCAAACCTATTTATTTTTAGCATGGCTGCATGGTCAAGTCTTTTCAACATGGATTAGCAAAACAGTATTGCCATTGACACCTAGTGGAGAACATGGACACTTGATAGAGCGTTAATCAAATCAAACCTTTTTTTTGCATCGAAGCATGGTCAAGTCGTTTCAACATCGATTAGCAAAATAGTATTGTCATTGACGCCTAGTGGTTAACATAAACCCTTGATAGAGAGTTAATCAAATCTCACCTATAATAGTTTAGCATCACAGCATGGTCAAGTCGTTTCAACTTGGATTAACAAAATAGTATTGTGATTGACACCTAGTGGTGAAGATGGACACTTGATAGAGCGTTAATCATATCCAACCTATATTTTTTTGCATCGCGGCTTGGTCAAGTTGTTTCAACATGGATTAACAAAATAGTATTGTCTTTGACGCCTAGTGTACATGGGCACTTGATAGAGTGTTAATCAAATCTCACCTATAATTTGTTAGCATCACAGCATGGTCAAGTCGTTTCAACATGGATTAGCAAAATAGTATTTTCATTGGTATCTAGTGGTGAACATGGACATTTGATAGAGCGTAAATCAAATCTATCCTATAATATTTTAGTATCACAGCATGGTCATGTCGTTTCAACTTGGATTAGCAAAATAGTATTGTCATTGACACCTAGTGATGAACATGGACACTGATAGAACGTTAATCAATCTCACCTATAATTTTTAGCATCACAGCATCGTCAAGTCGTTTCAACATGGATTAGCAAAGTAGTATTGTCATTGACACCTAGTGGTGAACATGGACACTTGATAGAGCGTTAATCAAATCTAACATACAATTTTTTAGCATCACAGCATGGTCAAGTCGTTACAACATGGATTAGCAAAGTAGTATTGTTGTTTACACCTAGTGGTGAACATGAACACTTGATAGAGCGTTAATCAAATCTCATCCATACTTTTTAGTATCACAGCATGGTCAAGTCGTTTCAACATGGATTAGCAAAATAGTATTGTCATTGACATCTACTTTCGAACATGAACACTTTATAGAGCTTTAATCAAATCTAACCTATAATTTGTTAGCATCACAGCAAGGTCAAATCGTTCAAACATAGATTAGCAAAGTAATATTTTCATTGACACCTAGGGTGAACATGGGCACTTGATAGAGCGTTAATCAAATCTCACTTTTAATTTTACCATCACAGCATGGTCAAGTGGATTTCAACACGGATTACCAAAACAGTATTGTCAGTTACACCTATTGGTAAGCATGGGCACTAGATAGTGCGATAATCAAATCTAACCTATATTTTTTAGCATCACAGCATGGTCAAGTCGTTTCAACATGGATTAGCAAAATAGTATTGTCACTGACACCTAGTGGTGAACATGGACCCTTGATAGAGCGTTAATCAAATCCAACCTATAAATTTTTTAGCATCACAGCATGGTCAAGTCGTTTCAACGTGGATTAGCAAAATAGTATTGCCATTGACACCTAGTGGTGAACATGAGCACTTGATAGATCGTTAATCAAGTCTCACCTACACATTTTGCTTAACATCATGGTCAAGTCGTTTCAACATGGGTTAACGAAATAGTATTATCATTGACGCCTAGTGGTGAACACGGGCACTTGATGGAGCGTTAATCAAATCTAACCTATATTTCTTTAGCATCACAGCAGGTTCAAGTCGTTTCAACATGGATTAGCAAAATAGTATTTTCATTGGAATCTAGTGGTGAACATGGACATTTGATAGAGCGTAAATCAAATCTATCCTATAATATTTTAGTATCACAGCATGGTCATGTCGTTTCAACTTGGATTAGCAAAATAGTATTGTCATTGACACCTAGTGATGAACATGGACACTGATAGAACGTTAATCAATCTCACCTATAATTTTTAGCATCACAGCATCGTCAAGTCGTTTCAACATGGATTAGCAAAGTAGTATTGTCATTGACATCTACTTTCGAACATGAACACTTTATAGAGCTTTAATCAAATCTAACCTATAATTTGTTAGCATCACAGCAGGGTCAAATCGTTCCAACATAGATTAGCAAAGTAATATTTTCATTGACACCTAGGGTGAACATGGGCAATTGATAGAGCGTTAATCAAATTTCACTTTTAATTTTACCATAACAGCATGGTCAAGTGGTTTTCAACATGGATTACCAAAACAGTATTGTCATTTACACCTATTGGTGAGCTTGGGCACTAGATAGAGCGATAATCAAATCTAACCTATATTTTTTAGCATCACAGCATGGTCAAGTCGTTTCAACATGGATTAGCAAAATAGTATTGTCACTGACACCTAGTGGTGAACATGGACCCTTGATAGAGCGTTAATCAAATCCAACCTATAAATTTTTTAGCATCACAGCATGGTCAAGTCGTTTCAACGTGGATTAGCAAATTAGTATTGCCATTGACACCTAGTGGTGAACATGAGCACTTGATAGATCGTTAATCAAGTCTCACCTACACATTTTGCTTAACATCATGGTCAAGTCGTTTCAATATGGGTTAACGAAATAGTATTATCATTGACGCCTAGTGGTGAACATGGGATCTTGATGGAGCGTTAATCAAATCTAACCTATATTTCTTTAGCATCACAGCAGGTTCAAGTCGTTTCAACATGGATGAGCAAAATAGTATTTTCATTGACACCTAGTAGTGAACATGAACACTTTATAGAGTGTTAATCAAATCTCACCTTTAATTTAACCATCACAGCATGGTCAAGTAGTTTCAACATGGATTAGCAAAGTAGTATTGTCATTGTCACCTAGTGGTAAACATGGGCACTTGATAGAGCGTTTATCAAATCTAACCGATAATTCTTTCGAATCACAGAATGGTCAAGTAACTACAACATGGATTAGCAAAATTGTATTGTCATTGACACCTAGTGATGAGCATGGACACTTGATAGATCGTTAATCAAATCAAAACTATTTATTTTTAGCATGGCTGCATGGTCAAGTCTTTTCAACATGGATTAGCAAAACAGTATTGCCATTGACACCTAGTGGAGAACATGGACACTTGATAGAGCGTTAATCAAATCAAACCATTTTTTTGCATCGAAGCATGGTCAAGTCGTTTCAACATCGATTAGCAAAATAGTATTGTCATTGACGCCTAGTGGTTAACATAAACCCTTGATAGAGAGTTAATCAAATCTCACCTATAATAGTTTAGCATCACAGCATGGTCAAGTCGTTTCAACTTGGATTAACAAAATAGTATTGTGATTGACACCTAGTGGTGAAGATGGACACTTGATAGAGCGTTAATCATATCCAACCTATATTTTTTTGCATCCCGGCTTGGTCAGGTTGTTTCAACATGGATTAACAAAATAGTATTGTCTTTGACGCCTAGTGTACATGGGCACTTGATAGAGTGTTAATCAAATCTCACCTATAATTTGTTAGCATCACAGCATGGTCAAGTCGTTTCAACATGGATTAGCAAAATAGTATTTTCATTGGTATCTAGTGGTGAACATGGACATTTGATAGAGCGTAAATCAAATCTATCCTATAATATTTTAGTATCACAGCATGGTCATGTCGTTTCAACTTGGATTAGCAAAATAGTATTGTCATTGACACCTAGTGATGAACATGGACACTGATAGAACGTTAATCAATCTCACCTATAATTTTTAGCATCACAGCATCGTCAAGTCGTTTCAACATGGATTAGCAAAGTAGTATTGTCATTGACATCTACTTTCGAACATGAACACTTTATAGAGCTTTAATCAAATCTAACCTATAATTTGTTAGCATCACAGCAGGGTCAAATCGTTCCAACATAGATTAGCAAAGTAATATTTTCATTGACACCTAGGGTGAACATGGGCAATTGATAGAGCGTTAATCAAATCTCACTTTTAATTTTACCATAACAGCATGGTCAAGTGGTTTTCAACATGGATTACCAAAACAGTATTGTCATTTACACCTATTGGTGAGCTTGGGCACTAGATAGAGCGATAATCAAATCTAACCTATATTTTTTAGCATCACAGCATGGTCAAGTCGTTTCAACATGGATTAGCAAAATAGTATTGTCACTGACACCTAGTGGTGAACATGGACCCTTGATAGAGCGTTAATCAAATCCAACCTATAAATTTTTTAGCATCACAGCATGGTCAAGTCGTTTCAACGTGGATTAGCAAATTAGTATTGCCATTGACACCTAGTGGTGAACATGAGCACTTCATAGATCGTTAATCAAGTCTCACCTACACATTTTGCTTAACATCATGGTCAAGTCGTTTCAACATGGGTTAACGAAATAGTATTATCATTGACGCCTAGTGGTGAACATGGGCACTTGATGGAGCGTTAATCAAATCTAACCTATATTTCTTTAGCATCACAGCAGGTTCAAGTCGTTTCAACATGGATGAGCAAAATAGTATTTTCATTGACACCTAGTAGTGAACATGAACACTTTATAGAGTGTTAATCAAATCTCACCTTTAATTTAACCATCACAGCATGGTCAAGTAGTTTCAACATGGATTAGCAAAGTAGTATTGTCATTGTCACCTAGTGGTAAACATGGGCACTTGATAGAGCGTTTATCAAATCTAACCGATAATTCTTTCGAATCACAGAATGGTCAAGTAACTACAACATGGATTAGCAAAATTGTATTGTCATTGACACCTAGTGATGAGCATGGACACTTGATAGATCGTTAATCAAATCAAACCTATTTATTTTTAGCATGGCTGCATGGTCAAGTCTTTTCAACATGGATTAGCAAAACAGTATTGCCATTGACACCTAGTGGAGAACATGGACACTTGATAGAGCGTTAATCAAATCAAACCATTTTTTTGCATCGAAGCATGGTCAAGTCGTTTCAACATCGATTAGCAAAATAGTATTGTCATTGACGCCTAGTGGTTAACATAAACCCTTGATAGAGAGTTAATCAAATCTCACCTATAATAGTTTAGCATCACAGCATGGTCAAGTCGTTTCAACTTGGATTAACAAAATAGTATTGTGATTGACACCTAGTGGTGAAGATGGACACTTGATAGAGCGTTAATCATATCCAACCTATATTTTTTTGCATCCCGGCTTGGTCAGGTTGTTTCAACATGGATTAACAAAATAGTATTGTCTTTGACGCCTAGTGTACATGGGCACTTGATAGAGTGTTAATCAAATCTCACCTATAATTTGTTAGCATCACAGCATGGTCAAGTCGTTTCAACATGGATTAGCAAAATAGTATTTTCATTGGTATCTAGTGGTGAACATGGACATTTGATAGAGCGTAAATCAAATCTATCCTATAATATTTTAGTATCACAGCATGGTCATGTCGTTTCAACTTGGATTAGCAAAATAGTATTGTCATTGACACCTAGTGATGAACATGGACACTGATAGAACGTTAATCAATCTCACCTATAATTTTTAGCATCACAGCATCGTCAAGTCGTTTCAACATGGATTAGCAAAGTAGTATTGTCATTGACACCTAGTGGTGAACATGGACACTTGATAGAGCGTTAATCAAATCTAACATACAATTTTTTAGCATCACAGCATGGTCAAGTCGTTACAGCATGGATTAGCAAAGTAGTATTGTTATTTACAACTAGTGGTGAACATGAACACTTGATAGATCGTTAATCAATTCTCATCCATACTTTTTAGTATCACAGCATGGTCAAGTCGTTTCAAAATGGATTAGCAAAATAGTATTGTCATTGACATCTACTTTCGAACATGAACACTTTATAGAGCTTTAATCAAATCTAACCTATAATTTGTTAGCATCACAGCAGGGTCAAATCGTTCCAACATAGATTAGCGAAGTAATATTTTCATTGACACCTAGGGTGAACATGGGCACTTGATAGAGCGTTAATCAAATCTCACTTTTAATTTTACCATCACAGCATGGTCAAGTGGTTTTCAACATGGATTACCAAAACAGTATTGTCAGTTACACCTATTGGTAAGCATGGGCACTAGATAGAGCGATAATCAAATCTAACCTATATTTTTTAGCATCACAGCATGGTCAAGTCGTTTCAACATGGATTAGCAAAATAGTATTGTCACTGACACCTAGTGGTGAACATGGACCCTTGATAGAGCGTTAATCAAATCCAACCTATAAATTTTTTAGCATCACAGCATGGTCAAGTCGTTTCAACGTGGATTAGCAAAATAGTATTGCCATTGACACCTAGTGGTGAACATGAGCACTTGATAGATCGTTAATCAAGTCTCACCTACATATTTTGCTTAACATCATGGTCAAGTCGTTTCAACATGGGTTAACGAAATAGTATTATCATTGACGCCTAGTGGTGAACATGGGCACTTGATGGAGCGTTAATCAAATCTAACCTATATTTCTTTAGCATCACAGCAGGTTCAAGTCGTTTCAACATGGATTAGCAAAATAGTATTTTCATTGACACCTAGAAGTGAACATGAACATTTTATAGAGTGTTAATCAAATCTCACCTTTAATTTAACCATCACAGCATGGTCAAGTCGTTTCAACATGGATTAGCAAAGTAGTATTGTCATTGTCACCTAGTGGTAAACATGGGCACTTGATAGAGCGTTTATCAAATCTAACCGATAATTCTTTCGAATCACAGAATGGTCAAGTAACTACAACATGGATTAGAAAAATAGTATTGTCATTGACACCTAGTGATGAGCATGGACACTTGATAGAGCGTTAATCAAATCAAACCTATTTATTTTTAGCATGGCTGCATGGTCAAGTCTTTTCAACATGGATTAGCAAAACAGTATTGCCATTGACACCTAGTGGAGAACATGGACACTTGATAGAGCGTTAATCAAATCAAACCTTTTTTTTGCATCGAAGCATGGTCAAGTCGTTTCAACATCGATTAGCAAAATAGTATTGTCATTGACGCCTAGTGGTTAACATAAACCCTTGATAGAGAGTTAATCAAATCTCACCTATAATAGTTTAGCATCACAGCATGGTCAAGTCGTTTCAACTTGGATTAACAAAATAGTATTGTGATTGACACCTAGTGGTGAAGATGGACACTTGATAGAGCGTTAATCATATCCAACATATATTTTTTTGCATCGCGGCTTGGTCAAGTTGTTTCAACATGGATTAACAAAATAGTATTGTCTTTGACGCCTAGTGTACATGGGCACTTGATAGAGTGTTAATCAAATCTCACCTATAATTTGTTAGCATCACAGCATGGTCAAGTCGTTTCAACATGGATTAGCAAAATAGTATTTTCATTGGTATCTAGTGGTGAACATGGATATTTGATAGAGCGTAAATCAAATCTATCCTATAATATTTTAGTATCACAGCATGGTCATGTCGTTTCAACTTGGATTAGCAAAATAGTATTGTCATTGACACCTAGTGATGAACATGGACACTGATAGAACGTTAATCAATCTCACCTATAATTTTTAGCATCACAGCATCGTCAAGTCGTTTCAACATGGATTAGCAAAGTAGTATTGCAATTGACACCTAGTGGTGAACATGGACACTTGATAGAGCGTTAATCAAATCTAACATACAATTTTTTAGCATCACAGCATGGTCAAGTCGTTACAACATGGATTAGCAAAGTAGTATTGTTATTTACACCTAGTGGTGAACATGAACACTTGATAGAGCGTTAATCCAATCTCATCCATACTTTTTAGTATCACAGCATGGTCAAGTCGTTTCAACATGGATTAGCAAAATAGTATTTTCATTGGTATCTAGTGGTGAACATGGACATTTGATAGAGCTTTAATCAAATCTATCCTATAATATTTTAGTATCACAGCATGGTCATGTCGTTTCAACTTGGATTAGCAAAATAGTATTGTCATTGACACCTAGTGATGAACATGGACACTGATAGAACGTTAATCAATCTCACCTATAATTTTTAGCATCACAGCATCCATCGTCAAGTCGTTTCAACATGGATTAGCAAAGTAGTATTGTCATTGACACCTAGTGGTGAATATGGACACTTGATAGAGCGTTAATCAAATCTAACATACAATTTTTTAGCATCACAGCATGGTCAAGTCGTTACAACATGGATTAGCAAAGTAGTATTGTTATTTACACCTAGTGGTGAACATGAACACTTGATAGAGCGTTAATCAAATCTCATCCATACTTTTTAGTATCACAGCATGGTCAAGTCGTTTCAACATGGATTAGCAAAATAGTATTGTCATTGACATCTACTTTCGAACATGAACACTTTATAGAGCTTTAATCAAATCTAACCTATAATTTGTTAGCATCACAGCAGGGTCAAATCGTTCCAACATAGATTAGCAAAGTAATATTTTCATTGACACCTAGGGTGAACATGGGCACTTGATAGAGCGTTAATCAAATCTCACTTTTAATTTTACCATCACAGCATGGTCAAGTGGTTTTCAAAATGGATTACCAAAACAGTATTGTCAGTTACACCTATTGGTAAGCATGGGCACTAGATAGTGCGATAATCAAATCTAACCTATATTTTTTAGCATCACAGCATGGTCAAGTCGTTTCAACATGGATTAGCAAAATAGTATTGTCACTGACACCTAGTGGTGAACATGGACCCTTGATAGAGCGTTAATCAAATCCAACCTATAAATTTTTTAGCATCACAGCATGGTCAAGTCGTTTCAACGTGGATTAGCAAAATAGTATTGCCATTGACACCTAGTGGTGAACATGAGCACTTGATAGATCGTTAATCAAGTCTCACCTACACATTTTGCTTAACATCATGGTCAAGTCGTTTCAACATGGGTTAACGAAATAGTATTATCATTGACGCCTAGTGGTGAACATGGGCACTTGATGGAGCGTTAATCAAATCTAACCTATATTTCTTTAGCATCACAGCAGGTTCAAGTCGTTTCAACATGGATGAGCAAAATAGTATTTTCATTGACACCTAGTAGTGAACATGAACACTTTATAGAGTGTTAATCAAATCTCACCTTTAATTTAACCATCACAGCATGGTCAAGTAGTTTCAACATGGATTAGCAAAGTAGTATTGTCATTGTCACCTAGTGGTAAACATGGGCACTTGATAGAGTTTTTATCAAATCTAACCGATAATTCTTTCGAATCACAGAATGGTCAAGTAACTACAACATGGATTAGTAAAATTGTATTGTCATTGACACCTAGGGATGAGCATGGACACTTGATAGATCGTTAATCAAATCAAACCTATTTATTTTTAGCATGGCTACATGGTCAAGTCTTTTCAACATGGATTAGCAAAACAGTATTGCCATTGACACCTAGTGGAGAACATGGACACTTGATAGAGCGTTAATCAAATCAAACCTTTTTTTTGCATCGAAGCATGGTCAAGTCGTTTCAACATCGATTAGCAAAATAGTATTGTCATTGACGCCTAGTGGTTAACATAAACCCTTGATAGAGAGTTAATCAAATCTCACCTATAATAGTTTAGCATCACAGCATGGTCAAGTCGTTTCAACTTGGATTAACAAAATAGTATTGTGATTGACACCTAGTGGTGAAGATGGACACTTGATGGAGGGTTAATCATATCCAACCTATATTTTTTTGCATCGCGGCTTGGTCAGGTTGTTTCAACATGGATTAACAAAATAGTATTGTCTTTGACGCCTAGTGTACATGGGCACTTGATAGAGTGTTAATCAAATCTCACCTATAATTTGTTAGCATCACAGCATGGTCAAGTCGTTTCAACATGGATTAGCAAAATAGTATTTTTATTGGTATCTAGTGGTGAACATGGACATTTGATAGAGCGTAAATCAAATCTATCCTATAATATTTTAGTATCACAGCATGGTCATGTCGTTTCAACTTGGATTAGCAAAATAGTATTGTCATTGACACCTAGTGATGAACATGGACACTGATAGAACGTTAATCAATCTCACCTATAATTTTTAGCATCACAGCATCGTCAAGTCGTTTCAACATGGATTAGCAAAGTAGTATTGTCATTGACACCTAGTGGTGAACATGGACACTTGATAGAGCGTTAATCAAATCTAACATACAATTTTTTAGCATCACAGCATGGTCAAGTCGTTACAGCATGGATTAGCAAAGTAGTATTGTTATTTATAACTAGTGGTGAACATGAACACTTGATAGATCGTTAATCAATTCTCATCCATACTTTTTAGTATCACAGCATGGTCAAGTCGTTTCAAAATGGATTAGCAAAATAGTATTGTCATTGACATCTACTTTCGAACATGAACACTTTATAGAGCTTTAATCAAATCTAACCTATAATTTGTTAGCATCACAGCAGGGTCAAATCGTTCCAACATAGATTAGCAAAGTAATATTTTCATTGACACCTAGGGTGAACATGGGCACTTGATAGAGCGTTAATCAAATCTCACTTTTAATTTTACCATCACAGCATGGTCAAGTGGTTTTCAACATGGATTACCAAAACAGTATTGTCAGTTACACCTATTGGTAAGCATGGGCACTAGATAGAGCGATAATCAAATCTAACCTATATTTTTTAGCATCACAGCATGGTCAAGTCGTTTCAACATGGATTAGCAAAATAGTATTGTCACTGACACCTAGTGGTGAACATGGACCCTTGATAGAGCGTTAATCAAATCCAACCTATAAATTTTTTAGCATCACAGCATGGTCAAGTCGTTTCAACGTGGATTAGCAAAATAGTATTGCCATTGACACCTAGTGGTGAACATGAGCACTTGATAGATCGTTAATCAAGTCTCACCTACATATTTTGCTTAACATCATGGTCAAGTCGTTTCAACATGGGTTAACGAAATAGTATTATCATTGACGCCTAGTGGTGAACATGGGCACTTGATGGAGCGTTAATCAAATCTAACCTATATTTCTTTAGCATCACAGCAGGTTCAAGTCGTTTCAACATGGATTAGCAAAATAGTATTTTCATTGACACCTAGTAGTGAACATGAACATTTTATAGAGTGTTAATCAAATCTCACCTTTAATTTAACCATCACAGCATGGTCAAGTCGTTTCAACATGGATTAGCAAAGTAGTATTGTCATTGTCACCTAGTGGTAAACATGGGCACTTGATAGAGCGTTTATCAAATCTAACCGATAATTCTTTCGAATCACAGAATGGTCAAGTAACTACAACATGGATTAGAAAAATAGTATTGTCATTGACACCTAGTGATGAGCATGGACACTTGATAGAGCGTTAATCAAATCAAACCTATTTATTTTTAGCATGGCTGCATGGTCAAGTCTTTTCAACATGGATTAGCAAAACAGTATTGCCATTGACACCTAGTGGAGAACATGGACACTTGATAGAGCGTTAATCAAATCAAACCTTTTTTTTGCATCGAAGCATGGTCAAGTCGTTTCAACATCGATTAGCAAAATAGTATTGTCATTGACGCCTAGTGGTTAACATAAACCCTTGATAGAGAGTTAATCAAATCTCACCTATAATAGTTTAGCATCACAGCATGGTCAAGTCGTTTCAACTTGGATTAACAAAATAGTATTGTGATTGACACCTAGTGGTGAAGATGGACACTTGATAGAGCGTTAATCATATCCAACATATATTTTTTTGCATCGCGGCTTGGTCAAGTTGTTTCAAGATGGATTAACAAAATAGTATTGTCTTTGACGCCTAGTGTACATGGGCACTTGATAGAGTGTTAATCAAATCTCACCTATAATTTGTTAGCATCACAGCATGGTCAAGTCGTTTCAACATGGATTAGCAAAATAGTATTTTCATTGGTATCTAGTGGTGAACATGGACATTTGATAGAGCGTAAATCAAATCTATGCTATAATATTTTAGTATCACAGCATGGTCATGTCGTTTCAACTTGGATTAGCAAAATAGTATTGTCATTGACACCTAGTGATGAACATGGACACTGATAGAACGTTAATCAATCTCACCTATAATTTTTAGCATCACAGCATCGTCAAGTCGTTTCAACATGGATTAGCAAAGTAGTATTGCAATTGACACCTAGTGGTGAACATGGACACTTGATAGAGCGTTAATCAAATCTAACAATGGGCGTGGTGGCTCAGCGGTCTAGCTGTATGCCTCTCACCAAGGCGGTCCGGGTTCGATTCCCGGTCAATGCATGTGAGATTTTCGATGTGAAATGCCATGTCCTGTGGTTCGGATTCCACGTAAAAAGGAGGTCCCGTGGCTCATGATCTCAAGATTAACGGTCACGTTAAACTACAAGCTTCCTTCCTTCCTTCAAATCTAACATACAATTTTTTAGCATCACAGCATGGTCAAGTCGTTACAACATGGATTAGCAAAGTAGTATTGTTATTTACACCTAGTGGTGAACATGAACACTTGATAGAGCGTTAATCAAATCTCATCCATACTTTTTAGTATCACAGCATGGTCAAGTCGTTTCAACATGGATTAGCAAAATAGTATTGTCATTGACATCTACTTTCGAACATGAACACTTTATAGAGCTTTAATCAAATCTAACCTATAATTTGTTAGCATCACAGCAGGGTCAAATCGTTCCAACATAGATTAGCAAAGTAATATTTTCATTGACACCTAGGGTGAACATGGGCACTTGATAGAGCGTTAATCAAATCTCACTTTTAATTTTACCATCACAGCATGGTCAAGTGGTTTTCAACATGGATTAGCAAAGTAGTATTGTCATTGACACCTAGTGGTGAACATGGACACTTGATAGAGCGTTAATCAAATCTAACATACAATTTTTTAGCATCACAGCATGGTCAAGTCGTTACAACATGGATTAGCAAAGTAGTATTGTTATTTACACCTAGTGGTGAACTTGAACACTTGATAGAGCGTTAATCAAATCTCAGCCATACTTTTTAGTATCACAGCATGGTCAAGTCGTTTCAACATGGATTAGCAAAATAGTATTGTCATTGACATCTACTTTCGAACATGAACACTTTATAGAGCTTTAATCAAATCTAACCTATAATTTGTTAGCATCACAGCAGGGTCAAATCGTTCCAACATAGATTAGCAAAGTAATATTTTCATTGACACCTAGGGTGAACATGGGCACTTGATAGAGCGTTAATCAAATCTCACTTTTAATTTTACCATCACAGCATGGTCAAGTGGTTTTCAAAATGGATTACCAAAACAGTATTGTCAGTTACACCTATTGGTAAGCATGGGCACTAGATAGTGCGATAATCAAATCTAACCTATATTTTTTAGCATCACAGCATGGTCAAGTCGTTTCAACATGGATTAGCAAAATAGTATTGTCACTGACACCTAGTGGTGAACATGGACCCTTGATAGAGCGTTAATCAAATCCAACCTATAAATTTTTTAGCATCACAGTATGGTCAAGTCGTTTCAACGTGGATTAGCAAAATAGTATTGCCATTGACACCTAGTGGTGAACATGAGCACTTGATAGATCGTTAATCAAGTCTCACCTACACATTTTGCTTAACATCATGGTCAAGTCGTTTCAACATGGGTTAACGAAATAGTATTATCATTGACGCCTAGTGGTGAACATGGGCACTTGATGGAGCGTTAATCAAATCTAACCTATATTTCTTTAGCATCACAGCAGGTTCAAGTCGTTTCAACATGGATGAGCAAAATAGTATTTTCATTGACACCTAGTAGTGAACATGAACACTTTATAGAGTGTTAATCAAATCTCACCTTTAATTTAACCATCACAGCATGGTCAAGTAGTTTCAACATGGATTAGCAAAGTAGTATTGTCATTGTCACCTAGTGGTAAACATGGGCACTTGATAGAGCGTTTATCAAATCTAACCGATAATTCTTTCGAATCACAGAATGGTCAAGTAACTACAACATGGATTAGCAAAATTGTATTGTCATTGACACCTAGTGATGAGCATGGACACTTGATAGATCGTTAATCAAATCAAACCTATTTATTTTAGCATGGCTACATGGTCAAGTCTTTTCAACATGGATTAGCAAAACAGTATTGCCATTGACACCTAGTGGAGAACATGGACACTTGATAGAGCGTTAATCAAATCAAACCTTTTTTTTGCATCGAAGCATGGTCAAGTCGTTTCAACATCGATTAGCAAAATAGTATTGTCATTGACGCCTAGTGGTTAACATAAACCCTTGATAGAGAGTTAATCAAATCTCACCTATAATAGTTTAGCATCACAGCATGGTCAAGTCGTTTCAACTTGGATTAACAAAATAGTATTGTGATTGACACCTAGTGGTGAAGATGGACACTTGATAGAGGGTTAATCATATCCAACCTATATTTTTTTGCATCGCGGCTTGGTCAGGTTGTTTCAACATGGATTAACAAAATAGTATTGTCTTTGACGCCTAGTGTACATGGGCACTTGATAGAGTGTTAATCAAATCTCACCTATAATTTGTTAGCATCACAGCATGGTCAAGTCGTTTCAACATGGATTAGCAAAATAGTATTTTTATTGGTATCTAGTGGTGAACATGGACATTTGATAGAGCGTAAATCAAATCTATCCTATAATATTTTAGTATCACAGCATGGTCATGTCGTTTCAACTTGGATTAGCAAAATAGTATTGTCATTGACACCTAGTGATGAACATGGACACTGATAGAACGTTAATCAATCTCACCTATAATTTTTAGCATCACAGCATCGTCAAGTCGTTTCAACATGGATTAGCAAAGTAGTATTGTCATTGACACCTAGTGGTGAACATGGACACTTGATAGAGCGTTAATCAAATCTAACATACAATTTTTTAGCATCACAGCATGGTCAAGTCGTTACAGCATGGATTAGCAAAGTAGTATTGTTATTTACAACTAGTGGTGAACATGAACACTTGATAGAGCGTTAATCAAATCTCATCCATACTTTTTAGTATCACAGCATGGTCAAGTCGTTTCAAAATGGATTAGCAAAATAGTATTGTCATTGACATCTACTTTCGAACATGAACACTTTATAGAGCTTTAATCAAATCTAACCTATAATTTGTTAGCATCACAGCAGGGTCAAATCGTTCCAACATAGATTAGCAAAGTAATATTTTCATTGACACCTAGGGTGAACATGGGCACTTGATAGAGCGTTAATCAAATCTCACTTTTAATTTTACCATCACAGCATGGTCAAGTGGTTTTCAACATGGATTACCAAAACAGTATTGTCAGTTACACCTATTGGTAAGCATGGGCACTAGATAGAGCGATAATCAAATCTAACCTATATTTTTTAGCATCACAGCATGGTCAAGTCGTTTCAACATGGATTAGCAAAATAGTATTGTCACTGACACCTAGTGGTGAACATGGACCCTTGATAGAGCGTTAATCAAATCCAACCTATAAATTTTTTAGCATCACAGCATGGTCAAGTCGTTTCAACGTGGATTAGCAAAATAGTATTGCCATTGACACCTAGTGGTGAACATGAGCACTTGATAGATCGTTAATCAAGTCTCACCTACACATTTTGCTTAACATCATGGTCAAGTCGTTTCAACATGGGTTAACGAAATAGTATTATCATTGACGCCTAGTGGTGAACATGGGCACTTGATGGAGCGTTAATCAAATCTAACCTATATTTCTTTAGCATCACAGCAGGTTCAAGTCGTTTCAACATGGATTAGCAAAATAGTATTTTCATTGACACCTAGTAGTGAACATGAACATTTTATAGAGTGTTAATCAAATCTCACCTTTAATTTAACCATCACAGCATGGTCAAGTCGTTTCAACATGGATTAGCAAAGTAGTATTGTCATTGTCACCTAGTGGTAAACATGGGCACTTGATAGAGCGTTTATCAAATCTAACCGATAATTCTTTCGAATCACAGAATGGTCAAGTAACTACAACATGGATTAGAAAAATAGTATTGTCATTGACACCTAGTGATGAGCATGGACACTTGATAGAGCGTTAATCAAATCAAACCTATTTATTTTTAGCATGGCTACATGGTCAAGTCTTTTCAACATGGATTAGCAAAACAGTATTGCCATTGACACCTAGTGGAGAACATGGACACTTGATAGAGCGTTAATCAAATCAAACCTTTTTTTTTGCATCGAAGCATGGTCAAGTCGTTTCAACATCGATTAGCAAAATAGTATTGTCATTGACGCCTAGTGGTTAACATAAACCCTTGATAGAGAGTTAATCAAATCTCACCTATAATAGTTTAGCATCACAGCATGGTCAAGTCGTTTCAACTTGGATTAACAAAATAGTATTGTGATTGACACCTAGTGGTGAAGATGGACACTTGATAGAGCGTTAATCATATCCAACATATATTTTTTTGCATCGCGGCTTGGTCAAGTTGTTTCAACATGGATTAACAAAATAGTATTGTCTTTGTCGCCTAGTGTACATGGGCACTTGATAGAGTGTGAATCAAATCTCACCTATAATTTGTTAGCATCACAGCATGGTCAAGTCGTTTCAACATGGATTAGCAAAATAGTATTTTCATTGGTATCTAGTGGTGAACATGGACATTTGATAGAGCGTAAATCAAATCTATGCTATAATATTTTAGTATCACAGCATGGTCATGTCGTTTCAACTTGGATTAGCAAAATAGTATTGTCATTGACACCTAGTGATGAACATGGACACTGATAGAACGTTAATCAATCTCACCTATAATTTTTAGCATCACAGCATCGTCAAGTCGTTTCAACATGGATTAGCAAAGTAGTATTGTTATTTACACCTAGTGGTGAACATGAACACTTGATAGAGCGTTAATCAAATCTCATCCATACTTTTTAGTATCACAGCATGGTCAAGTCGTTTCAACATGGATTAGCAAAATAGTATTGTCATTGACATCTACTTTCGAACATGAACACTTTATAGAGCTTTAATCAAATCTAACCTATAATTTGTTAGCATCACAGCAGGGTCAAATCGTTCCAACATAGATTAGCAAAGTAATATTTTCATTGACACCTAGGGTGAACATGGGCACTTGATAGAGCGTTAATCAAATCTCACTTTTAATTTTACCATCACAGCATGGTCAAGTGGTTTTCAACATGGATTACCAAAACAGTATTGTCAGTTACACCTATTGGTAAGCATGGGCACTAGATAGTGCGATAATCAAATCTAACCTATATTTTTTAGCATCACAGCATGGTCAAGTCGTTTCAACATGGATTAGCAAAATAGTATTGTCACTGACACCTAGTGGTGAACATGGACCCTTGATAGAGCGTTAATCAAATCCAACCTATAAATTTTTAGCATCACAGCATGGTCAAGTCGTTTCAACGTGGATTAGCAAAATAGTATTGCCATTGACACCTAGTGGTGAACATGAGCACTTGATAGATCGTTAATCAAGTCTCACCTACACATTTTGCTTAACATCATGGTCAAGTCGTTTCAACATGGGTTAACGAAATAGTATTATCATTGACGCCTAGTGGTGAACATGGGCACTTGATGGAGCGTTAATCAAATCTAACCTATATTTCTTTAGCATCACAGCAGGTTCAAGTCGTTTCAACATGGATTAGATAATAGTATTTTCATTGACACCTATTAGTGAACATGAACACTTTATAGAGTGTTAATCAAATCTCACCTTTAATTTAACCATCACAGCATGGTCAAGTAGTTTCAACATGGATTAGCAAAGTAGTATTGTCATTGTCACCTAGTGGTAAACATGGGCACTTGATAGAGCGTTTATCAAATCTAACCGATAATTCTTTCGAATCACAGAATGGTCAAGTAACTACAACATGGATTAGCAAAATTGTATTGTCATTGACACCTAGTGATGAGCATGGACACTTGATAGATCGTTAATCAAATCAAACCTATTTATTTTTAGCATGGCTGCATGGTCAAGTCTTTTCAACATGGATTAGCAAAACAGTATTGCCATTGACACCTAGTGGAGAACATGGACACTTGATAGAGCGTTAATCAAATCAAACCTTTTTTTTTGCATCGAAGCATGGTCAAGTCGTTTCAACATCGATTAGCAAAATAGTATTGTCATTGACGCCTAGTGGTTAACATAAACCCTTGATAGAGAGTTAATCAAATCTCACCTATAATAGTTTAGCATCACAGCATGGTCAAGTCGTTTCAACTTGGATTAACAAAATAGTATTGTGATTGACACCTAGTGGTGAAGATGGACACTTGATAGAGCGTTAATCATATCCAACCTATATTTTTTTGCATCGCGGCTTGGTCAGGTTGTTTCAACATGGATTAACAAAATAGTATTGTCTTTGACGCCTAGTGTACATGGGCACATGATAGAGTGTTAATCAAATCACACCTATAATTTGTTAGCATCACAGCATGGTCAAGTCGTTTCAACATGGATTAGCAAAATAGTATTTTCATTGGTATCTAGTGGTGAACATGGACATTTGATAGAGCGTAAATCAAATCTATCCTATAATATTTTAGTATCACAGCATGGTCATGTCGTTTCAACTTGGATTAGCAAAATAGTATTGTCATTGACACCTAGTGATGAACATGGACACTGATAGAACGTTAATCAATCTCACCTATAATTTTTAGCATCACAGCATCGTCAAGTCGTTTCAACATGGATTAGCAAAGTAGTATTGTCATTGACACCTAGTGGTGAACATGGACACTTGATAGAGCGTTAATCAAATCTAACATACAATTTTTTTAACATCACAGCATGGTCAAGTCGTTACAACATGGATTAGCAAAGTAGTATTGTTATTTACAACTAGTGGTGAACATGAACACTTGATAGAGCGTTAATCAAATCTCATCCATACTTTTTAGTATCACAGCATGGTCAAGTCGTTTCAACATGGATTAGCAAAATAGTATTGTCATTGACATCTACTTTCGAACATGAACACTTTATAGAGCTTTAATCAAATCTAACCTATAATTTGTTAGCATCACAGCAGGGTCAAATCGTTCCAACATAGATTAGCAAAGTAATATTTTCATTGACACCTAGGGTGAACATGGGCACTTGATAGAGCGTTAATCAAATCTCACTTTTAATTTTACCATCACAGCATGGTCAAGTGGTTTTCAACATGGATTACCAAAACAGTATTGTCAGTTACACCTATTGGTAAGCATGGGCACTAGATAGAGCGATAATCAAATCTAACCTATATTTTTTAGCATCACAGCATGGTCAAGTCGTTTCAACATGGATTAGCAAAATAGTATTGTCACTGACACCTAGTGGTGAACATGGACCCTTGATAGAGCGTTAATCAAATCCAACCTATAAATTTTTTAGCATCACAGCATGGTCAAGTCGTTTCAACGTGGATTAGCAAAATAGTATTGCCATTGACACCTAGTGGTGAACATGAGCACTTGATAGATCGTTAATCAAGTCTCACCTACACATTTTGCTTAACATCATGGTCAAGTCGTTTCAACATGGGTTAACGAAATAGTATTATCATTGACGCCTAGTGGTGAACATGGGCACTTGATGGAGCGTTAATCAAATCTAACCTATATTTCTTTAGCATCACAGCAGGTTCAAGTTGTTTCAACATGGATTAGCAAAATAGTATTTTCATTGACACCTAGTAGTGAACATGAACACTTTATAGAGTGTTAATCAAATCTCACCTTTAATTTAACCATCACAGCATGGTCAAGTCGTTTCAACATGGATTAGCAAAGTAGTATTGTCATTGTCACCTAGTGGTAAACATGGGCACTTGATAGAGCGTTTATCAAATCTAACCGATAATTCTTTCGAATCACAGAATGGTCAAGTAACTACAACATGGATTAGAAAAATAGTATTGTCATTGACACCTAGTGATGAGCATGGACACTTGATAGAGCGTTAATCAAATCAAACCTATTTATTTTTTAGCATGGCTGCATGGTCATGTCTTTTCAACATGGATTAGCAAAACAGTATTGCCATTGACACCTAGTGGAGAACATGGACACTTGATAGAGCGTTAATCAAATCAAACCTTTTTTTTTGCATCGAAGCATGGTCAAGTCGTTTCAACATCGATTAGCAAAATAGTATTGTCATTGACGCCTAGTGGTTAACATAAACCCTTGATAGAGAGTTAATCAAATCTCACCTATAATAGTTTAGCATCACAGCATGGTCAAGTCGTTTCAACTTGGATTAGCAAAATAGTATTGTGATTGACACCTAGTGGTGAAGATGGACACTTGATAGAGCGTTAATCATATCCAACCTATATTTTTTTGCATCGCGGCTTGGTCAAGTTGTTTCAACATGGATTAACAAAATAGTATTGTCTTTGACGCCTAGTGTACATGGGCACTTGATAGTGTGTTAATCAAATCTCACCTATAATTTGTTAGCATCACAGCATGGTCAAGTCGTTTCCACATGGATTAGCAAAATAGTATTTTCATTGGTATCTAGTGGTGAACATGGACATTTGATAGAGCGTAAATGAAATCTATCCTATAATATTTTAGTATCACAGCATGGTCATGTCGTTTCAACTTGGATTAGCAAAATAGTATTGTCATTGACACCTAGTGATGAACATGGACACTTGATAGAGCGTTAATCAAATATAACATACAATTTTTTAGCATCACAGCATGGTCAAGTCGTTACAACATGGATTAGCAAAGTAGTATTGTTATTTACACCTAGTGGTGAACATGAACACTTGATAGAGCGTTAATCAAATCTCATCCATACTTTTTAGTATCACAGCATATTCAAGTCGTTTCAACATGGATTAGTAAAATAGTATTGTCATTGACATCTACTTGTGAACATGAACACTTTATAGAGCTTTAATCAAATCTAACCTATAATTTGTTAGCATCACAGCAGGGTCAAATCGTTCCAACGTGGATTAGCAAAGTAATATTTTCATTGACACCTAGGGTGAACATGGGCACTTGATAGAGCGTTAATCAAATCTCACTTTTAATTTTACCATCACAGCATGGTCAAGTGGTTTTCAACATGGATAACCAAAACAGTATTGTCAGTTACACCTATTGGTAAGCATGGGCACTAGATTGAGCGTTAATCAAATCTAACCTATATTTTTTAGCATCACAGCATGGTCAAGTCGTTTCAACATGGATTAGCAAAATAGTATTGTCACTGACACCTAGTGGTGAACATGGAGCCTTGATAGAGCGTTAATCAAATCCAACCTATATTTTTTTTAGCATCACAGCATGGTCAAGTCGTTTCAACGTGGATTAGCAAAATAGTATTGCCATTGACACCTAGTGGTGAACATGAGCACTTGATAGATCGTTAATCAAGTCTCACCTACACATTTTGCTTAACATCATGGTCAAGTTGTTTCAACATGGGTTAACGAAATAGTATTATCATTGACACCTAGTGTTGAACATGGGCACTTGATGGAGCGTTAATCAAATCTCACCTAAAATTTTTAGCGTCACAGCGTGGTCAAGTTGTTTCAACATTGATTAGCAAAATAGTATTGTCATTGACACCTAGTGGCGAACATGGACACTTTATAGAGCGTTAATCAAATCTAACTTATAATTTTTTAGCATCACAGCATGGTCAAGTCGTTTCAATAAGGATTAGCAAAATAGTATTGTCATTGACACCTAGTAGTGAACATAAACACTTGATAGAGCGTTAATCAAATCTTACCTCTATTTTTTAGCATCGCAGCATGGTCAGGTCGTTTCAAAATGTATTAGCAAAATAGTATTGTCATGACACCTAGCAGTGAACTTTGGAAAATATTGATCTAGCTGCTTAAAAGTTATTAAAGGGGGTACTTACCTCAAAATTATTTGTCAACTGTTGCCACTGACTGGACTAGGTATAACAACCGGAAACATCACAGGTACACTAATAATCTGTAAACAAATCAATCAATCAATCAATAAGTACATTCCATTAATAACTTCAACATTAATTAGCATTAAAAGACTAAAATCTATTATTAATAATAAGTACTTACCTTGCAAATATTTTAATAATTTTCCACGGAAAAGGCTTTTTGCAACTGTTAAGCAATAATAATAACAGCACTGTTCACTTGTAGCGAATAATAAAAACCAACATTAGGTAACACCACACTCATATACAAGGTAACATCACTCGTGTCAGTAGTTTTTTACAGATCATTGAAAATTCCTTTCCTGTACTTCTGCGAGTCCAATGCGCAATAAGGACACCTGTGTGGAATCTGATTACTTCTGACTTTGCGTCATCATCAAAATAAACACCGTCGATTACAAATTATTGTAGCGTCAGTCATAGCAACACAACTGTGCGCTATCTGCTTTGAGTGTAACACAACAACGGAAATAGTGAGCTTACTAGCGCATATTCAATCTCCTAAGTTTAAGATCATAACAACATGTGCAGCTACAACTCACTTTACTGTTCATTATGTTAAAATATTTCAATCTAATTTTTAATTCATTAAACAAATCCTATTCCGCCTTCATCACCTTTCCGCTTGGGGATAAGGGTATTGCCTCTTACAGGTAGCTACCATTAGATCTCACAACAATTCGATCATCCTAAACATAGTTTTCCATGGTTTCCCACTTCTACTCCAGGCAAATGTTAATTGCTTAAAACCTAACATCCCATTTGTTGAATGGTTAATCTTCTTATCTCATGAGCTTAACAAGTTCTAACACGTCCATCACGCTGCCCAAAACTCAAAAGACATGGGTTCAATTCTCAAATCGGTCATCCTAAACATAGTTTTCCATGGTTTCCCACTTCAAATCCAGGAAAATGTTAAGTGCTTAAAACATAACATCCCCCTTTGCTGGCTAGCTTATCTTCTTATCTCATGGGCTTAACAAGTTCTAACACGTCCAATATGCTGCCTTAAACAAACAAAAATTTACTGTAATAATAACAATAATAATAATAATAATAATAATAATAATAATAATAATAATAAACGATTTGCTCTTGAGAACTGAAACTTGGTTTGTGGGTAGAGGGGGCATGGGGACCATTTATTTACTTCAAACATACTTGTTCATAAAGTTCTTAGTTTCTAAAATTAGTCAATGTTAAAAATTGAACATTTTTGGAAAAATGTAACAAATATAATGTTTTATTCTAACCATAAAGGATATACAGACCTTTTGTTTGAGCTATGGCACAACGCTCTATCATCATTAGTTTTCAAAATATCGCCTACTTTCAAAACAAAGATTTTCATTTTTTTAATATATGGAGTTCACCATAGGAAAGGGGGCGTCACCCCAAGACCAACAACACATCACATAGCCATATCCTATTATTGGTTAGCAAGCTATCAACAAAAATGTCGTTAGGCCCTTTGTCAAAATTTCAAAAATACATTCAAAAAAAGGGCGCATCCCCAAGTCCAACGATATGTCACATGCCAAAATCGAACCATGGGTTCGCGAGATATATCGAATCTTACTTGGCTAAAGGGTCAGCGTTGCCGAGCCTTCAGTCGCGACTCCCGCATTGCATGACGTCAGCTTAACCAGCATAGGATAGGTTAAGCCTTGCTCACCAGCTTTATTTGAAAAGCGCGCCATGTAAGTCGTTGCACGCCGCCGCCATCTTGTGAGGAGAGTGAGGAGGGGAAGGGCCTAGAACCCCAAAAAACAACTACTGTTGACCACCTTGGTTTAAAGGAAAACTCAGACTCACTCAGGCCACCACACATGTCAAGTCAAAGCCCTCTGTAACGTTTCGGGTTGTAACCCATTTCTCATTCTTACGCTCTGTCAAGTCAATGCCCTCAGTAACTGCGGGATATAATCTAATCCTCAATCTTATGTTTGGCAAATATAAAAAAGTATTAATTAATCCACTTATGGGAAATACCGTAGGGCATTGAGTTCATTAGACTGTTAACATGACTTTTCTCATTAAAGGTCCGTATCACGCGACATTCGCTAGCAAGGAAGCTGTTGTGATCGCTGGTACAAAATCCTGCATGATTCTGTTCATCCTCGTCAGTACACCTGCTTATATGACCGAAGTGTGTCACACGCTAGCATTTGGAACGCCAAGTTGTAAGAAATGAAACATAGCGAAGTGTTTGTGTATAGCAAGCGCCTTTCGCACAGACGCCTTTTAAAGAAATTATAGTTTGGGATTGATGTATTTATTCGTGAGCCTATCCATATAACAAATCTATTTGTTATTTTAATAAATCTGTTTGGTGTGTGGTTCGTCTGTGCGAAAAGCGCTTGCTATACATATATAATAATAGTTAGTAATAGTTCGTTAGTTAGTGAGGTTTCATGGGGCGGAACTATGAGGTCATGTGCCCCAAACATACAGTAAATACAGATAAATTATAATGTAATTGGTTTTACGTCCCTTTAAACAACTTTTAGAGACGCCGGGGTGCCGGATTTTTCCTCCGAAGGGGATCTTTAACGTGCCAGTAAATCAACTTACACTGCTCCCTCGCATTTGCGCATCCTCAAATGCCAGCTGACTGCGCCGGGATACGAACTTGCAACATTGGGCACAGCAAGCGAGAACGTTACCGCTGAGCCACGCAGCGAGGCAGTAAATACAGAACGTGTCATATTATTATTATTATTATTATTATTATTATTATTATTATTATTATTATTCTGGGATATTTTTTTCTTTTTCCGCTATCATTTTACCCTCCAGGATCGGCTTTTCCAACGGACTAAACGAGGGATGCCACCTCTACCGCCACTGAGGGTAGTGTCCTGGAGCTTGAGACTATTGAACCGGGATACAACTGGGGTGTGTGACCAGCACGACGCCCAGGCGGCCTCATCTGCAAAGCGAACAGGGTCCTGATGAAGGGATGGGAAGAGTGGGAGGGTTTGGCAAGGACGTGGGAAGGAGGTGTGATCAGCACCTCGCCCAGGCGGCCTCACCTGCAAAGCGAACAGGGGCCTCATGAGGGAAAAGAGGGGACGAATAGTATGGATAGGCTAGGAAGAGGAAAGAAGGCGGCCGTAGCCTTACAGTAGGTACTGAACCCGAGTTACCTACCAATACCTGTTGAAATCCCACGATGGCAGCTGGATCGTAGAACCTGAAAATCCCCGGCTTGAAAAAACCCCAGATCCTACCAACAAGTAGAAGGGATAATAGGGCACAAGTTATTCCTAACAAGGTGGCTTTAAGAAAGACCATAGCGAATAAAAACAAAAGACGCTCAGAGAACACAAGATTCCAGTAAAATAAATATCTCAGGAGTGTGAGAAACTCCAGAAAGACACCCAGCAATGGCCTTCTTAACGCGACCTTCAATCACCTTTATAAAACATCACGCCGTAAGGATTAAAATCAGATAACCAAATTTATTCACAAAACGACATTACATAAGAAGCAATGTCAATCAAAGAAAAATCCTCACTGAAAAGCATCGAGAAAATCAATGAATTAAATGCAGCACACCATCACATCGGACCTGCCGGTGCTGATATCCTAGTCACTCATATAATACAGAGATATGTACAACAATAATGATCGAAGAAAAAGAAAATCCTAATGGATCATTAACATAGACATTCCATGTTTGAAGTAACAGCATGTTAATTAAGAGTTTCATATTTACAAATGAACATTTTCATTCGTACACGCTTAAGTGTATTCGCAATTGACTTAACACTATCATCATCCAGATTTGCATCGTTCTGTATTTAATTTCGTTGAGTTTATTTTAGTCATTATCAGTGTAATTCGACCAAGCACTGAAAATAAGAAGAAATATTCATCCCATAAATCATTACAAATATATTTATATAGGGATGACTAAAATATCCTTGCTGGCATCGCTATTTGGAATAAATAAATAATTTCCAATCAACAACATTCAACCTGTGTTTCGAAAATTATCATTAACAAACTTGTTATTACTGCGTAACTCCACTATGACACGTTTCAACAATACTTAATGTCATACTTGACATTCACATTCCATTCGCAAATGGATTTTTACCACAAACATTTTCTTTGAATATTCCACTGAAATGTTTCACACAATTGGCTCTCAATAGCTCAATTTGACACGTAATTCAACTAGTACTGTATTCACAAATACCAACTAATACCCACAGATATTCATAATCAATTAACACCTTCATGGTGACCAATAAACCTTTTTACACGTATCGAATATCATAATAACTATCGTCTATCGCACATACACACATCAAAAAAAGTTTTGCATCACCTCGGTTCCAAGAGTTCCGGAACCGTTAAATACAAAGGGAATAGAGATCAACACAAACAACATTTCAGCTCGTTTTATTGCTCATGAGACCCACACATTGCATGTTGTACCATCATACAGCTAGACTTTCAGCATTTGTGGTCCAGATTGCAGTACACACCACTACCTCTAATACCCAGTAGCACGTCCTCTTGCATTGATGCATGCCTGTATTCGTCGTGGCATACTATCCACAAGTTCATCAAGACACTGTTGGTCCAAATTGTCCCACTCCTCAACGACAATTCGGCGTAAATCTCTCAGAGTGGTTGGTGGGTCAAGACGTCCATAAACAGCCCTTTTCAACATATCCCAGGCATGTTCGATAGGGTTCATGTCTGGCGAACATGCTGGCCACTGTAGTCGAGCGATGTCGTTATCTTGAAGGAACGCATTCACAAGATGTGCACGATGAGGTCGAGAATTGTCGTCCATGAAGACAAATGCCTCTCCAATATTCTGCCGATATGGTTGCACTATGGGTCGGAGGATGTCATTCAGGTATCGTAAAGCCGTTTCGGAGCCTTCCATGACCACCAGTGGCGTACGTCGGCCCCACATAATGCCACCCCAAAACATCAGGGAACCACCACCTTGCTGCACTCGCTGGACAGTGTGTCTAAGACGTTCAGCCTGACCAGGGTGCCTCCAAACACGTCTCCGACGATTGTCTGGTTGAAGGCATATGCGACACTCATCGGTGAAGAGAACGTGATGCCAATTCCGTGGGGTCCATTCAGCATGTTGTTGGGCCCATCTGTACCGCGCTGCATGGTGTCGGGGTTGCAAAGCTGGACCTCGCCATGGACGTCGGGAGTGAAGTTGCGCATCATGCAGCCTATTGCGCACAGTTTGAGTTGAAACACGACGTCCTGTGGCTGAACGAAACGCATTATTCAACATGGTGGCATTGCTGTCAGGGTTCCTCCGAGCGGCAATCCGAAAGTAGCGGTCATCCACTACAGTAGTAGCCCTTGGGCGGCCTGAGCGAGGCCTGTCATCGACAGTTCCTGTATCTCTGTACCTCCTCCATGTCCGAACAACATCGCTTTGGTTCACTCTGAGACGCCTGGAAACTTCCCTTGTTGAGAGCCCTTCTTGACACAAAGTAACAATGCGGACGCGATCGAACTGCGGTATTGACCTTCTAGGCATGGTAGAACTACAGACAACATGAGCAGCGTACCTTCGTCCTGGTGGAATGACTGGAACTGATCGGCTGTCGTACCCCCTCCGTCTAATAGGCCCTGCTCATGCATGGTTGTTTACATCTTTGAGCAGTTTTAGTGACATCTATGAACAGTCAAAGGGACTGTATCTTGGATACAATATACACAGTCAACGTCTATATGCCGGAGATCTGGGAACCGAGGTGATGCAAAACTTTTTTTGATGTGTGTAATATCGTGCCGCCCAAAAATATTTAATAACTTTGCACACTGTTTAAAACATTAAATATGGATTACAAATGAATTCCATTGAAGTAGAATAACACCCCAATTGAGTATATCAGGAATATCCGTGACTATTTTGCGGAGGCTCACATTCCGAGAGAACGAGAGATGAAGATAGTGGAACGCTATATGGGAGAAGGCCCCCTTGAATGGTGTCGCGCCTTCAGGTACACATTTGTGGACTTTGAGGAGTTCGCAGAAGCCCTCATGAAACGTTATTGGTCCGTGGAAGCGCAGAACAGTTTACGCGCAGAAGTATACTCGAGGAAGTATTAGGGTACATTACCGACGCGTTACGCCGATTTCTTCACAACGCAACTTGCCCGGCTACGTTTTTTGCAACCCCCTCTGTCCACGGCAAAATTAATAGATGCCATTGCCCGAATGTTGCCAGTTGAAGTGAGAAGACTGATAATTTCGTCAGGAATCAGCGATTTGGCCGGCATGGACGAACTTCTTCGGAAATTGGATTATACTAGTCCAACGCCCAATGTCGTAGCTAGAAACCAACGTCAGGACTACAAAGATATTAATATTGTGTTTATTGATCAGACACAGCAAACAGAAAGCCCTAAAGAACAGGAGAAAGGAAATGTAGGTCCAGAAAGAAATACCTATTTTAGAGATAGGCGACCTGAACCAAGGTATAGGAGATTCCGTGGTGGCCGTCCCTATCAACAACAGCAAGGACGAGGAAACTACCAGGAAAATCGAAGAAGCGGTTTCTTCCACAATAATAATAATTATCGCAATAACAATAATTATAATGGTCGAAACAACCGCAATTACCAGAATCAGAACAGTGATAGACCAAAAAGAAATGAGGTTATGACCAAAGAGAACTACGATGAACGCCATCAAGAAGGAAAACGATACTTGAAGGAATTAAGAGAAAAGGAAGGCGGAAACGGAAGTAATTCGAACATGAGTGAAGATCCGATTCCCAGTACGAGTAAAGAGAAACCCAATGTGAAAGACTCGTATAGGAGATATGGAGGAACACCGGTAGGACGAGAGAAGTAGGAGGGGAGCAGAAATACCACCACGCAAGACTAGAAGAGGAGAACGGTCCAATAAATATATCTGAGACGGACGCAGGGAAAGGAGAAAGAAGAAAGAGGAAAACCGTTCCGAATTGAGACAGTCTATGGGAATAATTGTTATGAGCTGTATGATGAAGAGAACAATGTCATTTTGGGAAAATACAATGCAAAGAACTTGAAGAAATATTTTAAGAAAGTAGGCTGAAAATTATAATTCATTTTCGAGTTCAGTGACATGTCTAAGGTCCTGATTCGATGTGGTTAAAAGCAATCTTTCGAGTGTTTTTAAACTGAGATGGGAGGGGAATGTCCCCGTAAAATGAATTATAAGGGATGAAAATGGGAATAATACATTTTTTTCGAAGCCCATGATAAAATTTAACCAAGGAATATGATGGCTGGAACTTGGCAGAAACCAGTCGCGAGGCGACGTCGAGCTAGGAGGGAAATTCCGTCACGTGATAGTATTGCGCAATGGAAGTTTCGAGAAGCTTGGAATCGACCTAGCAACAGTGAATATTCCCAGGATTTACTTAGATAGTGTTATAAATTATCCCATTGGATATGAGCTTACAGCCAATATGAAGAAGTTTTAGAGAAGACGGGAGTTCCAGCAACTAAATTTTATGGATATTTAATTCATTTAAGCCCTTAAAGAATGAATTTACATATTGGAAAAGAGAAGAATATGATAATAAAATATTGGAAATATTTTATAAGTCAATAGCAGGTCGCTATTGGAAGAAATAAGCGATTTGCTAGAGCCCGCGCGAATTCGAGAGAGAACTCGAAAAGGCGGCTAAAATCGGTAGACTTGGAGGGGAGACGCCAAGCACTGAGGCTCTTGTGTATCTGAACGTCGAAGAGGTCAGACGTGTGAAATTGGAGGAGAAAAGGAGTTCCGAGTGTTTCACCGGTCAAGTAGGTGACCCGTGGAGACAAGGCTTGAGCGAGAGAGGAATCAGGAGACGACCGCGCAATGAATCTAGGTGAAGTTGTGAGGTTTACATTTACCGCATTAACTTCGGTCTGATCGACTTCAGAGAATTCATTTCAACTACGTATTGTAGCTGACTAGCAGATACTGTATATTGCAAACTCACAGAAGTTTGGTAGAATTATTTCGGCAAATATAAGCAGTTTTGTGAAGCGCGAGAAGAGTGTTTTTTTTCCAGCGCGATACGACACTTTGTCCGAGCGACTGCAGCTCAGGCAACAGCCACCCGTGAGTACTATTGCTTGTGTGGAACTGTATTACAACACTTAGGATGGAGATGTATTCCATTGTCAATAACAATATTCAGTCTAGCATTATGAAGATTATTATGGACTAGATTATTATGTGCGCCAGGAGTATAGGCAGATAGAAGCAATATAGGCAGCGATGGAACTTGGTTAGAGGAGACTGTTCGTGAATGTCTATTTAGTGAGCAATCATGAGACTCAATGCACAACTCCATTCTAGTGCATTCTGGTCAAACGTGAGCTCAACATTAACATCAGAGACTACAGAACGATGTTCAGATTCCATCTACATGAATGTTCGTTATACGAGTGAGGTCCAAGACTTTCTCTTCAAATGCATTTTGAAGTGGAAAGCAGAACTTTCGACGCTACTCACTGTTATAATGGGACTGTGCTGTGACGGAGATAGAAGAAGCATCAAGATTTTCAAGAGGTCCAGGGTTATCCCGGTCAAAATGAAGATGATGATTGGAGGCCCGCAGTTCGATTCCGGTCGGAGCTTGCTGTTTCCAGTGGGGGAATTCGTTCATTTCCTGAGGTCACGAGTTCGTGGAGACGAACTAGGATCCAGCCCAGATCTTTGGGAGATGTAACATCAGATTATTTTGTTATACTCTATCTTGATCTTCTAGACTTCGAGACCAGGTAGTAGTGTTCACTAACCTTGTAGTTAGAGCTTGTAGTGACATTTACTGAGCAAATCCTTTATCCATTTTTCGATACAGTATTTATGTACTCCATGTATAGCATTTTTATTCTTCGAAATTCATTATAGTGATCGTCTAGCGATGCTATTATCTTCGTTTGTTAGGAATCCAGTTTCGGAACTGAGATTATTTACTTGTTCGAGGAACAAGATTTTGTCATTTCCTTTAAGGAACAGTAATTTATTTTTGACGTTTTTGTATTCATTTTGAATACAGGTGATAGACATTTTCGTCTATGCTACCCATTAAATTAATTTTTATTAGTTTAATTTGGGCATTTTATCCGTCGAGAAGAAACGTCAAGAAAGAAGATCTTGGTAGTGATATATTGTGAAATATCATGTCACATTGTGGAAAAGTGACATTTAACGTGGACACGATTATTATCGTCAGAACTCATAGACATTCGTTCTGAATGAAGAGAATACGAATATGACTAACTGTATGTTTTTTATTGAAGAAAGCTTTGAACTTTCAATCATTTAATTTATTTGAAGCTAGAATCTTCTTGGAAGATTATTTATCATCCGACGTTAGGGTAGTTATCATTTGATATCCTCGTCGTGATAGACTCTTGTTGGACACAAACACATAGATATGATGTTGTGATTAATTACTTACGAGGAGTAATATCATGTCACGTTGTAGACATAATATTCCTTCTTCGATTAAAGTCGAACCCAGATGTGTGAAGATGAGATGTAGTATTTTTATTAAATGTATGCACGACATTTTACACTTATCAGAGTATCGTTTCAAGAGTATTAAGTGAGGAGGTTCAGTATCGTGAATTCCAGAGGTCGTTAAGATGTTTAAATTATTAATTTAACAATTGTTGTTATTGTTCATCAGACCAGCGATTGTGGTGACAACGCTGTGAAATTATGCCCTTTTGAAGGAATGCCAGGTTGATAGAAGTGGAGTTGATAACCCTTTGATAGTGGTTTTTTGTGTATTTCCGTATGTAGTTGGCATACGAGGTTATTGCGAAGGTGTGTTCCGCATTTTATAGTACAGTCATTGCGTGGGCATGACTAGTGTTGGCAAAGGCATTTATACTGTGAGTAGAGAGTACTCCTTATTTTTTTATACACGACATGGAATTTAGATAGGACAGGAAGGTTCACGGTTGAAATTGGAACAGGAAATTGATAATGACAGCTGTTATGCTATACTTTTATCGAGATTATTAAACCAGACTTGTAACAGCATATGTTTCACCTTTAGTGGTCGAATGTATTAAACTTATTTTGACACCTGATCAGATAGGAGAGACTAGTGGTGGTTATTTCTGGTGATGTAAAAGATATTAAAGATCACAGTTCACTGTATTAGACATAACTGCTAGATCAGAGTGCAGGCTCGACTGTATTTAGACGCTATTGCTTTGGAAGGACTATAGCTGGTGCTATAAGCGTCATTATAAATTCTTTTAGCGTTAATGTTTATTATTTATCAATCGAGTGTATAACATGTTGAGAATAGGAAGTTTTCGTTTGTTTAACGTAAAGATTAGAGTGTGAATGAGTATGTGATTGCATGTGGTTTGTTTCTTGTTCAGTGCGAATGAAATGAACTCCATTGGGACGTCACAATGCGAGAGTGTGAATGTTAGTGTGTATAGAAGTTTTATGCCAGTAGCATGTAGGATTTGAGTGCAGTTCACGTATATGTCTGACGTGAATCTGCCTTCATTTAACACAGTTTTCATTGTTATGAAGAGCTCGTTTGTGGACCAGGCTGGAATAGCGGGGACTTCTTTAAAACTCGTTTCCAACCAAGGCCATAGCACGGCCAGGCCAAGCAAATGGGGAGAGATGTGGCGAAGCGCCCGTCTCGCTCTTTTTCTTTTTTTATACCAGTCAGACTGGGAATTTAGCGGTGAATGTTATGTCATCGGACACGTGGCAATGATCGCGTGCGCCGAGCGCCCATATGTGCTTGAGAGCGTGCCAGAAGAATGTTAATACACCGAGGTGTGTAATTGTTGTACAGCTTGTTGTATGGACCCAAGCTACACCAAATTTTGTCATTATGTTGATAGAACGCTGTTTTTTCAGAGGCGTGAGAGTGGAGATGAACGAATGGGAGTGTGTATTTTATTTTGTAGTGTGAATGTTTAGCTTTAGTTTACATTTGTTATTAAATTGTTTAGTTTTATTAGAAGACGTGTTGTCGTGAATTATTTTAGATATAAGGAGATGCAACTGTGAAACCCATTTTAGGTCCAGAGAAGCTGACCACGAGATTCCCGAGATTAAGGTAGGTGTTTTACCGCGAGCTAAGTGTATTTTTCAAGTAATTCACAGTTGAATTGTAATTTCCGCCACGTATATTCGCGAGGGTCTAGTTGGAGGTAGATCCTTGACTTGTATTTTGCGCTGGAGCAGTCGGGGTCTATGAATCCAGCCGTTGCTTCGGATATCCAACATACCTCCTCTAGAATATACGGGGACAGTATATCTATTCATTTACGGATATAATCCATTGTTTTTCCAAAAATAGCATTGTTGAATAATTTGTACAGATTTTGCTCAAAATCATTTTTGGCTTGTTTTCGAAGGTTGTTATTAAAATCAACGTATGCCTTTAGCCAAGGTCTTTGTTTAAACTTTAACACACGATGAATTTTTATCAATCGTATTCCTTGATTTAATGCCTGTTTTAATGCCATGTAGTGAACAACATATCGCCTTCGATTTCCAAGATGAGGAATTAGTTTCTTCAGAGACGAATCCTTAGGTTGTGTACACTCTGGTAGGAAAGGTAAATCGTTGTGTAGATCATGAAGGTCAGATGGGTAATCAACATCAACGTCTAGAATGTATCCCACTGGATTGTCTTCCTTTAGCGTTTCTAGATCAACAGTATCTGGAGAAACCCACTGAAATCCGCCATAAGGAAGAGAGTGGCACATAGCCCACCCGTATTGGTTGTTGGCATCATCATAGGTAATAAACTGCGATGGTTTCTCAGAATCAAGGTTTCCATGTATTTATTGTTAGCTTCAGCATACCGATGAGACACCTGGCGTATGCCTCCACGTATTCCAGACTCGGTTAGAAGAATCTGATCGTAATCCTGTAGCAATTCCAGTTCAATTCCTGTGTAAAGGAGCATTGCCTCGAAACTTAAACCAGGCGAAGTAAAAAGTGTGCAGCATCCACTCGGTGTGTTTCTAGTGTTTTGTTTCTAAACGTTTCAAAGCTGTCTGCAAGACTGCGATGGTTTCTCAGAATCAAGGTTTCCATGTATTTATTGTTAGCTTCAGCATACCGATGAGACACCTGGCATATGCCTCCACGTATTCCAGACTCGGTTAGAAGAATCTGATCGTAATCCTGTAGCAATTCCAGTTCAATTCCTGTGTAAAGGAGCATTGCCTCGAAACTTAAACCAGGCGAAGTAAAAAGTGTGCAGCATCCACTCGGTGTGTTTCTAGTGTTTTGTTTCTAAACGTTTCAAAGCTGTCTGCAAGAAGGAGTACACCTGAAGTTAGGTAGAGGTCACTATATTCCCCTAGAGTTTTAATGTTGAACTGATTCCAGACATTTTTGGCATGTTCATAGTCTTCTTGACTAACATCTTCTTGACTTAATTTGTTAAAGAATACCTCTTTTGGAGGTAAACACGTTTCACTTAACTTTTCCCATGAATCAATGTAATCATAACAAAATACCCCTTTACGAGTCATGAGCGATGCATTTTCCTTTCCAAAGTACTTGTCTGTTTCAGGGTATGCTGTTAAGTTGGAAACTAAGTTTTCCAAACTGCTTGGCATTAACCGAAACATGTCCACAAATCGAAGCTTAACATTTCCCACATATTTGGTAAAGGAAATGTACTTTTCTTTGGAGTTAGCGATAACATCCACTCTCGCAGTAGTACATCTAAATTGCTTTACAATGAAATTTGCGTCGTAGCCACTCATATTATATAGAATCACAGGAACGGGGTTACGTGTTTTACACCTCAAATTACAGTTATTGTGAGCACTTCCACGGTATTCCCCTGTAATATGGCAATGGTCTCGAACTTTCCAGTCCTCTTTGGTAAATGGCTTTTACACAAATAACAGATTTCAGAAGGTTGGAACTCTGCTTCTTGATCCTCAGTTAAGGCCTTTGGAACATTTAAGCTGTAAAGGCGATCGATTTCATTAGCTATTGAGATCAAACAGTCCATAAATTTTCTGCAGCGTCAGGTCCACGATAAATAACAGGTTGGCTTGGAAGGTTTGTCTTTATGTGTTCCACAGCAGGTGAGGGTTTAATGTATATACCAAAGCTCATAGGAACATGACTCTGGTATGGCACTGTATAACTTGCTTCAGGATTGGGTAAACATGTTTGATATGGTAAATCTGCATAGATAACGTAAGGTATTCTCAGCATATTTTCAACATTTAAGAATTTCACAATTGAGTTTTAATAGGCATTTCAACCCCAGCAATGTCATGCTGGACACACAAAGCTCTATGTTTTTTTAATTTTTCCATTCCTTGTTGTCCATATCGATTATCGAAGTGAATAAAACACCGTTTACACGTATATATCTTATGTTCATGGTGGGTAATCTGATGTCTTACTAGTTTATCAAAATCTTTGATAAAGACGTTGTGGTTCTGTCCGGATGATGAACTCAGCAGAAGGAGGTCGCGATGGTCTTGCAGCTCTTGATCCACAACCTTTAGAGGGAACAGTTTATCGTCTTCTTCCAATCCAAATACATTAATTGATACATCGTTGGCTTTTTCAAATTTGGTAATGTCAGCTAGCGATGTAGGAAATGATATTACTGAAAAATCATACTTGTTTTCCAGATCCTTGTGTTTACTAACGCGTTTAGCATCCGTTTTAACCAGTTTTGCTAAAATGGCATACATAAAACACCTCTCGTCCTTAAAGTTTTGAGGATTAATGCAGGCTTTTCTTGTTCGTATAGCTGCTGGTAATAGAATATATGTGCTTCCACGCAAGGGATTGTACTTATGTATTTTCAATCGTACTCCTTCCACTGCTAACAAAGCCCAATTACTGCCTTTTAGCTCAGATTCTTCCATTTCAGTAGTTAACTTTGTAAATTGTGTTTCCAAGAAACTACTTAAGTCTGTTTCCAAAAATAGGGCCTGATTTCGTGTTTTAAAATCCCGATCTGTAATTTCGTTCATAGTTTTATGAATAAATCTACACTCAGCCACAAGATTAACTTTTATCAACTTGTGTTTTGCTAGTTCTTAGTGGATAGCTTGTATTATTTGCTGTTTGGACTCTTTAAGGTATGCATTTAAATCCTTACACGTATCACAACGTATGGAATAGGATGGAAGTCGACCTTAAAAGATGTCTGGTATTCAATAAGTCCATTTTTGTCTGGGACCATTGAAAGTAGGTAATGTTTTGTAGGCTCCACTTTTTGCCTTTTAGCTGCCGATACAACATTACAACATTCTTCATGCCGACGTCCGTCGTACACACTGTTGAATGTACTACCACAGGTCTTGCACTCATGGAATTCACCACACGATACTTCAAGTCGCTTCCTATGATAGTCTCGAAGAAAAGTCTTCCCACACTCTTTACACATATAGCTAGGAATGGGTTCTTCCATTATAAATGTTGATTTCTGCAAACAGCTGCTTACTGCGTATCACAGGGCTAGAGCTAGGTCGGTGAGGAGGTCTTTCACGATGTGAACACTGTAACAAGTAGTAGTAAACTGACTGTATTCTTGCTAAGGGTTCTGTAATGTACCATAGTCAAGACCAACAGCTACTTACTGTGTAGTACAAGGCTGTACAATGATTGTTTTGACAGTCTTTACCGATGTGAACACTATGCGAGATAATAGTCAACTGGTGATATTCCTGCTAAGGGTCCTCTAATATACCCCTAGTTTGGATAACAGCTGCTTGCTGCATATGACAAGGGATAAAGACTGGTTGCTTCAATGGTCTTTCACAATGTAAACACTGTGACAGGTAGTAGTTAACTGAAAATATTCTTATACCCTACTCAAGGTTATCAGGTACCTACTGCATATCAAAAGGCCGTACAATCATGTGTGTTAGGCACTCTTTCTTGCTAAGGACTCCAATATTTCCTGCACAAGGCTATACATGTTAGTTCTCAACACTTAGTGGTTATTTGTATATTAAATTTATATACACAGCTTATACAAGCACGTTTTTCACACAGTAAAACTTTGTCAAATAGCCACATGTGACACGCAAAGTAGGTTTCCGCTATCTAGCGGTGACTATGGAAACTACCTGAACGACCAGTATGGTACCTAGCGCTCCATATCAACACTACTGAACGACCAGCATGCTATCTATCGGTCGATATCAACACCCCACTCAACTACCAGCATGATACCTAGCGGCCGATATCAACACTCACTCAACTCACCTAACCTAACCTGACCACGCCTGACTTGTCTACTGAACCTATCCTAATCTAATCCTAGCTAACCTCACCTGACGTGACCATACTTGTTTGTAAGCAACAACAACAACACACTAAGATTCCATGATTTCCAGAGTACTTTTAGATTAATTATCGACTCTCAACTCTCATAACTATGTCTATCCCACTCTGTCAAAAACACAATTTTTTTTTTAAATTTTTGCTCGATGTCACTACTAAAGTGATAATGGGTTTTCCGATCCTATCACTATAAATTCATTACCCCCGCTCTTATCTCGGTCTCGACAACAACCATGCCTATTTTTATTATGTCAGAAAATGTAATGTTCGGGTGCAAAGTGGGTGCAAAATGGGTGTAAAAGTGAGTGCAAAGTGTGTGCAAAGTAGGTGTAAAAGTGAGTGAAAAGTGAGTGCAAAGTGGGTGCAAGGTGGGTGCAAAGTGGGTGCAAAGTGGGTGCAAAAGTGGGTGCAAAAGTGGGGTGTAAAAGTGGTACCCTATTTGTAATAGCTTATTTGACAAGTTATTTTGTGGTACCCAATTTGTAATGGCTTATTTGACAAGTTACCTTGCCAATGTATTTAGAGGATATTTCTCTTGTTCTTGGAAAGTATCTCAGGCCTTTTTATGATAGCATAATGCTTACGCCATGTTTCTAAGCAACAGCAACCCACTAAAATTCCAAGAATCCAAACTACTTACTCTAAGGTTAATGATTGCCTCTCAACTCCATTCCACGCCTAGTCAAAAACATTAAACATTTAAAATTTTTCAAAAAAGATAAATTGGGACAGTAGGCTATATGTTTAAACTAAAAATCATAAGCTAACTCCAACACCTAGGTCTATCCCACTCTCAGTCAAAAAATATTATATTCTTAAAATTGTTCCAAAGAATATTTGGAAAGTAGGCTATATTTTGAAAACTAATCATCCTAAAAAGTCATATATAGACTCAAACCAATGGCTTTTATGTCCTTAATCGTTAGAACAAAACATGGAATTTTTGACATTTTTCCAAAAATGTTCATTTAAAAAAATGGGCTATATTTTGTAAACTATGAAATTTACAAAAAAATGTGTTTGACATAAATGACAGGTATTTACCCCCTCTACACAAAAACCAAGTCCCAGGTCTCTGGAACAAAATCCAAAAAGGTTCAATTTTGAAAGTAGGCGATATTTTGAAAACTAATAATTCTAAAAAGCCATATATAGTCTCAAACACATTTTCTCTAAGTCCTTTAACGTTAGAACAAAACTTAACATATTTTCAATTTTTCCAAAAAGAGGTCAATTTTTAAAATTGTCTATATTTTGGAAACTAAGAATTATACAAAAAAGTTTGTTTAACGTAAATGAAAGACCTCTACCCTCTCTACTCCAAAAATAAATTGTAGGTGCCTAGGACAAAAACTGTGCAGTAGTGTGTTTGTAAGGGTTCCGTAGCAATCTTGGTGGTGGGTGAGGTGGGTGAGGTGGAGGTGGCTACGGAACCCGTAAAAAACCACTACTGCACAGTTTTTGTCCTAGGCACGTACAATTTATTTTTGGGGTAGAGGGGGTAAAAGTCTTTCATTTACGTTAAACAAACATTTTTGTAAAATTCTTAGTTTCCAAAATATAGGCAATTTTGAAAATTGACCTTTAAAAAAATGAAAATATGTTAAGTTTTGTTCTAACGTTAAAGGACTTAGAGGAAATGTGTTTGAGTCTATATATGACTTTATAGAATGATTAGTTTTCAAAATATCGCCTACTTTCAAAATTGATCCTATTTGGATTTTGTCCCAGGGACCTGGGACTTGCTTTTTGGGGTAGAAGGGGTAAATACCTGTCATTTATGTCAAACACATTTTTTTGTAAATTTCATAGTTTACAAAATATAGCCCATTTGTAAAAATGAACATTTTTTGGAAAAATGTCAAAAATTCCATGTTTTGTTCTAACGATTAAGGACATAAAATCCATTGGTTTGAGTCTATATATGACTTTTTAGGATGATTAGTTTTCAAAATATAGCCTACTTTCCAAATATTCTTTGGAGCAATTTAAAGAATATAATATTTTTTGACTGAGAGTGGGATAGACTTAGGTGTTGGAGGTAGCATATTATTTTATATGATTTTTAGTTTAAACACATAGCCTACTGTCCCACTTTATCTTTTTTTGAAAAAATTTAAATGTATAATGTTTTTGACTAGGCGTGGAATAGAGTTGAGAGGCAATCATTAACCTTGGAGTAAGTAGTTTGGATTCTTGGAATTTTAGTGTGTTGTTGTTGCTTACAAACATGGCGTAAGCATTATGCTATCATAAAAAGGGCTGAGATACATTCCAAGAACAAGAGAAATATCCTCTAAACACATTGACAAAGATAACTTGTCAAATAAGCCATTACAAATAGGGTACCACAAAATAACTTGTCAAATAAGCCATTAAAAATAGGGTACCACTTTTACACCCCATTTTTGCACCCACTTTTGCACCCACTTTGCACCCTTTTTGCACTCACTTTTACACCTACTTTGAACACACTTTGCACTCACTTTTACACCCAATTTGCACCCACTTTGCACCCGAACATTACATTATCTGACATAATAAAAATAGGCATGGTTGTTGTCGAGACCGAGATAAGAGCGGGGGTAATGAATTTGTAGTGATAGGATCGGAAAACCCATTATCGCTTTAGTAGTGACATCGAGCAAAAATTTAAAAAAAAATCGTGTTTTTGACAGAGTGGGATGGACATAGTTATGAGAGTTGAGAGTCGATAATTAATCTAAAAGTACTCTGGAATTCATGGAATCTTAGTGTGTTGTTGTTGTTGTTGTTGTTGTTGCTAGGTAGCATGCTGGTAGTTGAGTAGGGTGTTGATATTGACCGCTAGATAGCATGCTGGTCGTTCAGTAGTGTTGATATGGAGCGCTAGGTACCATACTGGTCGTTCAGGTAGTTTCCATAGTCACCGCTAGATAGCGGAAACATTCTTTGCGTGTCACACGTGGCTATTTGACAAAGTTTTACTGTGTGAAGAAACGTGCTTGTATAAGCTTTTATATAAATTTAATATACAAATAACCACTAAGTGTTTAGAACTAACATGTATAGCCATGTGTAGGGAATATTGGAGTCCTTAGCAAGAAAGAGTGCCTAACACACATGATTGTACAGCCCTTTGATATGCAGTAAGTACCTGATAACCTTGAGTAGGGTATAAGAATATTTTCAGTTGTCTACTACCTGTCACAGTGTTTACATTGTGAAAGACCATTGAATCAACCAGTCTTTAGCCCTTGTCATATGCAGCAAGCAGCTGTTATCCAAACTAGGGGTATATTAGAGGACCCTTAGCAGGAATATCACCAGTTGACTATTATCTCGCATAGTGTTCACATCGGTAAAGACTGTCAAAACAATCATTGTACAGCCTTGTACTACACAGTAAGTAGCTGTTGGTCTTGACTATGGTACAATACAGAACCCTTAGCAAGAATACAGTCAGTTTACTACTACTTGTTACAGTGTTCACATCGTGAAAGACCTCCTCACCGACCTAGCTCTAGCCCTGTGATACGCAGTAAGCAGCTGTTTGCAGAAATCAACATTTATAATGGAATAACCCATTCCTAGCTATATGTGTAAAGAGTGTGGAAAGACTTTTCTTCGAGACTATCATAGGAAGCGACATGAAGTATCGTGTGGTGAATTCCATGAATGCAAGACCTGTGGTAGTATATTCAACAATGTGTACAACGGACATCGGCATGAAGAATTTTGTATTGTTGTATCGGCAGCTAAAAGAAAAAAAGTGGAGCCTACTAAACATTACCTACTTTCAATGGTCCCAGACAAAAATGGACTTATTGAATACGAGACATCTTTTAAATGTCGACTTCAATCCTATTTCATACGTCGTGATACGTGTAAGGATTTAAATCCATACCTTAAAGAGTCCAAACAGCAAATAATACAAGCTATGCACAGAGAACTAGCAAAACACAAGTCGATAAAAGTTAATCTTGTGGCTGAGTGTAGATTTATTCATACAACTACCAACCAAATTACAGATCGGGATTTTAAAACACGAAATCAGGATCTATTTTTGGAAACAGACTTAAGTAGTTTCTTGGAAACACAATTTACAAAGTTAACTACTGAAATGGAAGAATCTGTGCTAAAAGGCAGTAATTGGGCTTTGTTAGCAGTGGAAGGAGTACGATTGAAAATACATACGTACAATCCCTTGCGTGGAAGCACATATATTCTATTACCAGCAGCTATACGAACAAGAAAAGCCTGCATTAATCCTCAAAACTTTAAGGACGAGAAGTGTTTTATGTATGCCATTTTAGCAAAACTGGTTAAAACGGATGCTAAACGCGTTAGTAAATACAAGGATCTGGAAAACAAGTACGATTTTTCAGTAATATCATTTCCTACATCGCTAGCTGACATTACCAAATTTGAAAAAGCCAACGATATATCAATTAATGTATTTGGATTGGAAGAAGAAAATAAACTGTTCCCTCTAAGGGTTGTGGATCAAGAGCTGCAAGACCATCGCGACCTCCTTCTGCTGAGTTCATCATCCGGACAGAACCACTACGTCTTTATCAAAGATTTTGATAAACTAGGAAGACATCAGATTACCCACCATGAACATAAGATATAGACGTGTAAACGGTGTTTTATTCACTTCGATAATCGATATGGACAACAAGGAATGGAAAAATTAAAAGAACATAGAGCTTTGTGTGTCCAGCAAGACATTGCTAGGGTTGAAATGCCTATTAAAAACTCAATTGTGAAATTCTTAAATGTTGAAAAAATGCTGAGAAGACCTTACGTTATCTATGCAGATTTCGAAAGTATACTCTTACCATATCAAACATGTTTACCCAATCCTGAAGCAAGTTATACAGTGCCATACCAGAGTCATGTTCCTATGAGCTTTGGTATATACATTAAACCCTCACCTGCTGTGGAACACATAAAGACAAACCTTCCAAGCCAACCTGTTATTTATCGTGGACCTGACGCTGCAGAAAATTTATGGACTGTTTGATCTCAATAGCTAATGAAATCGATCACCTTTACAGCTTAAATGTTCCAAAGGCCTTAACTGAGGATCAAGGAGCAGAGTTCCAATCTTCTGAAATCTGTTATTTGTGTAAAAAACCATTTACCAAAGAAGACTGGAAAGTTCGAGACCATTGCCATATTACAGGGGAATACCGTGGAAGTGCTCACAATAACTGTAATTTGAGGTGTAAAACACGTAACCCCGTTCCTGTGTTTCTACATAATATGAGTGGCTACGACGCAAATTTCATTGTAAAGCAATTTAGATGTACTACTGAGTGAGTGGATGTTATCGCTAACTCCAAAGAAAAGTACATTTCCTTTACCAAATATGTGGGAAATGTTAAGCTTCGATTTGTGGACACGTTTCGGTTAATGCCAAGTAGTTTGGAAAACTTAGTTTCCAACTTAACAGCATACCCTGAAACAGACAAGTACTTTGGAAAAGAAAATGCATCGCTCATGACTCGTAAAGGGGTATTTTGTTATGATTACATTGATTCATGGGAAAAGTTAAGTGAAACGTGTTTACCTCCAAAAGAGGTATTCTTTAACAAATTAAGTCAAGAAGATGTTAGTCAAGAAGACTATGAACATGCCAAAAATGTCTGGAATCAGTTCAACATTAAAACTCTAGGGGAATATAGTGACCTCTACCTAACTTCAGGTGTACTCCTTCTTGCAGACAGCTTTGAAACGTTTAGAAACAAAACACTAGAAACACACCGAGTGGATGCTGCACACTTTTTACTTCGCCTGGTTTAAGTTTCGAGGCAATGCTCCTTTACACAGGAATTGAACTGGAATTGCTACAGGATTACGATCAAATTCTTCTAATCGAGTCTGGAATACGTGGAGGCATATGCCAGGTGTCTCATCGGTATGCTGAAGCTAACAATAAATACATGGAAACCTTGATTCTGAGAAACCATCGCAGTTTATTACCTATGATGATGCCAACAACCAATACGGGTGGGCTATGTGCCACTCTCTTCCTTATGGCGGATTTCAGTGGGTTTCTCCAGATACTGTTGATCTAGAAACGCTAAAGGAAGACAATCCAGTGGGATACATTCTAGACGTTGATGTTGATTACCTATCTGACCTTCATGATCTACACAACGATTTACCTTTCCTACCAGAGTGTACACAACCTAAGGATTCGTCTCTGAAAAATCTAATTCCTCATCTTGGAAATCGAAGGCGATATGTTGTTCACTACATGGCATTAAAACAGGCTTTAGATCAAGGAATACAATTGATAAAAATTCATCGTGTGTTAAAGTTTAAACAAAGACCTTGGCTAAAGGCATACGTTGATTTTAATAACAACCTTCGAAAACAAGCCAAAAATTATTTTGAGAAAACTCTGTACAAATTATTCAACAATGCTCTTTTTGGGGTAACAATGGAAAATATTCGTAAAAGAATAGACATACGTCTTGTGACTGACAGCAAAAAGGCAGAAAAGCTAATAGCAAAGCCGACATTTTTGACAGAACAATTTATGGTCCTAACCTAGCTGCTTTCCACATGGCTAAACGTAACATTGTATTCAATAAGCCAATATATATTGGAATGTGTATACTGGATATTTCAAAAACTCTGATGTATTCCCACCACTATGATGTCCAGCTACCCTATTATGGAATGAACAATCTTAAACTCATGTATATGGATACCGACTCGTTCATTTATTTGGTTAACACCCCTGATGTATATCAAGACAAGTTGGATTTCCTAGAACAGCTGGACACATCAGATTATCCTACTAATCACATATGTTACTCTACATCAAACAAGAAAACGTTGGGGAATTTTAAAGACGAGGCTTGTGGACAAATTATAAAAGCATTTGTTGGACTTAGAGCTAAAATGTACGCTTTGAACATAAATGGTAAAGAAATCAAAAAGATTAAAGGTATTAACAGAAGTGTTGTCAAAAATTGTATAAGCTTTCAAGATTATAAGGATTGTGTCATGAAAAACAATAAAAAAAAGAATACCAATGAACATTATCGCTTCTAAACAACATGACATATCATCTACAAGACTAAACAAAATTGCTTTGTGTCCTGGTGATGATAAGAGTGATTGATGCAGACGGTATAAATACACATGCCTATGGTCATTACTCAATCATTAACCATGCTTAAAGAGTTAAGTTATTAATATCAACATCTTCTGCCTGCAACTAGCAAATACATAAAACAAAACAATTTAGGAAATAAAACAATAGTGTTTTAATCCCTTGGTTGGGGGTAGTTGGGATAAAACACGGTTGTGTCACTGTGCTAATTTAGAAGGCTGTTCCTGGGTGAGAGTAGCTTCCCGTAGCTGGGAGAGCTTACTAGTGTAGTGTGTTGGTGTTTAGTGTTTAATCTCTTGGGGGTGTCCCTGCAAGATGCAAGTATCTGCTAGGGGATGGATCTCTAAATGCAGGCTACTATACTGGCCTGCCAGCTGAGCGGAATGTGTAATTCAATAGACGTGCTAAGTCAGCGGCTCGACGCTATGCAGTCGAGTCGCGTGCTGTGAGTACAATGGAGTCTGACAAAGCAATTACTGGCTTCTACGGTCACGGGCAATTGTGACGAAGGTCAGGTGGGGTATGAGGATGTGAAGTGGAGTGTAATTAGTAATGCAAGTGTAGCTTACTGACCATGTATTTATTGGTCAGTAGATGTAGATTGGTATGTCCCTCTTGGGGAATTTAGACAAGTATAAAATACAATTTGTGTGTACAAGTTTGGGTAGGTGTTTACAAGAATTAAAGGAGTCTGAGCACGAGCTGAATCTCACCTGGTGATAAAACTGGAACAGACGTCGGACAGGGCCGCTGGCGAAGCACTGAGTAGAACAGATAATTGCTCCAGTTTGGACTCCATTCTTATACCTTCCGGCGCTGCTTGCTCAGCATTGCGTCAATGTAGCTGCCCCAGATAGTTGTAAGTGTAAATGTTTGTGTATGTTTTGCAAGCTGCTGGGTAACCTCCTATGCTTAGGCGGCCGCCGCTTGCTGTGTATAGATAATGTCCTGGTCTTACGGTGTTGCCAGTTGGGGTGGTTTTGGTAAAAGATGGGGGGTGGCTCTCAGGGGGGACTGCCCCCCCCCCGGGCTGTACAAGTCCCCCTCATCGATTAGTTCGCGTCCCCGCGAACGGGCACTAGAGTGGGCGTGTCGATGTGCTGGTTTCTTCTTGGTTTCTCCTCGTGCCTCTTCTTCATTGTCTTCCGTGTCGGTGCCGTGTAGGTGTAGCGATGTCGTGGTAATGTGAGTCCAGCGTGTGCTCAGAGGGGTAGGTTTTGAGTATACATAGTTATACATAGTTAATCTAGAATTGCTCATTTTAAAAGTTGACATTTGAAATAGTAATAATAAAAATACAAAAAAAAATACATGATCTTGACATTATATATATATATATGTTGGTATTATCCAGGGAGGAAAAAATATGGCTGAACGGGTGGTGGTGCCGTCCGGCGCTGTGTTGGAGGAAAAAATTGCTCCCTGCAGTGTATTGTGTAAAAGATGGAAGAAGATAGAGAAAACAGGTGCCCCAGGGTATAAGTTAAAGGAATGAAAATGAAAATCCACACCCTGCTTCCAGTCTCCGACCGGGTCAGGAATGGAATGAATGGAGCCCCTATCTAGCGGCGAGGATATCAACTGTGCCGGCTGCCGAGGCCTGACGCACTCCTCTGGGGCAATGATTAAATGAATGGCAGATGAAATGAAATGATAGTGGAGAGTGTTGCTGGAATGAAATTTTGACAGGGAAAACCGGAGTACCCGGAGAAAAACCTGTCTGCCTCCGTTTTGTCCAGCACAGATCTCACTTGGAGTGACCGGGATTTGAACCACGGAACCAGCGGGGAGAGGCCGGCGTGCTGCCGCCTAAGCCACGGAGGCTTCAAGGTTAAAGGAATATATATATATAAAATGATTTATTGTGTTGGGGTGAAACGGGACACCTTCACAAATTTTGTCGTTATTAGAATGGAAAGGAAAGAAAAACAGTATAGTCAGTGTTGAATGCTGTGGCGTATGTGTAGGTACACACTTGTGTGAGAACATTGTTGTGTGTGCCTTGAATTTGCAATTTACAATATACTTTTTTACAATTGTGATATAAAGCCTTATTAGTATACCGTTCCGCTCATGAGCCTGATACCTCTAGGCCTTCCTTTAGCGCTGTTTTGCTACTCCTTTACTTTTCGTATGCTACTTCCTCCGTAGCTGCTGTTTAGTGGTCATGCCGCTAATGCATGTATTTACCTATCGTGAATCTTTCCACGTGGGTAGGAAAAATTCACCTTGGTAGCGAGGGTGGGCGCTTACAATCTCTGCGCTGCCCCTGTCTACCGCGTGTCGCTCCTTAATGAAGCGTTTCTATGTGTATGGTCGCGTCAGCATCGCTCGGTGCCCCACGGTCACCTCGCGTAGCTGCCGCCTGGCGTCATCACTTTACTAGTGTGACTGATAAAGGTGAGAAACAGTGTAGTTGTGTGTGTTATCATTAGTGTAAGGTATGTTGGTTTGGGGGCTATATTTACAAGGGGTGAATTCATATGTGTCTGCCTTCCTGAAAATTAAATATGTTAGTGTCTTTCATAAGCCATCGTGCGCATTCACGTTGGCTCCTTGTGAACGTGCAAAAGATGTAATGGATTACTGTGATCACATACAGTTGTCATATACCCTTCACCTCTGTTTTGCGCATGCCTTTTCATATGCATATGCCGCCATCTAAATCTAACTTAATCTAGGTTAGCCTATGTTAGTCTAGCTTAGCCTATGTATTGTCTAGCTTAGCCTATGTATTGTCGGGCTTGCCCTGGTAACGGGTTTTGGTCACCAGGTGCCGAGCGATCTATCTTAATCTTATTTATGCTATGTGTTGTCGGGCTTACCCTGGTAACGGATTTTGGTTACCAGGTCCGAACGCCCTTATCTTAATTTTAAAAAAAATTGACCTAAATTATATTAATTAATACTAAATGAAAAAATATCCTGTATATACATGCCGAGGTGGACCTTAACCTAATGCCGAAATGTGGTATAGCTACTGTTTTGTAACAGTGCTTATTAAATTTGCTTAAATCTAAGTTGCCTTTGAAATGGCACTGTAACTTATACGCTAGAATTTTGATGGAGGCTCGTCCGGTCGATTTCTCTCCCGGGGGCCCTTGTAACCTATTGCAAGGAGCGGAACCCAGCAATGGCTCGTAGTCCCCTCCGCCTTAATACTAATTGTCGACATTACCTTATAAGTAATTAATAAATTAATAGTAATTAATAAAGTCCTGGGCGACTGCGCTGCTAAAGAGCAAACGCCTTGCCCGGCTATACTGTTCGTCGTTGTTATACTTGCCTCTGTCGGCATTAATCTCCATTTATCATTTGTTTATATATTTATTGTTGGGTTTGCCCACGAAACCCCTTTTGGCAGCCCGTTGCATACCTATTTAATATCTCTGGCCGCCCGGTGCGTGACCATTTAAGCTCTGGAGACCCGGTGTCATCCATTTATGTGGGCACGGAACCGAATGATCGCATTCATTCCATACGCATTATTCATTATTCATTTATTATCATTTATTTGTTAGATCGTCTTCACCTTGCCTCGCGGGGCAAGGACTTGGCGGATCTACGGTTGGTCCCGCTGAATCCTGAGATCCTTCTTCACTTCACGCGAATGGAAGACTAGCTTCCCGCCATAGAAGCTCTACTTAGGTTATATACTAACTAGAAGTCTAGTCCTAATGTGGTCGTCTCTAGGGTCGTCTCCTGAGTCTAGTGTGGAGCTGGCTAATTCTCCCACCAGCCGTCAAAAGTCTCCCCTGCAGGTTTTGGCTTTGATGACCGTAGCGCATAGTGGGTATAACTGTCTCCGACAAGGGGGGTAGGCTAGACGCACCCCTAGATCTTGACGTTTGCCCGCGATAAGCCATCGATGCTTCAACCCTACGTCTGTCAGTCAGTCAACTGGGTCAGGCCTAATCATCGCCTTCTCCAGCTCTGTTCTTGTGTGGCGCCTCTGCCTTCCAGTTACATCTCATCACCATCCAGTGTGATGTCAGACTCCTTTCTTAAAAAAAATAAGTGTGATTTGTAAATAAGTTTGTGTGTATCATGTAATTATGTAAAATTTTAAGTGTTCTGGGGTTGTAGGATCTTCTAAATGCATAGTCTACTTTAGGCCTGTAGTCGCCATGTCGGATTTCCAGCGGTAATGCCTTGGTAATCTCCTGGAGGCGTTAGTAGGTTTTTATGGCGTTGGGTCCCTTGTTATTGGGATCCGGGGGTGTTATTTGCTGAATGGGCTTAAAGCGTGGTAGGAAAGGGTCGTGCATCGTTGGTCTCCATGTTAATGGTGGCCGGGAGCCGATGGTGCTGCTAGGATGTCTTTAGAGTGAGGGGGATGGGGTGGGTTTTTCCCAAGTGTGCAAAAAATATTTAAAAGTGCCATACACGTGTAATAGTAATAAACCCTGGTTTGTGGGTGGGATATTCCATGCATGGGGATGGATATGAGGCGTATCCACTCTCATTTGAGGATAAAGTATGGGTCGAGGTATAATAACTCTATGTCCCTTGCATGCGGGATTATTCAGTAAGAAAATACTTGTTAGTGTAAATGCGGCCTCATTACTTTACATAGTGATGTGCATTAGCTTGATATTGTTTCCGACTCGCCCCTAATACTCGGGTGTAGGTATTTGGGACCAGGGTGTAGCATATCCGAATTTGGGTAGACGCATGAAGTCTATCAACCCCGATGTATTTTTTGGAATGTAGTCCAGCTGTTATTATGTGTCTGTATGTTTGTGTTGGGTAGTGTTGTAAGTGACAGTTTATGTAGGGAGAAGGTTGCTAGAATGGTAGCCCGTAGTTGGTATCTTGGCCATCCTGATGGCACTATCCATCTCTGCTCCTGACATCCTCACTTGGTCACTATTTGTTTTCTATCCGCTCCTTGGGATGTGCACTGGTGAAATTGAGACGCCATAAAGCATCTATGTTCTAGAATATCAGTCTGTAGAATGCCTGTGGGTCTGTGATACCCATGTTGTGCATAAATGTTTGTGTCTGTGGGCGCCGCCTTCGGGCTGCCCTTTGGGATGGTTAAGTGCGGTGATGCTGTGACGTCACGGCCTAATCTGGTCTCCTATTCATAACGTTAGGGTAGCAGGTGATTGTAAGTGTAAATGGTCATGTCCTGATCGCCTATGATGGTTTTTAAAGATAAAAAAACAGGAAAAGGAGTTATTAGGGAGGGGGGGGGGTTGTTCCCTCATGGAATCTGTCTGCATCCGCCCCTGATTGTTGGGCGCGTGTGTGAAGGACGTGGCCGTGTCTGTAATTAGCGTGGCTGCGTGTGTGTGGTCGCGTACCGCTACCCCACGCTGGCGCGTGGGCCGTTATCGGATAAGTCTTATCGTGTGTCGCGTGGCTAATTGTCAGGTGGCACGTGTAGCTTGTTAACATCCTTGTATACATGCTCCTGTGTTCCTAAGATGAATCCGGCCTATAGTATTTGTACATTACTGGATGCCAGGCCTATTGTGATAGCGCTGAATCCTGTGTCAACTGAATGCTATTATTATTGTTTGTTTTGTATGCTAGTATCATCATGGTTGCGTGTCATTGTCACGTCTGGCTATGCTGGGAATGTCTACCGGCAACAGTGATGCAATGCACTGGAATTCGCAACTCAGTGTTTTGTTGTGTTTGTTTTTGCGTCCTTGTATACGGAAAGTCTCTGATGTTATGTATGGCGGCTGACGGAACGTGACTTTCGCCATTGTCCGTATGTTGACATTGTTTTGCATTCTGGGAGGGCGAATGTGTTAACCTGTCCTGTTTTCTCTGCCAATGTTGTGTGGACATTTCTTCCGCAAGACCTTTGCCTTGTGTAATTATCTATAATTTGTGTCTAGGAAGTCTGTTGCCTATGTTCGGGGTAATCCAAATTTGCCATGATTTCTGGCCGTAGAAATGTGGTGTTACCTGTTTTGTGTCTGTGAGAGTGGCGTCCCCCGTATCCAGGTTTCGGGCGCTATGGTTCAGAGAAAAGTATCTTGTGGTCCCCGTAGAGGCCTAGCATTCTCTGTACGCCCCTTATTGGGAATCCCGGGGTCGCTAATGCCCTAGGTAGGCTGTTGTAGCGAGTACCTTGGAACGAATCTATGCTCCTGTATATATGTTAAAGAACCTCCCTGTGTTCATAATTGTGTGGCTCACCCGTTTATGTGCTTGTGTAGGGCACTATTGCAATGCATTTGCCACCTCTAGTGCATGTTTAAAGCGTGTACTCTTTGATAACATGCCATTTATATATGCATAATTTAAACATTCTAATGCCAATTTTCACTCCTGGCTCCACTCTATGGGGCACAGTGTCTGTATGGGTTCCTATGGTTTTTTCTGTAGGGGATGGTGTATGCATGCTATTTGTGCGATGCTGCCCGTGTAATTGTCTGTTCCCGCGTCAATATTCCTGGTTTTAATTTGGACGTAACTGCGGATTGCCTTAATTTTGGCCAATTTCCGTCTAAGTGGGAGTGAATTTTCCCCTGTGAATGGGTCTATCTGGATTCTTGTTTTCCACGGCGTCCGATGTTATTGGGCATTCGGACCCGCGATCCCGTGTAATGCTCCGTGTTTTATGTCTGCGTTGTCTGTTGGGATTTGTGCGTCCCTAGTGTGGCCTCTGTTTGTGTTTTCGCGTCAAAAATGCCATTGGTTAGCTTCGTCTTTGGCGCGTTTGTATCGTGTTTCTGTGTGTTCGCCCATGCCTTGGTCTTTGGCCCCGGTACTACAATTTTTGTGTTTTATGTACCATGGCGCTTGTGTTGTGTGTTTGAGACATGCGTATGAAAATATACGTTAGTGTGAGTGTTTTATGCTATTCGGGACCACCCTCGTACCCTAATTTCGGGAGTTATTGGGCTTTGAAAATGGCGTGAATGATTGTGTCTGTCACAGCCGGAGCGGAGCGCTCTTAGTCTGTCTGGCGCACGCGTAGGTCGGCTGTCCCATTACGCCTTATCGCTGACTGCGATAGAATTGAGTTTCAATTGTGTAGGAAGTACTTGTTTGCTTGACTGGCGGCCCGCTTGCCACATGTGCCAAGACAATGTGTGTGGGTTCGCTGACGCGCCTTTCTAATGTCTGCATATACAGTGTGCCTTGGGTTGCTCGTAATGTAAAAAACCCTACCTCTGTTCATATATTGTGTCCCCAAATTTTGTGTTGTTGTAGGCCTGGGGTGAATATATTCCTGTTAGTGGTAGTTAGATGTCATTATGTACGTGTGTCTCCGGGCCTCTAGTCGCGTGTTTGGTGACTAGTTGTCGGAGGTGGTTTTATTAATTTGTGCATATTAATTCCTGTTAGTGTGACTGTCCCTTATTGCTCTATCCTCCAATTTGATAGTTACCCAACCTTGCATTCCTGGTATTCGGAAGGTCGCGGGTTCGAGACCGTCTTTGTTCAGGGTAATCATTCCTGTTGCCCTTTGGGCCTGTGTCTCCGGGACAGTTTTGTCAGTGTTAGGTTCGTATCCCGGTGAGGTCATCGGGGTTCGAAGGCTATTTCTTGGCTTTCTTTTCACGTCTGCCAGTGGAATCATTTCCCTTCCTTTTGACAGTGTTCCCGCCTTTACGTGTAGGTGTTGTTTTTCGGGTGTGATATGCCTTCATACGGCGGGCGTGTATAGTGTCCTTGATGAGTTTGCGTCCATGGCGCACGCTTACTATATAGTTTAGGTCAGATACCTTCCTACAGACTTTGAAGGGACCTGTCCAACGTGGCAGGAGGAACTCGGACACATTTTTCTTACGGGCGGAATTGGAAACCATAACCAATTGCCCGGGTGTGTATTCTACGGTCTTCCTTTGCCGATCGTACCGTTCTTTTTGTATTTTCTGTGCCGCGGCTATGTTCTTTCTGGCGTCCATGCGAGCTATCTGCAGGTGCTCTAGCCGGGCTGCGTTGTCTGGGAGAGTGTCCTGTGGGATGCATATGTTATCTATGGGACTTCTAGGCGTATATCCGTGCAACAGGAAGTGTGGAGAGTGTTTTGTGGCCGTGGATATAGAAGTATTGTAGCTGAATGTAATGGGCTGCAAATAATTATCCCAGTCTGTCCCTGTGTCCCCCGTGAACTTGGCTAACGCTATTCCAATTATTTTATTCATACTTTCCGTGAGTCCATTGGTTTGTGGGGAAAAAATCGTGGTCGTGTATGCCCTTATCCTTAGTACCTCCAAAAACTGTTGGAGCACTCTCGAGGTGAAAATAGTCCCTCTATCGGATAGTAGGGTTTGGAATAGGCCATATCGTGTGACTATGTCAAATAGGAATTCGACTATGCTGTTCGTGTCTGCTTTGGGAACAGCCTTTGTAATCATATACCGGGTGAGATACTCTGTGGCCGCAAGTATATATTTATTACCTTTTTCAGATGTAGTGATGGGGCCTTTCACGTCTATCCCGACCCCATGGAATAGCTCTCCTACGGGAATAGGGTTGAGTAATCCATGAGGCTTGCCAGGTCTTGCTTTAAATCGTTGGCAAGTGTGACATGCCTTTACGAAGGTGTCTATGTCGGCCTTCATGTTTACCCAGTAATACTTGTCCCGGATTCTATGGTATGTTTTATGCGTACCCAAATGTGCCCCTGCCATTGGGCTATTATGGTGTCCGGTCATGATACTCCCTTTCAATGACTCCGGAACCGCTATAGGTGCATTATCGTGCATGGCTGTGGGATTAAATTTCAGTACCCCGTCTTTGTCTAGAAAAAATCGCCTAGACAGCCGTGGCGTCTTGAAATCCACCTTATCCAAGTTTTCTAGTGCCATTAGAATCTGTTTCAAGTATGGATCACGTTCTTGCTCCTGCTTTATGTTAACCATCGTCAGGGCAAAAGTGGGCATGTCGTCCCATTCGTGGTCCTTACTGTCATCTGGGGGATCGGCTACTGGCAGCCTAGACAAACCATCTGCATCTAGGTGTGTAGCGCCTTTTTTGTGCTTGACCACGAAGTTGTATTCATACAGGCGGAATATAAACCTATTGAGCCGCGAATTTGGGTTTTTGAATTTGTCCCAAAAAAGCAGGCTCGCGTGGTCAGTCACTACCGTGAACTGGATACCATAGAGGTATACCCGAAAATAGTTCACTCCCGCTCTGTGGCAGAGTATCTAGTTTCGACGGCCGTTAATTTTCTGCTAGCATAAGCTATGGGCCGTATGCGCCCTTCTGCATCTTCCTGTAATAGGGCCGCTCCCAGCCCGTACTGGCTGGCGTCCACGTGTAAAAATGTGGGCATATCACTATGGAAGTGTTACAGTAATGGTGGTGTGGTCAATAGTTGCTTCAGTGTGTTGAAGGCATCTATATGTTCCTGTTTAATGTTGAAGGGCGTCTTCTCACGTGTGAGTTCGGTTAGGGGATGGGCGATGTGCGCGAACCTGTGGATGTACTTTCTGTAATAAGAGGTGAGACCAATGAAGCTGCGCAATTGTTTCAAATTTGTGGGCATTTGGATGCCCGTTATTGCGTCAGTCTTCGCTGGGTCGGGAATAATGCCCTCTCTGTTGACAATATGGCCCAATATGTTAATCTGCTGTCTGGCGAATTGACATTTCGCAGGTTTAAGCCTTAATTTGGCCTCTCTGATCCTTGCGAAAGCCTCCTCCAAGTGTACGAGATGCTCGTCAAAGGTGTTGGAGAAGACCGTTATGTCATCCACGTAGACTAGCACTGAGCGCCATTTTAGCCCTGAAAACGTTTTTTCCACTAGCTTTTGGAAGGTCTGGCTGGCGTTACGGAGGCCCATGGGTAACCTTGTATAGGTATAGAGGCCGTTTTCTGTAACGAACGCCAGCTTGTGCCTGTCCGGTTCATAGACGGGGATTGAATAGAATCCACTATAACAATCCATCGAATTGAACCAGCTAGCCCCACCAAGGGCATCCAAATAGGTGTCGGCCCGTGGTAGTGGATAACTGTCATTTTCGACTAACTTATTGAGCCTACGGTAATCAGTACAGAACCTGTGGGAACCATCCCGTTTCTTGGTCAGCAAGACCGGAGCACTGTAGTTCGAGATCACTGGCACTATGACCCCCGCCACGAGCATCTCTGTGATCTGAGTGTCGATGGCGTGCCTTTCCTTCTGACTCACCCTGAAGGGGGGCTGGTGGACTGGCCGGTCACTGGTGAGTGTGACATGATGCTCGATAAGATCTGTCACTGCGAGATGGTTCATTGAATGGGCAAAGATATCCCTATTGGCTTCCAGGAGCTCCGCGAGCCTTCTATTTTGCTCCGGTGTCAGGTCCTGTCTGTGAGTCTGATTGACCGTCTTATCTGTGTGTGTGTGTGTCTGTGTGTTTGCTGATTGCGTTCAATGTAGGGGCCTGGTGCTCGTGGATTTCTCGCTCCGCTCGAATCCCATCTGTGTTCCTGGTGTATATCATGGGATGTGTGGTGAGCCTTTGGTCATGCATTAAAAGCTTCTTGCCGCTAGCAAAATTTATGCTAGCTTCATACTTGGCGAGGAAATCCAGGCCAATTATGGCTGACGCAGAAAGATGTTCTATAACGAACATGGGGTGTGTTGTGGCAAAATGGTCTAGCCTGAGGTGTATGTTTGCCACCCCCGTGTTTTCTAGCGTCTGAGCATTGGCCGCTACCAGCCGGATGTCGCCCGTGACGCCGTGTATCTGCCCTTCGGTAACGTGTTTTCTGTTGACACAGCTTACCGCTGTGCCAGTGTCAATTAGGGCTTGCACCCTGTGGCCATTTTTTCTGGCGTGTATTGTCAGTTCCGATAACTGGAGTCCTTTGCCCTGCAAAGATGTGTTGTATAGGGTGTATGTTGTTGTTGTTGTTGCTACTGGCGTAATGTCCTTGTCACTGTGTACGCCAGTGTTGATGCCCTGCGTAACATTTGTGCTGGAAAGGCATGGAGCTGGCCGCTTATTGTACTTGGCACGTTTAGCCTCTCGGCTTACTTCCTGGCTCGAGCTCTTTGTCTCGGTCAGCGAAATGTGTCCATTCAGTATACTGCCTGCTCTCTTCATTGCCCGCGCTTTGAAAATACAGGGATTCTGGCGAACGTTTAATGTGTTGACAGTTCCCGTTTTTTGTGTAGGTGTGTTGTTCCTTTCTCCCTCCTGGGAGGGTGTGTCTGCAAACCTAACTGTACGTTTGCACTTGTGACCTCGTTTTTTGTTCCAGGCGGTCGCGAGTTCGACTCCTGTTGCTGGCTCCCCTATGCCAAGTGAGCTCGCGTCCTGCGCCTGTATGGGGTCACTTCCCGCCCCGTGTTGTGGTGTAGGGGGTATGGTTTCCCGTCTAGAGGGTGTGGGTTTGCCTTTGGTTTGTTCGCGCGTGATTGTGAGGGGCGTATAGTGTCCCGCCCTAGGGTTCCCCGTAAATAGTATGTGCAGGTCCCTGTCAAATCCCGCGGTTGTGAATAGCGGGGGCGAGTGCACGTCAGTGTATACGTGTATGTTTGTTTCAAGTACCTTGCCGAGAGCGGTCACCTCTACGGCGCCGGCATAGGTACCGTCCCTACCCATGTATCTTTGGTAGTCCGCCCCGGTCTGGAATGGCATTTCCCGCTCGTCCGATACAAAATCCCGGTACTCTTTCCAGTTGGCCAGGATATGTTGGACCGTTTTCCGTCTGTAGTCCCTGTGATGATCCTCGGTATGCCGGACTAAGAAGCTAATGGCCCTGAACAGACAGTTGCCGTCCCCTTGTACGGGGTGTGTTTGGAACCGGTCCGGGGGCGGATCATCAGCCTTGGCTTTAGTTGGCTGCATCTTCCCCTTGCTCTTACGAGTCTGTTTAGGTGAGGGGCCTCTCTGGTGTTGTGTTAGGGGAGGAACCTCTGCTGCTTTTTCAGCTGCCCAAACCTCCCCGTTTATGCGTTTTTTGGAAACGTGGGCGTTCGTCTCCCTGTGCTGTATGTACGCCCCCCCCTCGGGGTGGCTGCGCCAACTCCCCGCTTGCGGTGGGTAACTGGGTGTGGGAAGTATTGCCCCCGGTCTGCCTGGCGGGGTGCCTCATCCCTAAACTCCCTCTGGTGTTCGTCGGGGAGTGGATAGTGTTCTGGGCCCTTTGTGTATGTGTCTCTGGTTTCCCTTCCTTTTTGTGGGTTTATTGTCTTGCAGTTATTGCCCAGCGGTCTGTTTTCTTGTCTCCGCCAGGGTGGGGTGTACGTCTACTGCTGCGGGGGCGGGTTTTCCCGGCGATTCCCCTTTTCCCTATACTGGAAGGGTGCGTATCCCTGTCTGCCTGGGATGGGTTCTCCCGGTACTCCCCGTTTCCCCTGTGTTGTGGGGATGCATACTCTTGTCTGATTGGGGGTGGGTTTCCCCGATAGTCCCCATTTCCCCCATATTGTGGGGATGCATAGCCTTGCCTGCGTGGGGACGGGTTCTCTCAATAGTCCCCATTTCCCCTATACTGTGGGGCTGCATAGCCTTGCCTGCTTGGGGGCGGGTTTTCCCGATACTCCTCGTTTCCCCTGTATTGTGGAGCAGCGTAGGCCTGTCTGCCTGGTAGAGGGCTGCTTCGCCGGGGGATGCTGTGGTCGTACTCTTCAGGGTAGTACTCCGGTGTGTACGGGGATGATGGTCGCCGTGAGGGGTATGTCGGCTCTACGTCCGCGTATGAGACCGGTGAGTACCGTGGAGGGTAGTGTGGCCTGTCCTGTGTATGTGGTGTTGTTGGCCGCTGTGGAGGGTAGTATGTTTTCTCCCTCTCGTAGTGTCTTCTTTCCGTGTACCCCCTGTCCCTTTCGGGATAATAGAGTTCTCCCGTGTCCGTGTGTTCATCCCTAAGCGGTCTCCCGCCTGCTTGGATGGCAGCTATCGTAAGCTTCTCCATCCTTTCCACTAATTCATCCATCTTCTGGCTGGTATCGTCCTTTTGTGGATGAAAATGCTGATTCACGGCTTTCTCCGTAGCTATTTCCGTGATCTTTTTCCCTGCCTCTATTGTTTTAATATTGTTTAACATGTTTTGGACCGTGGGGTTATTCATTATCCATAGCTTGTCCACTAAGGATGGTCTAAGGCCCTGCATTAGCAGCTTAACTTTTTGCTTATTCGTCATAGCTGCATTACATTTGTCGCACATCAGCAGTTTTGCGTTTACGTATGACTGTGTGCTCTCTCTAGGTCCCTGTGACCTCTGTCGAATTTGGTCATACAGGTCCTCATCATCTGGTATGAGCTGGAATTCACTTTTCATCAACAAAGTGATTTCCTCCCATGTGGCATCTTCTAAGGTGTCCTCATGGAGCTCGTACCATGTCATGGCCGCCTTCGTGAGGTATGCAGGGAGGAGCCGTTTCCTGACTTCGTCGCTCCAGCCATTGATCCGAGCCGTTCTATTGAAGGCCTTGAGGTATTCCTCGGGACCCTGGCCTTCCCCCGTGAACTTTGTGGGGTGGATCATGGGGTATTCTGTGTGCCTGTTCATTTCCTGTTCGACTGTTTCTCGTTGGCCGTGTAAGGATTCTAATCTGTTTACGCTGTTCGCACTGCTATCGTGTGACAAGGTGTGTGTGTTGTACTGAGGGGAATTAGCCTCACTCCCCGTGTATGACACGTGTGTTACGTTACCAGGTGGCTCGTCACCTGATATATCGTCACTGATCGATGGTGTGTTGTCGTACTGTGTGGCCTTGACTACTTCCACTGTCCTGTCTAGATCCTGTTTCACTGTTTCCAAAATAGTGTGTATATCGAGGACTGCCTCTGTCGTGTGATTGTCTGCCTTAACAGCGGCTGTATCCAGTAACTGTGTGATGCGCGCGAGCAGATTATTAGTCTTCTGCTCTGTGATTTGCAGTTGCTGCAGCAATAGGGGGTGGAGTGTTGGCAAGCAATCTGCTTCACTAGCGCTAGATATTGGTGATTCTTGTCCGTGCGCACTGGTCTGGGCCTGGGATCGTGTAAAATGTGTGACTTGTGCTGCCGCTGCAGGGTGTTGAGCGCGGATCTCTGATGCCTTTAATTCGAGTTCTTTAAGGAGTTGTATCGCAGTCTGTTCAGTTATCAAGTAACTGTTCTTAATTTTTAACTTCGGCGGGAGTGGAGTTGTGCTAGCCGGCAAATGGTGCGCAAAGTCCCTTAGTGTGGTTCTAAACGTGGTCATTTAATTTCCACCGACCTTGCACTATGGGGAGGGTGGGGGTGGGTGTAATAATACAAATCCCCGTGTAATAAAGGGGGGTAGATAAAAAGAAAAAGTGTGGGACGTAATTTAGGAGAAAAAAATTAGTCTCGCTTGGCTATTTGCGGTACGGATCGTTCTACCACGGGGGCTCGTTGTTTGAGTCCCTACCCTTATTGTGCGTGGTAAAAGCGCCTCCACCAAATATGTTTTAATCCCTTGGTTGGGGGGTAGTTGGGATAAAACACGGTTGTGTCACAGTGCTAATTTAGAGGACTGTTCCTGGGTGAGAGTAGCTTCCCGTAGCTGGGAGAGCTTACTAGTGTAGTGTGTTGGTGTTTAGTGTTTAATCTCTTGGGGGTGTCCCTGCAAGATGCAAGTATCTGCTAGGGGATGGATCTCTAAATGCAGGCTACTATACTGGCCTGCCAGCTGAGCGGAATGAGTAATTCAATAGACGTGCTAAGTCAGCGGCTCGACGCTATGCAGTCGAGTCGCGTGCTGTGAGTACAATGGAGTCTGACAAAGCAATTACTGGCTTCTACGGTCACGGGCAATTGTGACGAAGGTCAGGTGGGGTATGAGGATGTGAAGTGGAGTGTAATTAGTAATGCAAGTGTAGCTTACTGACCATGTATTTATTGGTCAGTAGATGTAGATTGGTATGTCCCTCTTGGGGAATTTAGACAAGTATAAAATACAATTTGTGTGTACAAGTTTGGGTAGGTGTTTACAAGAATTAAAGGAGTCTGAGCACGAGCTGAATCTCACCTGGTGATAAAACTGGAACAGACGTCGGACAGGGCCGCTGGCGAAGCACAGAGTAGAACAGATAATGGCTCCAGTTTGGACTCCATTCTTATACCTTCCGGCGCTGCTTGGTCAGCACTGCGTCAATGTAGCTGCCCCAGATAGTTGTAAGTGTAAATGTTTGTGTATGTTTTGCAAGCAGTTGGCTAACATCCTATGCTTAGGCGGCCGACGCTTGCTGTGTATAGATAATGCCCTGGTCTTATGGTGTTGCCAGTTGGGGTGGTTTTGGTAAAAGATGGGGGTGGCTCTCAGGGGGTTCTGGCCCCCCGTGCTGTACAATGGCACTACAAAAATTAAAAAAAAAATGGTATTCATAATCAAAAAATAAATAAAATAGAAAACAAAATGAAAACAACTGTACAATTTATAACAAAAAGTATATATATAAAAATGCATTATGTGTAAATAGTGTACATGTATTTAAAATAAAAAAATATTGTATGGACACTGCTTGTACATTTTTAATTACTACCCACCTTTCTCCACTCCTAATGCAAAATGAACATGTAAAACACAAATTGGAAAATCCGTGTTTCCATATTGACAAAATAGAAACAACATTAAACTGAAATTTTTAAAAACTGTAAATGGGAATTTGGTAAATTGACAAATGTGAAAACAACAAATTGGGAAATCCATGTTTCTATATCATGAAATTGAAAAACTTTAAACTGATATTTGAAAAAATGTAAATGGGAAATTTTGAAATTGATAAATGTGTAAACAACAAAATGCTAAGTCCATGTTTCCATATTATGAAATTGAAAAACTTAAAACTGACATTAAAAAAAACTGAAAATGGGAAATTGGAAAATTGACAAATGTGTAAACAACAAAATGCAAAATCCATGTTTCCATATTATGAAATTGAAAAACTTAAAACTGACATTATTAAAAAACTGAAAATGGGAAATTGGAAAATTGACAAATGTGTAAACAACAAAATGAAAAAAAGAAAAATACCCCGGTTGGGGTTGTGATCATGTTGTACAGTAGCCTATAACACTTGCATAAGGATAGTTTCTTGTGCCCTTATATACTTTGTGTATGTGCATTAGCCTTTGGATTAGCTTAAGTTAAGTTTGGTAAAGTTAGGTTTCGTGAGGTTAGGTATGTGACCTTGTAGTTTACTCCTTTCGGAAAATATAAAAAGTAAAATCTAAAATCAAAAAATCTCAAATTTAAAAATTGTAAAATCTAAAAAAACTAAAATCTGAAATACAAAAATCAAAAATATAAAATGTAAATTCTAAAAAATGTAAAATGAAAAAAATCAAAAATCAAAAATGTTAAAATGTAAAATGTTAAAATGTAAAATGTAAAATCTTTATATGAGGTTTCTGTGGGTTAGGTTAGGTTATAACTAAGTTTATTATTTGTGCTCTCCCATTTGCTCTTACTTTTTTTTGCTCTGACTTTGAAGTTAGGTTAGGTTAGGTTAGGTGAAGTTAGGTTAGGTTAGGTTAGGTGAAGTTAGGTTAGGATAGGTTATAACTAAGTTTATTACTTGTGCTCTCACATTTGCTCTTACTTTCTTAGGTTAGGTTAGGTTAGGTGAAGTTGGGTTAGGCAGAATGGCTGCAGTATGAATCAAAAGCCAGCTCCAATCAGTTATGCCTCACAAGGCTGAGTGTACCCCGTTCCACTCTTGAGACCAGAAATTAAATTTCTTGGCAGAGCCGGGGATTCGAACCTCAGAAATGACCGCCAAGAATGCTAGCCACTACACCAAAAGTGGACAATATAAGGCTGGTCTTGATTGTACACGATCAATCAATAATTACCTAATAATAATATTAATAATATTAATAATAAATATTCCATTTAACAACTACACGGCCGACCTCACCCTGTGACGTCATTAATGGTCTCAGGGCGTGGCGACCATGTTGCCCATTAGCCCCTGCCCCAGCTATGACTGACACCTCCATAAGAATAACATTGGGCGGTTGCGCGCGGCGGCCATCTTGCCCATTAGCCTCTGCCCAAGAACCGCCCTTTATTTCCTACTACCTTTGCTTTACAAGAATGCTCTTCGCCACATATTTTAATAAAAATACTTATCCACTCTCAAATCCTTCCTTGGGAATCATGCCGAAAAAATTGAATGTTCATCGGAAATAAATTCTCATTTCAAAATTACTCCAACGATGGAGATAAATCAACCCTAAATCAAGAAATCCTCCATGCACACAATACACGTGGGATCCATAAGTAGCGAAAATGGTCAGACTAAATGAGGCCCTCCTCCACTCAAATGAACTCGTAAAATGTCATCAATGACTTCTACACCTTGAATCCAAGTAACATTTAAGGTTAGGCGACTGCTGATCTATTAGAAATCACTGTTAGTACAAGTCATTCATGAGAATAAAGAACGCTCTTAAAAATTGAGAAAGATCAAAACTCATCATCAAAGCTAAATTCCAACAACTAAATTCATGAGAGTGATATTCACTGATAATTCCAGAACAAATAACTTTCGGCATCAACGCAGATGAAAATCTCGAAATGTTTATCAAATTCCTAACAGTGTTCAAAAATAATTACATGTTTAATTAATCTTCATGGCAAATACGCATTTCTTCAACCTAACGATCCTCTTCTTAACATTTAAAAATAGTCATATCATTTAATTGAATTTCAAAACGCGAAATATTAATCTTAAAATGAATTCAAAAATGAAAACAGAAAAATGGATGCATTCTTTATTCGAATCAAAATCCGATTGAAAATGAGGCCAGTCGCGAAACAGACATCGAACCTGAACCCTACCTCAATCATACTAATCGAAAAGAAAGAATGGAAATCATGGTAACTTTAGAACACCTTATTCTGCTACTACTAGAAATATTGACTTGCTTCTAGCTTTCGACGATTCTCGGAGGTGGCATATAATGGGAATACATGCCCTGGTCTCGAATTCCAAATCATAATGTAGTACAGTATGTCCATCCAGCCTTCCAGGACTTGAACTGGGGAACCTCTAACTTTCTCCTGGCTCCAACCTCGAAACTGGATTGCAACACCGCAGCAGTAATGGCCTCCAACATTGGGTTGTAGACCCCGTCTCGCTTGTATGAAGTTCGTCATCTCGTAGTAGCGTTTCGGAACTCGAATATTACCATGGATTATATCCATCTTCTTCGTGGTTTCATGAATTCTATGATTCATGTGCGAAATGTTTTGAGCTGCTTCATAAGCGCTTCTGAAGTATGTAGCCAGCAGTAGTTACTCACGAAATAGTAATGCTTATGCTCGGTATGTAGTGTCCATGTTATAGTTTAGCCTGACATGGCTATTAATTACATTCTCATTGTAACTGTTCCTCCCGACGTCTTATGCGTGAACATGACGTATAATTAGAGAACTGTATTTAAGGTAGAAGTTCTTTCGTTGCAGACTGTGTTCACAGTTACCATCACAGCTGATATTATCAGCATGAAACATGAAATTACAAGTCATTTGTAGCGTAGCATCAGCAAGCGTTGCTTCTTATTAGTATCAATGCGCGTTTACGAAGTTCCATTGTAAGTGTTCATACACGCGATCTTCACAAGATTGACTGAAAATTTACGAAGTCCTATCTCGCTGTACTTTCTTAATATTCACTAGTCTGAAAATATACTAAGTTCCTTCGCCACATTGAACCAGCATAGCGATCATCATCGCCGGCACACGTGTTAGAAATGTACTGTTCGCTCCCAAGGTATATGTGAATCGAATCGAGACGCGATAAGATCTAACTCTTCTTCAGATACTGCAGATTACAAGTAAACACCGTTTCCCCCACTCCGGTGCATCGGAAGTCGACGTTAATGACATAAGCATACTGATTAATACATCTCACGCATCACAGAGCGTTTATCTCAACTAAAATGCAATTGTATAAACGTCATGCTATTATAAGATAACATCTTATATAGACGAAACTGCACAAATAGCTCTCAATTTTATTATGGGTTTTGAAGCCATTTTTCAGTGTTGCCTTAGTAAACAAAAGTTTGGTGCTTTTCAGTCGGTCAACACGAATGTCTCCAAAAGAGTTGGGTAATACCCTAATCCTGAAAAAAAATTACATGAAATTAATAAATACACTAGAGTAGTGCTAGAATAGGAGAGCTGTCTCACTTAGGAAGTTGTGAGCCCCTTGCGGCCTTAGGAAGGAAGGAGTGATGGTAGGAGGGCGTGCGTAGATTCGTGTTTTTCGTCTCGTTGTCCTCTTTACGGGGATGTAGGTATTAAAATGGTGAAAAGCTGGAAACATGTTTTTTTAGTTGAGAAATGCGTTTTTCACATTTTCCTAATATTGGGAAAACTGAAAGAGTGATAATTACTTGTTTATGTTATTTTTTTCGTCTCGTTGTCCTCTTTACGGGGATGTAGTTATTGAAAAGGTGAAAAACTGGAAACATGGTTTTCTGGTCTAAAAATTGGTTTTTGTGATTTTCCCTAATATTGGGAAAACTAAAAAGTGATAATTACGTGTGTGATGTTATTTTTTCCTCTTATCGTCCTCTTTACGGGGATGTAGGTATTGAAAATGTGAAAATCTGGAAACATGTTTTTTTGATCGAAAATGTGTTTTTGTTATTTTTGAAGATATTTGGAAAACGAATCAAGTGACTTCTATGACGGCCATGTTGGTGTTTTCATCTCGTCGTCCTCTTTACGGGGATGTAGGTATTGAAAAGGTGAACAGCTGGAACCATGGTTTCTTGATCGAAAATGTGTTTTTGTTATTTTTCAAGATATTTGAAAAACGAATCAAGTGATTTCTATGACGGCCATGTTGGTGTTTTCGTCTCGTCGTACTCCTTACTGGGATGTAGATTTTGAAAAGGTGGAAAGGTGGAAATATGGTTTCTTGATCGAAAATGTGTTTTTGTTATTTTTCAAGATATTTGAAAAACGAATCAAGTGATTTCTATGACGGCCATGTTGGTGTTTTCGTCTCGTCGTACTCCTTACTGGGATGTAGATTTTGAAAAGGTGGAAAGGTGGAAACATGTTTATTGGTCGAAAATGCGTTTCTGTTATTTTTCGAGATATTTGGAAAACGGGACGAGTTATGGGTATGATGACCATGATGATGTTTTGTTTCATCGTCCTCTTTACGGGGATGTAGGTGTTGAAAAGGTGGAACCATGGTTTTTGGTCTAAAAAGGTGTTTCCGTTATGTTTCCTGATATTTGAGGAAAACGAGAAAAAAATAAGAAACCAGATTTGAAGTGACGTTGTGTTGGCGTGCCAAGCGCCATGATGTTGCTAAAACATGCACACATGATTTGACCATGCTGAGCATGGCTCACACAGAGACAGTTTTCGAAAATGAGGTTTGTTATTTGCAGATAGAGCTGTGTGTTGAACTGGTTGAGAGAGCTAGCCCGTTATCACAACAGGAATGTTGTAGGCGCGTGCGTGGGTAGCTTGCCTCTGCACCTATGTCGTTTGGACTAAGCGAGATAACAGCATCAGCTTTTGCTAGCAGCCATTAACGTGACACCATGGCCGAAGGTTATTCTGGCCTGAGAGCATTGTGTCGAAATGCTGATGGTGAACTTCACACGGTGTGCAGAGTCGGGTCATGTAGGCGTATGTGAAGCATTAATGCGGACAGTTCTCTAAGCCAGTCATTGCTTGCACTGTGTTTTGTAACAATATGAGAAAATAATATATTGACAATTCATAGACACATATCCACTGATGCATACCAACACAGCCATTAGTCGCAAGCTATCCTTTGATAGAGACGAACGGACATTAGAGTGAGCGTGTTGCTAATTAATTAATCAATTAATTAATTAATTAATTAATTAATTAAATAAATAAATAATTAATTTTAAAAAACCTATCTTCAAAAACGAGTAAGACGAGGTATGCCATTTGTTTTATAACAATATTATAGAATGGATTATTGCCATTTAGTGCATTATTGGAAGGTGATTCAGTTACTTAATGGTATCGATGTATTTTTTGTTGCAGATAAACAACTAATTGTGCCTAAAACAAATAGAGAGACATTAAAGCAGCTGTGGAGACCAGATTCAAAAAAATGGTATTAAAATTATTAATTTTCAAGGTGTGTACATATTCTTTGCGACTTACGCTAAAATGAATGCTATTTATTTAATGGTAATCCATGAACTTATGCAATGTATTTATTGTTGATGTTTCAGAACTTAAGCCGTGTGTCAAGCAGCAGTAGCAACAAGCAAGCAGCATGAGCACTAAGCTACGATCGTGATATTGAAAAGGTACGCTATGAAGATATTTTTGTTTGTGCAAATTACCTTACTATTCCTGAGTGAGTGTCTTATTGTATGTATGGGCGCATGATTAACCCTGTTGCAGCCCTTAACCTTAAGTGTTTTTGATGATGTGCTACATCTGTATGACTGAATGAATGAATGAATGAATGAACAAACGAAGGAATGAGCAAATCAATGAATGAATGAATGAATGAATGAATGAATGCATATATTTACTCTATATATAACCATAACTAATGAAGGGTTTTATTGATCTGCTTTTCAGATATATTTTTGAAAGAAACAAAATCATCACCACGTCGTGGCTGACTGCTGCTGCTTGAGGCCCATAGTTGAAGAACAACAACAGTTGCTATGACAAGTGTTTGTGTGCGAGTGTGAGTGTGTGAGTGTGTGTTAGCGGTCATCTGTATTCACTGGTTTTTTGGATTACCCTATTTATAAGGTGAGTTAACATACATTTATTTTATTTTAATTATGTCTATGTCCATGAGTAAAGAATTAGTATGGCAACCACTAGCCAAAACATTTTTAGGGTAGCATATTTTCCGGCCGAATTTATGATGTTAATAAATGTCTGTCCCCTAAAGAATTTGTGGAATCATGTTTGTCCATTTTTTAGTGAAAGCAAGCAAGGCATAAGATTGCATCAATCTTTAAAAATAAATTTTGAACTGCTATGTGAATTTATCTTGATGAAAAATAATGTTGAAGAGAAACATAGATTCAACCTTTGTACAAAAATGGAGAAATTACTGTTAGCCGATAATTTAGAAATGTGGTATCAGGAAAAAGCTATTGAAGGGCTTACCACAAAATTTGATATGTTGCAAGACGGACCGAGTGGCTTGGCCCTCAATAACATTGCGAATTTGCAAAGCAATATTTGTAAATACAATCCATTAAATGCAGGAAGTAACTATATTCCCACATCGAGCTTTATCGCTTCGAGAAAGGCAGTGATCAACGTACGCAATAAAGACGATTACTGCTTTTTGTGGAGTATAGTTAGCAGTATGAAACCCTGTGACGGCAGTAATTGTGATAGACCAGGGCAGTACAAAGATGTGTTTAACCACATAAAACAAACTCTTAATCTGCAGAGCATTTCATTCCCAATGCCTTTATATAAAATCCATTTATTTGAGAAAGATAACCCAAATTTCTCATTCATGGTGTATGGCGTCGAGGCTCTTTGTATGCCACTAAAGAGACATTACAATATCACATTCATTTACTATTTTTGTCTATTGGGATAAAAATCATTATTGTTGGATACATAATTTAGGAAAACTGGTAAGCAGCCAAGTGTCCAATGCAGATGGTAAAAAACACATTTGCGAGCGCTGCCTTCAGTATTTTACGACTGCTGAACTTTTGGAACGACATACGGGAGACTGTGAGGGGCAGCCGGCTGTAAAGCTTGTGCTGCCCGAAGGGAATTACGCAGTCTTAAAATTTAATGCCACTAATAAACAAGACATGATACCATTTACTGTTTACGCTGATTTTCAGGCCCTCACTGTTCCCCTTCAGGGGTGTGAGCCAAGCTCCCATACAAGCTCAACCTATCCAGTGCAGAAACATGAGCCTTTTTCTGTTGGCTATTCCGTTGTCTGTCACTGTGATAAATCCCAAAGTCAGTATGTAAGTCACAAAGGTCCCGATTGTGCACGGTGGTTTGTTGATCAAATGGCGGCTTTAGCGGGCAAGGTAGAAAACATTTTGGACAACCCTGTACCTATTCAGATGAATGACGTACAGAAAAGAGAATATGATCAAGCCACCACCTGCCACATAAGTAGGGGAGTGATGACAGTTCGGCTTCACTTCAAAACATACATGCCGTTACTACTAAGCCTCAGCCATGTAATATTTGTCGATATCTCCCAAAGCCATTTTCCGATTTTGACAAATGAGGTGTCGTTGGACTCGGGTTGACGCCCTCTTTCCAATGGACCACTCATTTCAACCCCTAAATAAAACCTACCCCTACTAGGGGGTGAAATTGTACTTTTTTAGTGAAAGTCTCCTTTCAAATGCGACATGTTTAAGGTGCGCTGCTAAAATGAATTTAAACGTTGTTGCTCATATTGCGCTTGCGTTTTGCTGGATGCCGCTATGGATCAACATTTTTGTTTTTGTTTTGTACGCATGCGCACTTGGGATTTTTGTAAGGGGGCGAGCTCTTTGAAAAAAAATGATTGATAAGAAGGGGTTTTGGTGGTGAGAAGAGAGCCAGATAGTCGCCTACATTCCTACGGAGTTTGCCGATATCTCTCAAACGCAAGGTCGGATTTGGACGTGTCAAATCGCTTGTCTCGAAGCCCTATATATGTTATTAATAGGTTAAAGTTTTGAGAATGAGGGAAACAAGCTTTTTGGGGGTAAAAACGTGATTTTAGACTTTTTCCGATATCTCACGAATGCATGGTCAGATTTGGTCCTATGACGTGTCAAATGGCTTGCCTCGAAACCCTCTTTATTTTAGTAATAGGTAAAAGTTTTTGAGAATGAGGGAAACAGATTTTTTTGGTGTAAAACTGTGATTTTAGACTTTCTGTTATATCTCACAAACCAATAACGCCAGAGACGTATACGAGGGGTCGTAGGACTCGGGGTGACCCCCCCCCCCCACACTAATCCCCCTTTCGAGAATAGTATTTATGATTTAAAAATGCGAAAGGGTCTAACGACACTTTTGTTGAAAACATTTCAGTTTTTAAAACTTTTTTTTAAATCTGTCTAAAATGTTCATGAAGAGTGGGAGTAGATAGAAAGAGACGATACCGCTGGGCACGTGTTTCTTCGAGGCTATTACTGGCCACGGTGGTGATATTCCAATACAGTATTCGCTATTTTGATGGGACGGCGGGTCGAGGGTTCGTTTTCCGATTTTTCCTATGATGGAATTCCTAATTCCTAAACCCCCTGAAGGGGGTCTTTAACATGTAAACGATTATGAGTGACATGACAAATGATAATTCCTTGATCAGATGAAGTTGGTTTTAGATAGAACAAACAGAACTTGGTTATATGTTGCTTGAAGTGAGTATTGAAAACAAACTTGCTGGGGCAGACTGACAGGATGTGGATGTTATTTGAGCTTATTGGAATGCATTGACTTGACTTGACAACAGGCAATGAAAAAGAGCACAGAGATGCTGAGGACACTTGAAGGTCAAACGATATGGCAACCATGGTGGGAGGGGGAAGCGAGGATGATGTCGCCGATCATGTTCAATGTTCAATGGATGAATTTATATTTTTCGAAGCATTGTTCGGAGAGGGTCATGCGACGACTTGTTTTGAGAGTATTTATTTTTCTGATCTTTCCTATGGTGGACTCATTGATTGAAATAATCCAAGACTGCTAGGGCATGGCCTTGAGATTTTATAAACTGATAATCGGATTTTGACATACAAGACCCCCCCAGAACTTGACATGATGTCATTCTTTTTATGGCTTATGAATTTCCCCCAAAAAGACCCAAAACAACAAGATCATGGACTTTTGCTTTTCGTAATATATTGCAAACCCATAATGTAAGATGTTTACTGAGAGTGACGAAACCTAGCTAGGTAAAGAAAGAATTATTGTAGGCTACTGTATGGTGACTGACACGTCTTTGACCATTGGAACTTGTTTTCAGATCTGACTGTAGTACATAGGGAGTATAGGTTGTAGGCATGGCTTGACAAACGGTGTACACAAAATTCAATTTATCGATTCAAGAATTAAGAGTAGACTATCATTAATTAATTGGTTAAAGAGTGTAGCTAAAAATAAAAGAAAATGGTGACTTCATTAAACTAAACTGAACCAAGTCGAATCAAACCCAACTGAACCAAACCAAGCATAAAGCAAACCAAACCTAATCAAGAACAACCCAAGGGCTTAAGTGTAAAATTTATGACTGAATGCAGTCATTAGCAAGGTCCAAAGGAAGGGATAACGCTCTACCTTTATAGGGTAAAGTAAAGCTAGCGCATGGTGCTAATGTATATTCCCAAGTACATGAACCACACACACACGCAACTATCCTATGCTGTTTTTATGAGTTGACTGTTAAAACTTACTCAGTGGTTACTGAGCAAGATGGTCGCTACACACAACAAGCTTTAAATACTTGAGGCTATTAATCTATACACACACACACTGGCTTGTTCTAAACTAAACTGTCTTGCTGGCAGTGCTCACACAGTAGGCAAATGACAGAAATGCTTGGCTAACAGAAATACAATCTTTTTCGGTTGTATAATGTTACCAGCTAACCATTACGTGCAATAGTGGTGAGCACATGTGCCTCTTGCACTGGAGATCGTAACTCGATTTCTAGCTCTAAGGCCTAGAACGAATCAAACTAAGAAAGAAGGGTATGGTGACGCAGTGGTTAAACTGTTAGCCTTTCACTGAGGTAGACTAGGGTTTGATTTTAGGTTAATATACATGTCATAAACAAACAAACAAACAGAAAAACAGAGATAATGTTTAAAACTGATTACACTTGTCTCTTTTCAAATTATTACTTAGATTACAAATACAAAGGTGGACTGGGTTTGATATACAGTTAATTCTGCCTATCGCATACTAGCCTGCAAGAAAGCCAAACAAGCAAATGGTGTAGGTAGAGCAGTGGTAAAATCGCTATGTGTAGAGAACTACCTAACGGTTTTATGAACTGGCAAAGGTATGTCGCATAAACAGTGCAGGATACAATCCAGCAACCTTAATTTTTATCTTGTGGAACAGAGAAAACATATAAATATAGTGAGAGATATAGAAAGCTTATGCATGTATGGGTAGCATTGATTGTTTGACCAGAGAAAATACGGTGAGGTAGAGTGGGGAGAGGGAGATTTAACACTTATACATGAATGGTAAATAGTATTTTTGTTTTTTCAATAGTTTTGTTTTTAAATACATTGGTAGATAGCCGTTATTTTGTAAAACATTCTTACTTGCAGTAGTAATAAGCCTCTACGGTTCCGCTAACACACATAGACAGACTGTACTATTGCCATGGTCAAGCACTCAAATTAAGATCATTTACAAAAACATAAAATGAAAAATAAAAAATCTTGTTTTGGAAATATCGTTTTTCAACAGACAAAAAATAAATAAAATATGTATAAACAGCAAAATGGAAAGTCCATGTTTCCATATAGACAAAATTTAAAAACCTTAAACGAACATTAAAAAAATATATGTACAAATGGGAAATTGACAAATGCGTAAATATGAAAATGGGAAATCCATGTTTCCATATCATGAAATTGAAAAAACATTAAACTGTCATTTAAAAAAATGCAAATGGAAAACCGACAAATTGCAATGTGTGAAATATGAAATTGAACAAATGGCCATCATTATTTAAAAAAAAGTGCTGTGTGGTTGAGGTGTGAATCAAACCATCTCTACTTATTTTGGACAACCCGAGACTGAGTATACTTGTTATAGTCCTCATACCACTTTTAAAATTTTGTATTAAACTAGGAATTGATCCCAAGAGCTTGTAGGGAGAGACAAAGGTTAGAATATGTTAAACAGATAGTCTTAATTGTAGGGTGTGGTAGCTATATAGAGATGAAACGATTAGCTCGGGACAGGGGCATTGAGATCTGCAGCAAACCAGTCAAACGACTAAAGACTCAAACAACAACATGTAAGCTCACCAAAATAATGTTGTGTAACGGTAAATGTTAGTCAACGAACAGTAATGCATTACTAAAACCCATGACACGATACCTAAGAGCTTTTCTTAAGTTATTTTAAAATGCCTTTAACCCTATATTAAACACCCAGTTCACAATATTCATATCTGCAATGTTATGGTAAAACAAAACAAAATCTATATTTCAAAACAAGCAAGTGGTTTAGTCAATGTATACTGGGAAATGTTTTGTAAATACTTAAGTCCACAAGACTAATTAAATTAGTAACTGTCAGGTTGGCCGAGTGGTTAAGGTGTTTGACTTAAGATCAGATTTCCTGTACAAGGAAGCAAGGGTTCGAATCCCTTACCTGACATAACTATTGCCTTAACATGGCTTGTCCACACTGAATTATTATGATACTTGCAACACAAACCATAGACAGAGTGTATTGATTAAGGCACTCTCTTTATGAACATAGTCAGAGACTGTAGATGGTTAACAATTGCATTAATAGTGGGACATGGGGATAGAAATTAAGAAAAACAGTCAATACCCATACAATATTTTTATTCATTTAGTTTTTTTTACAATAGTTACACACTGAATACAACATTTTATCTTTTTATCATTGTTTGATATAGATTTTAAACACAACGCTTGTTGTAGATCCTTTTATAACATTCTCCAGGTACTGGGGAAGCCGGAATGGTTTTATAGACATTAAACCCTCATCCTCTTCTTTTTCATCATCATCATTATCATTATAAATATTATCATCATAATTATTATAGTCATTGTCACCAACATCATCATCATCATCCTCAACATCACTAGAACTATCCAATTCCTTTCTTTCCTTTTCAAAAGGGACCTCTTGACGAGTCTGTGTTGCTTTTGATAGTGTTAAGGGTTTTTTGAACGTTGACAACTGTCCTAACATGACTTTTTGAGGAGATGATAATTGCTTTTCAACAAACAATGCACTATCTTGAGCAGCAATATCATTTTCTTGAACTTGCTTTTCAGCATTTTCATGATATTTTGCTGACAGCAACAGTGTTTTATCTGGTACACTACATTGATGATTACCCACACTTAAGACCTTACCATTCTTACTTTTTAGATGACCTAAACATTTTGTTGTCCTTTGTTTTGAGCACTGCCAAAATATGATTCCATTCACTTTTTACCGCTTATAGTTATAGGAGTAGCCATGATACAGTGCACGTGGTTTGCCTTTATTGGTTATAGTATATTCCATAGTAGTAACTGACTTGTAAAGTTGATCTACCTACTACAAAGGTGAGAACAATTCTGGTGAAAGTGTGATTTTGTGTTGACGTTTTATATAGGATGATGTTGGTGGCTTATGTTGGTGGCTTATGCTGGTGGCTTATGTTGGTGGCTTATATTGGTGGCTTATGTTGGTGGCTTATGTTGGTGGCTTATCTTGGTGGCTTAGGTTGATGGCTTACGTTGGTGGCTTACATTGGTGGCTTATGTTGGTGGCTTATGTTGGTGGCTTATGTTGATGGCTTATGTTGGTGGCTTATGTTGGTGGCTTACATTGGTGGCTTATGTTGGTGGCTTATGTTGGTGGGGTGGCTTATGTTGGTGGCTTATGTTGATGGCTTCGGTTGGCGGCTGATGTTGGCGGCTTATTTTGGTGGCTTATGTTGGTGGCTTATATTGGTGGCTTATTTTGGTGGCTTATGTTGGTGGCTTATATTGGTGGCTTATGTTGGTGGCTTATGTTGATGGCTTATGTTGGTGGCTTATGTTGATGGCTTATGTCGGTGGCTTATGTTGGTCGCTTATGTTGGTGGCTTATGTTTATGGCTTATGTTGGTGGCTTATATTGGTGGCTTATGTTGGTGGCTTATGTTGATGGCTTATGTTGATGGCTTATGTTGGCGGCTTATGTTGGTGGCTTATGTTGGTGGCTTATGTTGGCGGCTTATGTTGATGGCTTATGTTGGTGGCTTATATTGGTGGTTCATGTTGGTGGCTTATGTTGGTGGCTTATGTTGGCGGCTTATGTTGGACGCTTATATTGGTGGCTGATGTTGATGGCTTATGTTGGTGGCTTATGTTTGTGGCTTATGTTAATGCCTTATGTTGGTAGCTGATTTTGATGTCAGTTTTTTTATATAATGTATTAGTTCCATTCATTTATGACGTCATAGCCAAACTTAAAGCAAGTCTAAACTTGTCCGACATGTTTGATTTTTTGTTCATGTGTGAAACTATCAAGTACCAATGATCAAGTGAGCTTCTTTCTCTCTAATCCGCAGTTCTGGCCCATAGCATTGAAAATATTTATTGTAGTAGCCTATAAAGAAACAAAACAAAAATCATGTCTAATACAGTTTAGCTATAAGTGACCAGAACCATTATATATAACATTTTATTCTAAGAGCTTTCCATAATGATAAGAAAAAAGAGCTTACCATATTGATGGATTGTGTAAGTAAACATTTTTTGCTGCTTGATGCCGCTACTAAAGTTATACTCATACAACAGACAAGTGAGTTCATGTTTTGCTGACGTAATCGTATGTTCCCCCGGACGCACATGCCTTTCGCAAAGCAGGCGTGTGCACTTGTACATATATTTTTTTAATGTTCGTTTAAGGTTTTTAAATTTTGTCTATATGGAAACATGGATTTTCCATTTTGCTGTTTACACATTTTTTAAATTATTTTGTGTCTGTTGAAAAACGATATTTCCAAAACAAGATTTTTTTATTTTTCATTTTATGTTTTTGTAAATGATCTTAATTTGAGTGCTTGACCATGGCAATAGTACAGTCTGTCTACGTGTGTTAGCGGAACCGTAGAGGCTTATTACTACTGCAAGTAAGAATGTTTTACAAAATAACGGCTATCTACCACTGTATTTGAAAACAAAACTATTGAAAAAACAAAAATACTATTTACCATTCATATATAAGTGTTAATTCTCCCTCTCCCCACTCTACCTCACCGTATTTTCTCTGGTCAAACAATCAATGCTACCCATACATACATAAGCTTTCTATATCTCTCACTATATTTATATGTTTTCTCTGTTCCACAAGATAAAAATTAAGGTTGCTGGATTGTATCCTGCACTGTTTATGCGACATACCTTTGCCAGTTCATAAAACCGTTAGGTAGTTCTCTACACATAGCGATTTTACCACTGCTCTACCTACGCCTTTTGCTTGTTTGGCTTTCTTACAGGCTAGTATGCGATAGGCAGCATTAACTGTATATCAAACCCAGTCCACCTTTGTATTTGTAATCTAAGTAATAATTTGAAAAGAGACAAGTGTAATCAGTTTTAAACATTATCTCTGCTTTTTTGTTTGTTTGTTTGTTTATGAAATGTATATTAACCTAAAATCAAACCCTAGTCTACCTTAGTGAAAGGCTAACAGTTTAACTACTGCGTCACCATACTCTTCTTTCTTAGTTTGATTCGTTCTAGGCCTTAGAGCTAGAAATCGAGTAACGATCTCCAGTGCAAGAGGCACATGTGCTCACCACTATAGCACGTAAAGGTTAGCTGGTAACATTATACAACCGAAAAAGATTGTATTTCTGTTAGCCAAGCATTTCTGTCATTTGCCTACTGTGTGAGCACTGCCAGCAAGACAGTTTAGTTTAGAACAAGCCAGTGTGTGTGTGTATAGATTAATAGCCTCAAGTATTTAAAGCTTGTTGTGTGTAGCGACCATATTGCTCAGTAACCACTGAGTAAGTTTTAACAGTCAACTCATAAAAACAGCATAGGATAGTTGTGTGTGTGTGTGGTTCATGTACTTGGGAATATACATTAGCACCATGCGCTAGCTTTACCTTACCCTCTAAAGGTAGAGCGTTATCCCTTCCTTTGGACCTTGCCAATGACTGCATTCCCCCAAAAATTTTACACTTAAGCCCTTGGGTTGTTCTTGATTAGGTTTGGTTTGCTTTAGGCTTGGTTTGGTTCAGTTGGGTTTGATTCGACTTGGTTCAGTTTAGTTTAATGAAGTCACCATTTTTTTATTTTTAGCTACACTCTTTAACCAATTAATTAATGATAGTCTACTCTTAATTCTTGAATCGATAAATTGAATTTTGTGTACACCGTTTGCCAAGCCATGCCTACAACCTATACTCCCTATGTACTACAGTCAGATCTGAAAACAAGTTCCAATGGTCAAAGACGTGTCAGTCACCATACAAGTAGCCTACAATAATTCTTTCTTTACCTAGCTAGGTTTCGTCACTCACAGTAAACATCTTACATTATGGGTTTGCAATATATTAAGAAAAGCAAAAGTCCATGATCTTGTTGTTTTGGGTCTTTATGGGGGAAATTCATAAGCCATAAAAAGAATGACATCATGTCAAGTTCTGGGGGGATCTTGTATGTCAAAATCCCATTATCAGTTTATAAAATCTCAAGGCCATGCCCTAGCAGTCTTGGATTATTTCAATCAATGAGTCCACCATAGGAAAGATCAGAAAAATAAATACTCTTAAAACAAGTCGTCGCATGATCCTCTCCGATCAATGCTTCGCAAAATATAAATTCATCCATTGAACATTGAACATGATCGGCGACATCATCCTCGCTTCCCCCTCCCACCATGGTTGCCATATCGTTTGACCTTCAAGTGTCCTCAGCATCTCTGTGCTTTTTTTCATTGCCTGTTGTCAAGTCAAGTCAATGCATTCCAATAAGCTCAAATAACATCCACATCCTGTCAGTCTGCCCCAGCAAGTTTGTTTTCTATACTCACTTCAAGCAACTTATTACCAAGTTCTGTTTGTTCTATCTAAAGCAAACTTCATCTGATCAAGGAATTATCATTTGTCATGTCACTCATAATCGTTTACATGTTAAAGACCCCTTCAGGGGGTTTAGGAATTAGGAATTCCATCATATGAAAAATCGGAAAACGAACCCTCGACCCGTCGTCTCATCAAAATAGCGAATACTGTATTGGAATATCACCACCGTGGCCAGTAATAGCCTCGTTGAAACACGTGCCCAGTGGTATAGTCTCTTTCTATCTACAACCACTCTTCATGAATATTTTAGACAGATTTAAAAAAAAGTTTTAAAAACTGAAATGTTTTCAACAAAAGTGTCGTTAGTCCTTTTCGCAATTTTTTTAAAAACATAAATACTATATTCGAAAGGGGGGAGGGGTGGCACCCCAAGTCCTACGACCCCTCGTATACGTCTCTGGCGTTATTGGTTTGAGAGATATAGCAGAAAGTCTGAAATCACAGTTTTACATCAAAAAAATCTGTTTCCCTCATTCTCAAAAACTTTTACCTTTTACTAAAATAAAGAGGGTTTCGAGGCAAGCCATTTGACACGTCATAGGACCAAATCCGACCATGCATTCGTGAGATATCGGAAAAAGTCTAAAATCACGTTTTTACCCCCAAAAAGCCAGTTTCCCTCATTCTCAAAACTTTAACCTATTAATAACATATATAGGGCTTCGAGACAAGCGATTTGACTCGTCCAAATCCGACCTTGCGTTTGAGAGATATCGGCAAACTTCGTAGGAAATTAGGCGACTATCTGGATCTCTTCTCACCACCAAAACCCCTTCTTATCCATATTTTTTTTTTCAAAGAGCTCGCCCCTTACAATAATCCCAAGTGCGCATGCGTACAAAACAAAAACAAAATTGTTGATCCATAGCGGCATCCAGCAAAACGCATGCGTTATATGAGCAACAACGTTTAAGTTCATTTTAGCAGCGCACCTTATACATGTCGCATTTGAAAGGAGACTTTCACTAAAAAATTACAATTTCACCCCCTAGTAGGGGTAGGTTTTATTTAGGGGTTGAAATGAGTAGTCCATTGGAAAGAGGGCGTCAACCCGAGTACAACGACACCTCATTTGTCAAAATCGGACCATGGCTTTGGGAGATATCGACAAATATTACATGGCTGAGGCTTAGTAATAACGGCATGTATGTTCTGAAGTGAAGCAGAACTGTCATCACTCCCCTACTCACATATGTGAAAAGTCTATGTTAGGCGGATAAAAAAGTAAGAGACCACTGCCACAGGACAGGGCATTTTAGAGGTGCCGCCCATATGAATGCAATTTGAAGTACTCTACACCTTGCTTCCTCCCGGTCTTCTTACACAATTTCTCCCGGTATGAACTTCACTTCGTTGTAAAAAAAATTGCACATGTAGATAAGAGCTAATTCACCATTTTGGCTAAAAACCATGAGAGCTTTACCTCACTTTCATGGAGGAAAGGAAGCATGAGCTTTCGCTTTCTCGAATCATTCAAGTTTATGGCTAGTTCACTGGATAGTCTCGTTAAAGGGCTAAGCGAGGATGAGTTGAAACATACCCATTCCCACTTTACGGATACAAAATAATTTAAATTGTGTGTTCGTAAAGGCCATTTTCCTTATGATTATGTGGGAAGTTACGAGGTGCTTGAAGAAACGTCTTTGCCGCCGCGAGAAAATTCTTTTCTCAGTTAACTCAAAGCACCATCACTGAAGAACAATATGCCACGCATATTTGTTTGGCGAACGTTTGGCATAGAAACCATGGACCAGTATGCTATTGTGCCCGTTGGACGAGGTTATCTGGTTACCATCAACCGTAATGTGGCCTCCCAGATGACCCCTACCTCGAGACACATTGCCGGAGAGGATCGGAATGCACTCCTTGTGGGACTAGCCGGCACAAGGCTCTGCTTCCCTAATGATCAGGTTCCCATCACATTGATTGTCAGACACCCAAAGAAATGCACCCCCAAAAGGTCAAATTACTAAATAATTACATCCAGACTTAAGACATACTCATGGTTTGTTTATTTAAAATGCCAAACCCCTGTCCTACGGACGAAGGGTTTGGAAAAACGGCTATTCCGTAGCTAATAAACAAAAAGAAAACAAACAAATCCTAATTTAACGTAGAACCCCCTCGACAGGTCTTAATTACAACAAACTAAAAATCAAAGCTGGGGAAATGGTACCGCAATAAAATGGTTACACAAAATTAATGATGCTTCTGAGAGCACATGTCAAACATGACAGAAAAGTTAAATGACTGGTACCATCCCATATTTATATTTACGATTTAATGAATTCGAACTAAACCTGCTTTAAACTGATCAACGGCGTTAGACGTCCGTGATAAACAACCTAAACAAAATCTAATGATTGTCAGTCATCATTACAGTACAATGTTACAATTATATACAACAACAAAGATATTACATTACAAGAAACAGTAGGGTAAACAGTGGGATAACATGTCAATGATTAAATAAATTGAACACACAAATAATCATCTTGTTATTCCTGCCTACAGTCAGATGAACAACTGTTTGTTATCCACCGTCATCTATCAGTGTATTTAAACATGAGATTCCAAACTGCTCAAAAACAGCATTCTCCTGATCGAGTCGCGGCCCACAAGTCCTGAACTTTTGATTCGCGTGCGATCTCTGTCAAAAGTCTATCAGTGTCAGCTACTAGGCTTACTAGTAAGAACAAACTAAGCAATGCTTTGGTCCGCTCGACTAAAAGAAACAAGATCAAGATTTAACAACGATTAAGAATTAACTGTAGTATTAGCATCGTAGGTTTAGGAAATAAATTGATGTTCATGATTTAGCCCTAAGTTTAATGTCGTAGATTTATGAGTCCATTTATTATTAAGATAGTTGACCAAATGCAAGGCTTCGCATGAGTGTGCTACCATCTCGTGGTACACCTCACCAAAGAACACGTGGCTCGCACGTTTACAATAACACAATCGGTGCTCGTAAGAGACCGATACCATTCCTCCTCGGACAAACTTGTTCTGTGACATAGATTTGCCGGCCTACACTATAATAAACATGGTAACCAACCCAACTTCGTGTATCAAGGACACGGAAAAGAATCATTCACTTTCAAGTGAGAATAAACAATGGCCTTAACTGTCAAACCTACCAAATGGTTACTCTAAACAATATGAATCATGTTAATAATACATTGGGCTCGCTCACAAATACCTGCGAGTATATTTCAAAATATAAACATTACTTATTAGTACCGCTGTATTGAAACAAACTTTACAAAAAAGATACTTGATCAAGGTTAATAGCATGGGCATTAACAAACATGGCTCGTAATGAACATTCCTAGCAAGGTCTATAGAAAATAAAATAAAGTCGTTAGTCAATTGTCTCACAATTGAGATCGTAAGTAACCTTGGGCAATGTCACAGGCGCAAACTGGGCTAGCAACTGTCATCACGCTTCCGAGCGCCCTGTAATACTCGTTAAAGCGTGTCAGTGGGTACTCAAAGAAATGTCTTTCACTGATTCAAAACACATTAGATTTACAATCAAGATTTCATGAGTGATCCTAGCATTCACTCTGTATTAAAATACACATGTAGTAAAGGGTAGAATTTCGTTAAAGACGAATAAATTTCAATAAGAATGTAATGTTTGGCTTCTGAAAACCAAAGAAACGTAACGGAAAGATATCTCTTTCCTGTTGAAAGTCTTTGAAAGTGTGTATCACCACTGCAGCTCACAGTAAAATATGCACTGCGTACAAGGCACGTTTAAATGAGTATTTATACAAGTTACACACCTTAACCTCTGGTGGAAATAATTGTAATGATACGATTATCATGTAATCGGAATTATGAGTAAGTTAAATACATTGCTTGACTCATTTACAACGATGTGAATTCATCTTAATTCTGGTGGCAAACAGCTCACTCTTGGAAAAATGTAATTTACAATAACAATGAAGGCTAGAGACTTTCCGTGCCTAAACGATGCGTCCTCAAATGTTAAATAATAAACGTTCAGTGGCGTACAAAATAATTATAAAAGGGGGACTTCAGAGAAAATGAAATATAATCAGCTGGAGCTGAATTAAAATAATGCCCCTGTCACTAATGACGAAATTCATCTTCCGTTATGCGGAATTACCTTTGAAAAACAATATCGCACCGTGTGAAAAACACACAAGTCGGTGTCTAACTCTCTGTCCAGGAAAGAAATGCAAAGAAGCATTTTGAAGCGTGAAATCACCATAGAAGGCGGTCAAAAAGAACGAAAATCCCTACCTTGATGACTGACAATAACGTTACGGCTGTCACATACAAATCCTCCCATAACCATCCACCGTACATAAATAGATTTTAAGATCATGACTCACAGCTATTTGCAGTTTACTTCATCCAGACACATGGATTGAGGGGTTTTTCCTTTTATCCTGGTAATCCACAGATATCTTCGCTGCTTGGCTATAAGCATAGTTATCCACAGGTCTTTTTCCATGGTCGTAGTGTGGCTTAGATGTTAGGCGTTCCTCCATAAGGTATTTACGCCAATATCATCTTCTTATTTAGAACATTACAATTATGCCTCAGCACGTGGTTGAATGAAGGCATCTTGGTTTAATCGTGGAATTGTAGACACTGCTTCTAGCGTATTAAATTCACTGCGTTTACACTTTACAGATAGCAGATTATATTCAAAGAATGGCGTTGTTTGCTTAATCACAGAAGCTAGATTTGGACACAAAGCACGTGTCCCTTCACTGAAGTTAACACTTCGCACGTGGTAGATATTTTATCTGATTGCATCATCTTAATCGTAGTCGTTTTAATTTCGGCCTTTACACGGCTCAATAATATTGCACATGAACTGATGAATATTTCGACTAGATTTTCATTCGTGTATCACTGGTACACAAATCACTTATCGTCACACTGGTCAGCCATTTAGCATGCTGAAACCATGTGGTTGTTCACTTCACACTTTGTAAAATATCACAATTTAAAGATTTTCGGCGGACTATTTCACGTCACAAGCACACTTCGTGCTGAAATAAATACCGTGGTCGAGTGATATGTCCTTGACGTTGTCTTAGGTTATCCCCCCGATCTCAGACAGCGACATGGCGATTTCCCATTTTGCATAGAGCAAATGGTGCCACCCGATAGTAAGGGCAATCATAATAAAATGATGGGCAACTTGTATGACAAAAATCACTATGTATTGCATATTGACATGCTGGTAGAATGTTTAGCCCAGGGCTTACTTACTTACTGGTTCACGCTACAGTCCCTCAAGAACCTTGGCCTCCTTTATCTTTTGACTCCATTCATCTCTATCTTCCTCCTTCCTTCTCCAGTTCCTGATTCCTGATAACGACGTTGCTAATACCAGGTCAACGTGGACCTTCAAAAATGACGTGTGCTCGCCATGCGAGTGCAAATTAGAGTCATTCTTTCACGGAAGTAGGTGTGCACAGTTCTCTCACTTCCGAGTCATTTAGCAACTAAGTTCTTTCCTCTCGCATGTCAGTGGCGATATACCTTTGGTTGTAAACCATAAATAAAATATAAGCCCATGAAAATGTGGCTAATTATGCTGTATGACTTCTGATTATAAATTCAAGATTGCACATTAAAAAACTTCTTTAATCATGATGAGTAATTATCCATAGCTTCTTAACAAAGTCAAAAGAACATCTGATGTGGTGGCATGCATATGGGATGCGTTCATAACTCTCGAACATAATAAATTCCATGGTTCTTGAACAAGATATCACCAGCATGAGCTATTCGGGGTCACTATGCACTACTTAAAATTAGACCTGTTGTTTTTGACAGACGTATTTGAAACGTTCCGTCAGCTATGTCACACGATATATGGCCTCGATCCCGCTCACTCTATACCAGTCCACGGTTAAGTTGGGACGCTGCTCTCAAATTTGAACAAATCGAGCTTGATTTATTGACGGATCCTGATATGGTACTGATGATGGAAAAAGGGATTCGTGGGGGGGGGGGGGGGTCGTATCGCTCAATCAGCGACATGCCAAAGCAAATAATCATTACAAGCCTGATAATTGTCCTGAAGAACCAGAATCCTACCTAATGTATTTTGATGTAAACAATTTATACGGTCACGCTATGAGCCGACCGCTGCCGTACGAAAACTTTGTCTGTCTGTCTGTCTGAGGATGAAATTAAAAATGTTAATGTGCATAGCGCAAGCGACCAACAGGACGTAGGATATGTCCTTGACGTTGTCTTAGGTTATCCCCCCGATCTCAGACAGCGACATGGTGATTTCCCCTTTTGCATAGAGTAAATGGTGCCACCCGATAGTAAGGGCAATCATAATAAAATGATGGGCACCTTGTATGACAAAAATCACTATATATTGCATATTGACATGCTGGTAGAATGTTTAGCCCAGGGCTTACTTACTTACTGGTTCGCGCTGCAGTCCCTGAAGAACCTTGGCCTCCATTATCACTTGCCTCCATTCATCTCTATCTTCCGCCTTCCTTATCCAGTTCCTGATTCCCAGACTCCTAAGGTCGTCTTCCACATCATCTATCCACCGTCTCCTGGGTCTTCCTCTTCTTCTCCTTCCATCCGGTCTTTGCGTAAACACCTTTCTGACACTACGTGATTCTGGCATTCTCTGAACGTGTCCTGCCCATCTTATCCTCCCCTGCTTAATTTTGACCACAATATCTGCCTGTCCGAAGAGTTCCTCTAGTTCCACATTTGTCCTTATTTTCCACCCTTCCTCCTCTCTCACTGGCCCGAATATTTTCCTCAAGATCTTCCTTTCCCATCTTCGCAGCCAGTCTTCTTCTCTTCTATTGAGAATCCAACCTTCCGATCCATACATAACCACAGGTCTTAGTATTGTAATGTAATTTTTTATTTTTAGTATTCCTACTAACATTTCTCGATTTAAACATTCTTTGCAGAGCGTAATCGCATCTATTTCCACTTTTAATTCTTTCTAGTATTTCCACTGATGTTCTGTTATCCTCAGTTATTATTGAGCCCTAATATTTGAATTCTTCTACTCTTTGATATTCTTTCCCATTTAATTTAATATACGGCTCTCTTCTTCATGCCTCTCTGGAGTCTCCTATCTTCACATACTTGGTTTTACAGCCGAGGGCTTAACCCTGAAAAAAATCCATAGAGGTACCTCTTTTTGTCAGAAACGGAGGTTAAAACCGTACATGGATTTAAATACCAGTCACAGACAAAGTGCCACTCAGCCATTTCAAATATTTTTAAGAACATTAATAATTGTATTTATGGCAAGAGTTTGGAAAGTGTACGCCAGTATAGGGACATAAAATTGGTCAACACATGGCATGGCGGATGGGGAGCTTGAAAATACGTTGCAAACCCAAATTTCAAATCTTTGAACGTTATTGATCGTGATCTGGTCACTATTGAACTTGCCAAAACTAAAGTGGTCATGAATAAACCCATCTATTTAAGCCAAGTTATTTTAGATTTTTCTAATTTGCACATGTATAAATTTCACTATAGTTTTGCAATGCAGCGATTTGTAGCATTTCCTTGTTATATACAGACACGAATAGTTTCATTTACCATATCGATGACTGTAACCTATACGTCGTTATCAAAGAAAATCCAAAATGGTTTGGCTTGTCCTCGTTTAGTGTTCAATATCCCCCGTCTGAACAAAACGAAATTGGTTTAATGAAAGATGAAAGTTCAGACACCATGATGATTGAGTTTGTTGGGCTTGCTCCGAAAATGTATAGTTTTCGGCAGGTGGATATATGTGGATCTATGCGAGCCAAAGGGATTAACCAGCATGTGGTTAAACGACTTTGTGTGGATTATTATTTACATGTCCTTCAGACCCACACAGGCATGACACATAGCCAGTTTAGGAATCTTTCAAAAAACAGAATTTATTTTTATGAAACAGCGAAAACAAACACTCGCTTTGTTGGACGACAAAAGTCAGTGGTCTCAGGATATGATGACAAGTGTCCCATTTGGTTACAACCAGTAATGGTTGTTGGTATTGTTGTTGTACAACATGGCAAGTGTTTGGTTTGGTTGCTATCAAGTGCGTGATGCCCCCTCGAGCCTTGGAATAAAAATAAAAAATTGTAGTGTATCATATAATTTTTGATTTTTAACATGTGTGCATGAATGTGTAAATGCGTGTAACTAGTTGTATATAAACTGTATGACTTTTGCTATTTGCCTGTCAAGGCATGCGGCTTAATAGACCTCTCTAGGTTGTGGCTTAATAGGCCTCATGTTTCAGCAAAGTGACCTCCCACTCTCAGTAGGAATGCGGCTTAAGAGGCTTTACAAGGTTGTGGCTTAATAGGCCTCATGTTTCAGCAAAGTTACCACCCACCCTCAGTAGATATGCGGCTTAATAGGCCTCAGTAGGTTGTGGCTTAATAGGCCTCATATATCAGCAAAGTGACCACCCACCATCAGTAGGCATGCGGCTTAATAGGCCTCACTAGGTTGTGGCTTAATAGGCCTCATGTTTCAGCAAAGTGACCACCCACCCTCAGTAGACAAGCGGCTTAATAGGCCTCAGTAGGTTGAGGCTTAATAGGCCTCATATTTCAGCAAAGTGACCACCCACCCTCAGTAGGCATGCGGCTTAATAGGCTTCACTAGGTTGTGGCTTAATAGGTCTCATGTTTCAGCAAAGTGAACACCCACCCTCAGTAGGCATGCGGCTTAATAGGCCTCACTAGGTGATGGCTTAATAGACCTCATGCAAGAACAAAAAACAATCTACTGCTTTTACTGTGGACAATCTCACTTTTGGCAAGTGTTAAGAGTGGTGGTGTATTTGTAAACAACACCAGTCGAATATCTGAAGAGAAATTGTTTTTTAAACCTAATGCATGTTATCCTTGCGGCCTACAGGTAAAGAAGCCAACAGACAGACTCTTATGTATTTGTGTTCTGCTTATTTTTTATTTTATTTTTGCTATTCACTTAGGGGACAGACAGACAGTGTATAGATTGATATTTTTTATATATTGTCCCCGTTAACCGGCATCGAATAGGATGACCAGGCGAAAACATCGCAATTCATGCCGATAACACAAGACATATATCAGATAAAGAATAAAAAATGATTGAGGTCTGGGTTCGAATATGAAAAAAAAGATCGTCGGTGGGTACGAGAACTCAAGTAGTCTCAGGGGTGGTTAACAGGATGTAGGTGTAACAGGTTAAATCAACCCACTCCCAAACCTAAATCAAAGCAATAGCACAACAGAAATCAGAAGATAAGCAAAATTAAAAATATAAAAATAGGCATCAATTTATTGGCAACTCATTGACCAATACAAATATAGGAAACCCCCAAAAAAGCCTATCTTGCCTCGGAGATTCGATCTAAATGAAAGCTTGATGTGGACCGAAGAAAAAGAAAAATATTTAGAGTCCAAATAAACATAATTAAGTTTTAAAGGGTCAACGAATCTCCTTGGTCCTATCCTTAGACACAAATAAAATTAGGAGATATTCGAAGAAAATTAAATAAAATATAAAAAAGATTCAGTCACATTTGACTATCAACATGAACTAATCACGCTAAATGTCCATCAGGTTGAGTCCTAGATTAGTAATATTGTCACTCACTTGAGTTTATGTCTCCCACAAATCCAACCCCTCGTCCTGGTCGTGGGAGATGGGCAACGTAATTAAGTAGGGGATTGCCTGTAGGGGTGAAGTAGAGTGGGGACTTTGTGTGCCTCAAGACCGCTACGGTAGCTGTGAAGGCCCTACAGGAACCCTGAAGAAATTACGGCTAACGGGGCTCTGGTAAGACAACTGCTGCCTTGTAGTTTGGAGTTGGTTCTTCAAAGGCTAAGGGAAGAAACCCTGACAGAAAATCAGCCTGGTGCCTCAGGCTTAAGGTGGCAGCCCCTCCAAGGCACTCGGAGGCAGTGGGTTAATCACTCGCTCCTCTTAAATAAACTGATGCGAAATTACAAAACCGGACGGATAACCTGATGACGACTTTTGGCATGAAGAGGACTACGAAAATCGGTTTCTGGAATGTGAGGACCTTGATGGAGAAAACCAGACTGAAACAAGTGACACGGGAGATGAAGAACTATGGGCTGGATATCCTAGGATTGAGTGACGTGAGGTGGCCAGGATTTGGTGAAATACAGACAACAGATGGAATTACATTTCTCTATTCTGGGGGCGATGATGAAGAACACAGGGATGGAGTGGGGTTGCTGCTCAACACAAATGCAAAGAGAAGCCTTATGGAGTGGAAGCCAATTTCTAGTAGGCTCATGTTTGCTAGGTTCAAGACAAAGATCAGGAATGTGATCATCATCCAATGCTATGCGCCTACAGAACAGTCGGAGCCAGAGAAGAAGGAAGAATTCTACAAAATGCTGCGAGATGTCACAAGACAAACAAGTAAGAAGGACATTCTCATTGTTATGGGAGACTTCAACGCGAAGGTGGGCTCAAACAATGAGGGGTTGGAGCAGATCATGGGTAAACATGGCCTTGGTGAGATGAATGACAATGGGGAGAAATTTACGGAATATTGCGCCAGTCAGGATTTGGTGATGGGTGGCACGGTATTTCCTCATAGGCGGTGCCACAAGGTCACCTAGGTGCCTCCTGATCAAGTCACAGAAAATCAAATTGATCACATCGCGGTGAGCAGGAGGTTCAGAAGAAGCTTGGAAGATGTTAGGAACAAGAGAGGAGCGAACGTTGGTAGTGACCATCATCTTGTGGTTGCCAACTTCCGCATGAAGATCGTCGCAGTCCGCCGAAAGTTTAACACTCGGCACAACAGTTTTGATGTGGGCAAGCTTAAGAACCAGCAGAGATTGGACAAATTTAAACTGGAGCTCAGAAATAAATTCCAGGTGTTGGACTCCGAGACAGAGAAGGACGTGGAGACTGTGTGGAGCTAGGTAAAGAATATCTTCGTGGAAACCAGTGAGATGCAGCTCGGGTACAAGAACTACCTGCGGAAAGAATGGATATCCGATCAGACCTGGGACAAGATAAATTATAGGAAGGAGATTAAGGCCAAGCTCAACACCTGCAAGACTAGGCAGCAGAAGGCTCTCACACAAGCAAAGTATTCAACAGCAAACAGGGAGGTAAAGAGGAGTGTACGGAAGGATCATAGGAGGTGGATTGATGAGCAGGCGGAGAAAGCAGAATAAGCGGCAAGAAGGGGGGACGTTAAGGAGCTCTATGGCATCACAAAGATGCTTTCGAAGAAAGGTTTTAATAAAACTAGGCCTGTGAAGAGCAAGACGGGCGAGATCCTCACGACGTGTGAACAGCAGCTGACAAGATGGAGAGAACACTTTGCGGAGGTTCTTAATAGAGATACAGGACCAGAAAGTAAGCAGCGAGGAGAAGATGAAGAGGAAGCAGAAAGTGACCCAAGCATCAGCCTCGACTCCCCAACTCGGGGCGAAATACGGACAGCGTTGAAGCAGATGAAATGCGGGAAGGCACCAGGTCTGGATAATATCCCAGCGGAAGTACTGAAAGCAGACCTGGATATTACGATCGATCTGCTGCACCCGCTGTTGGAGAAGATCTGGAAGGAGGAGGAAATACCAACCGACTGGAAGAAGGGGTTGATAGTCAAGTTGCCGAAGAAAGGGGACACCACAAACTGTAACAACTGGAGGGGTATCACCTTGCTGTCCATTCCAAGCAAAGTGCTGGCGAGAGTCATCCTGAATCGTATAAAAGACTGCGTAGAAAAAAGGCTTCGGAAGGAACAGGCTGGATTTCGACAACATCGCAGCTGTGTGGATCTCATCAACACCCTCCGAATCATCCTGGAGCAGAGTGTGGAGTGGCGGAATAGCCTTTACCTCACATTTGTTGACTTCGAGAAAGCCTTTCTACTCCGTAAATCAAAGACTCATGTGGAAGACCCTCGAGGAATATAAAATTCCAATAAAGGTCATCAGAATCATGGAAGAGATGTACGAAGGGTATGAGTGCCAGGTTCTTCACGAAGGCAAATTAACAGAAAAGATAAAGGTCGGTTCCGGAGTGAGACAGGGGTGTGTCCTTTCCCCCACTCTGTTCCTGTTCGTCCTGGATAGTGTGATGAAGAAGGTAATGGGAGGACGGAAGAGGGGTATTCAATGGGGTATAAATGACAGGCTTGAAGATCTGGATTTCACAGACGACATTTGTCTTATGGCACAACGGTACCGAGACATAGAAGATAAGCTGGGGAGGTTGCAGAGAGAAGCAGAACGTGCAGGACTGATGATCAACACCAATAAGACCAAAGAGATGAGGATACATTCTGACATCACGACTAGTTTGACAGTCAACGGAAAGGACATTGAGCGAGTTGAGTCCTTCCTCTACCTTGGAAGTATAGTCAGAAATGATGGGGGAGCAGAGGAAGATGTTCGAAGCCCTATCAGGAAGGCAAATGCAGCCTTTGTCCAGCTCTACCCCATCTGGAGACATAGAAACATTTCCAGGAAGACCAAGTTCCGCCTTTTCCATAGCAACGTAAAGTCGATTCTTCTCTACGGCTGTGAAACATGGAAAGTCACAAAACCGATCAACAACCAGCTACAGGTGTTCATTAACAGATGTCCGGAGGTGGCCGGTTATAATCTCAAATGAAGATCTTTGGACCATCACCAATCAACAACCGATTAGCATCCAGATCAAGGAGAGGAAATGGCGCTGGATTGGTCACACACTAAGGAAGCCGGACGGATCTATTGAGAGGGCGGCGCTAGACTGGAATCCTCAAGGCGCCAGGAAGCGAGGTCGACCTAAGAAGACCTGGAAGAGGACGATCGAAAATGAAATTGCAGAGGTGGGCAAGAACTGGAGTCAAGTGAAGAGAATGGCCAGGAACCGTACTGCGTGAAGAAATTTCGCCAAGGCCCTATGCTCCGGAAGGAGTGGCAGGAATTAAGTAAGTAAGTTAGTAAGTACTTGAGTTTATAACGAAAGGAAGTTAAATAAATAGCTGGCCTAAAAAATAATAGTATTGATCTCCGTTCTAACTAATTATTAATTAATTATTAATTAAAAATAATTGCTGCAACAATATAGGTCCAACTTGACCACTCAATTAAAGTTGCAATCAGTATTTATATTTATCGTACAACGTTATTTCAGAGTCTCATTACTCAAAATATTTCAAGCAAAAGTGCACCCATTATCCTACATTTATGCAAAGGTCAAAGTCATAGCTGATCATTATATCACAACTAAAAGTTCCCATCATTCCCAATTCGATGGTATGCTTGCAATGTATTTCACTCCATCAATTACATAGTGATTAGATTATCGCCTGCCTAGTCCTGTGGATACTTAATTCACCACCATCTGACTGCATTTTGCATAGTCATGCTTATTTAGAAAGATATTACACTACTAATTAGTATTACATTATTATTTTTTTATTCACAAAGGGATTCTTCATGATTAATTCTCAGAAAATTTGCCATAAGACGTTCACAGAATATGTGAACTATCATCCTAAATTTATTTTATTACATTCCATTCAATTCTCCCCTCTCTTTTTTTATAAACTCATTATCTTTTAATAATCATGACCTTTCATTTCATCACATGACTAGTGTGCATAAATTATCTAATGCATGCATGACCTGTAGCAATGTCAAATGGGTAGGTGTCGAAGCATAATGACGAACATGCTTTTAATAATTAAATTCTCCATATCAATGAATGTGGACGAAGAAAGAATGGAAATATTTAAAGTTATAATCCTTCAGAGTTCACATAATTAGATTCACCAAACGCTGAAGTCAAAATCGAAGTTTTTTTTTCAAAACATAAACTCCACCCTAGATCTCGACATCTAGTCTACCACCTTCATTTATTCCATCATGGATTCAGTTCAGTATCCGCGTCGTATTTCCAATCTTATCATCGTAGAATAAAAATCTTATCATTCGAAGTAGTGACGGATTTACAAAAATTCCCAAAAGAAAATATTAACTGGATCATGGTGCCAAGCATGGTGGATAGTTCCTTGCCACGTGTGACAACCCTACAATGTGAATCACTTCCTCATATAATTACCTAATAGACGAAGGGAAAAAATGTGGCCATTAATATTAATGATAATAATAAAATGATTGATCAACAAATAAATAATAATTAGTTCAACTCCATGGCATCTAGTACTACTGAGTAGTACAAACTACTCACAACTACAAATTGAAGTAATGTTTTAGTTCACCAACTGGCCGAAATAAGAAAATATGGTACAAGCCTAGCATGCTCATAGAATGCAGAACCTCTGGAACCAATCTTCATTCAGGACCATCTCCTTCCCATTCCAGAACCGGCAGGATTCCATCTTCCACCATCTTCTTCCTCGCCTCCTACAGGAATCGAAACTGCGACCTTCACGTTTCATGGTGGCTGCGTCCTCCGACTCCCACGGTGTGGTTATGTTATGGCAACATCTTGGCCTCATCTTGATGTAAATGTCACTCCGTCCATTCCCCTCACGTATAAGCTTAGTGGTACATATTTTCACTGACTAGTTCCATTTCAAAATTCTTCATTGACACTTCAAAAGCACAGGTTATAAAATGTCCTCGTTCCATTCTGGAAATTATAAGTTCCTGCGCCTCGAACAATGTACACACAATTCTTCCTCTCAGCAAATTGCCACCGGCTTTACGTAAGCAGTAATTCAATAGCATTCACAGCTGTTCAGTTGCATCTACAAGTCATCCATCGATGATAAGAGCCTCGTCTATTCTCGAATGTTCACTGCACAAACTATTCCGTATTGTATCTCACGTCCAAAGCTAGTCGCAAAGGGCTAGTTCTCTCGTCATCAAGCCAACATGCGCCCGCACGACCGGGATTATACACGCTGGACTCGGCCGTCTGATATAGCAATCGCGCCCGGCATAACAGCGGGGATTTGTAACTATATGGTCCCTCAGAACTCCGATAAAATCACACCCGATACACAGCGACACTTAGACCTGTGGTGGTATAGCACACACGGCCCTCCACGATCATAATCGAATGTAAAACTCTTGCCGCACAACGGAGTACTGTCCAGTCCGCACTCAAAACGCATGTGTCTGCGCCTCTCGATGTGACCAGTTGCCGAAAACCAGCGCTGAGCACGTGGTCCGAGACAGCGCGCTCTGCCGGAGAGAGTAGACAGATATGCGTGACGTCAGACGCGTGACGTCACTCAACCTTGTGGTCGGGCCTGTGACGATAACATGTGGTGTTTTGGGCCGTGATTTACGCAGGGTTGCCAACCTGTGCTAAAACTTGAGTACTATGTTAGGCACATACTCCCCTTTCCCCAGAAAATAAGCGAGTTAACAAAAGCTTATTTTGTATTCTCTTCATTATGCCGCCAATCATGTGCCAAACATATCCTGCTCGTTCTTCAACAATAGTATCTCTTAAGGCTGGCAGCATTATACTTTCCTATCCTTGCTCCAGATCTTATATCTCTGATGTCATAGCAATTGTTTCCATAAGTCTCATGGACTAGGTATTGCCCAAAAAACAGCCTTCAAAATTTGCCGTATATCTTCAGTGGTAGGTTGGATGATACGGGTCTGCGTATTAACACTCGATCTCCGACACGTAAAGGTTGACTGTATTTCCCTTTTTCGGTCCTTCTGTTCCTCTTTTCGACTTGTGTCTGAAGTCTCTCGCTAGCCAATTGGATTCTCCTCTCCATGTTGGGTTCTACAACAGGTGGTGTATTGACAATGTGATCCCAGGGTCTTACTGGTTTGACATTGAAGTGGAGTACTTTGGGAATCTGTTGTGTGCTTTCATGCACTGTTGCATTTATGCAAAACTCCAAAATTGGTAAAACATCCATCCACTGATCATGTTTATGGTGGCAATACAGCCGGCAAAATTTCCCAATTTCCGCCATGACCCTTTCCACTGGATTTCCCTCAGGATGGCGTATGGAATTCAATATGTGCTTGACGTCAAGTCTGATCATGGCCTGATAAATTTCAGCAGAGGTGAATTGGGTTCCATGATCGGAAAGAATGTAAGTAGGCTTACCCATAGTAGGAAATACACCCTTCTCAAGCCTATTGATCACATAACGTGACTTAGCCTTCTGAATGGGGAAGAACATTACATATTTCGTTTCGACGTCCATAGTAACAAGGATGAACTGGTTTCCCCTTTTTGATTTAGGTAATGGCCCATAAATATCAGTCGAATATAGCTCTCGAGGTTCTGATGGTAATATAGGCTTTGGTCTTTCCTTCAAGAAATGCGAAGGGAATTTACTTCTCTGGCAATCATCACATTTTCTTAAAATATTTCTTGCAGACGTTTGCATCCCCTTCCAAGTGAATTTCTCTTGTAGCACATTGATGGTTTTGTCAATACCACCATGTCCTATGGCCCTATGCGCCAACCAAACTACACGTTCAACTAGGTTCGGTGATAAAACTGCTTTTAACATGTGATGATCTTCATCCACAAACTTGCATACCACATCTTCCACGATGACATAATCGTTAGACAATCTAGCAGTTGCTTCATATTCTGCATCGATATTGCTCATGCGTCCCTTCAGAAATCTATACATCATTCTCTTAAGCTTCTCTAAATTTTCTTGATCTTCTTGGACGATTTCTACTTGATGTACTTGCATTTCCTCTGTCGGGTTTCTACTCAAAACGTCGGCTAAGAAGTTGTCCTTGCCCGGTTGATGCACAATGGACACATCAAATTGTTGGAGAAACAAAGTCCAACGGGCTACCCTGTCACTAGCTAGCTCTGTCTTTAGCATAAACTGTAATGCTTTATGGTCGGTGATTATGACAGTTTTATGCCCAAGCAATATCTTCTGCCAAATCTGCAATGCATAAATAATTGCTAATGCCTCTATTTCCGTGGTAGTGTAGTTCCTTTCTGGTTCACGTAACTTTCTACTGGAGAATGCTAAATAGTGACGCTCTTGCTTGTCATCTATCTGAAATAACACGGCGCTGATGCCAACGCGTGAAGCGTCTGATTCTAAATAGAACGTTCTCTCGAAATCCGGGTATTCAAGTTTAATATTCTCTATCAACATAGTTTTTGCTTTAACAAAGGCCGCTTCAGATTTCTCATCCCATTTCCATTTGTTGTTTTTCTTTAAAAGATCTTGTAGTGGTGCCATCGTCTCTGAGTACATGGGACAATGTGCCGAGAAGAATTGGCACATTCCCAGGAATTGCCTAATCTGTTTGACCTTCCGTGGTTTGGGAAAACTCCTGATCGCCTCAATCTTATCAGGATTAGGTCGATACCCATTTCCATCAATTACATGTCCCAAAAACCTAATCTCTCTATGGCAAAAATGGCATTTATTAAAGTAGACCTTGAAACATGCTTCCCGTAGGTTCTCAAATAGTTTACGAAGATGTTCAATATGTTCCTCCATGGTTGTCGATGCTATAATCAGATCATCGATATAACATAATACGTTTCCTTTTACTTCTTCCGTCAGATTCTTGTCCAATGCTCTGACCATTGCAGGACCACTATTCTTCACTCCAAACGGTAGTCTTTTGAAAACGTAGGTAATGCCGTTGTACATGAATCCAGTGTATCGTTTGCTCTCCTCTGACAAAGGTATATGGTAATAAGAAGCTGTAAGATCTATTGTCGAGAATATGGTCTTTCCCTTAAATCGTCTGAGTAGTTCCCTAATCTTGGGAGGCCTGTCATATTTTGGCAAAATTCTCTTGTTGAGGCTTCTGGCGTCTAGACAAATTCTAAGCCTGCCGTCCTGTTTCTTAACAACGGCCAGAGGATTGAGATATGGGGTAGCCATCTTCTGAATGAGGTCGTCTTCTTCCATGGTTTTAATGGCTTTGCCTACCTCCTCATTCCACTTCTCTGGAATCAGGTAAAGCTTCCCCTCGAATGGTGACTCATCTTCCAGTCGTATCTGGTATTCGAAATTGCTAATAAGACCAGGTTTCTCATTGAAGATGTCTTGAAATTCCGATATTAATTCATCAAATTTCTTCCGGATGTGTGGTTCTAGTGTTTCCTTCTTGACATAGAATAACCTCTCTGCTTCTACCTCCATTTCATTTACCATGTTATCTAAGGTGTTCCACCCAGGTAATTCTTGGCTATGTGATATACCAATTTCCTCATTCAATTTCCCTTCGTTTCCTCGGAAAGTTGCTATCCCTGCTTGTAAATCAATTACTATTCCATGCTCTGTCAAAAATTCCGCACCTAGCATCATGTCGAACTTAATATCTTTTAGTACTATGAAGACGTGTTCAAAATTTCTGTTGGCTATAGTGATATGAATCAATGCTTGTAATTTGCAGTTAATAGAACGGTTAGGAATATCCTCTAACCTTCATTCCGGATGCAGGTAATATAGTAATGTCTTCTTTCAACCTGATATTCTCAAAACACGCCTCCGATATGATACTGACCATGGCTCCTCTATCCAGCAATGTCTTGAATTTCCGTCCTCCGAAATGTACATCAATCATTGGTAGTTCAGTTCTCTCTCTCCTAATGGGATTCTCTTCGTCGTAAATGAGGTCTTCATCTACAATTCTATGTACCGCGATGATCTCGATGATAGGTTTGGAATTACTGGAATCTACTGTGACTGGTGATTTGTATTTGACGTATTTTTTTTTGCTTGCGAGCCACTCGTACTAGGCCCTGGGACTACGTTCACTTGCCCTTCCTGCTGCTGAGTTGCTTCTCTCATCTGCTGCAAGTATGCTTGACTTTCTGCATGTCTCTCTTCCAAATTCACGCGATTGTCCCGAGGTTCATCTCTGTTCCACTGCCTATTATAGGTTTGAAATCTACCTCCTCCTTGCTGCCAAGAGTTTCTTCCCTTTATATCCCTGGGTCTGTAGGTTTGTGAATTGAGTTGCTGCTGTTGGTTCGCATAGTATGGCCTTCCACCTTGGTTCCATCCCCTATCTCGTTGAATATATACACGATTCTCATAATGTCCTCTCCAATCTCCTGTATCATGGAATATTCTTCTTTGTGGTGGTTCAGTCTGTATTTTCCGGTCTGTCACGACTAGATTCACCTCCTGGTGCTCTGATCTAGTGTTTCTCGCGTGCATTAAAGAACTGGTGTGATCTAATTTCCTCAGAATTTCGTCACATATCTTCAAACTATTCGCCCCAGATGCTATAAGCGTTCTCTGAACTTCTACCGGAAATTGCCTCCATATCGCTTGAATCATCTCCTCTTCGGGTAACGGAGGATCTAAATATTGTAGCCTGGCTAACTGCGTTGTAAAATACCCCGCATACTGTGTCGGGTTAGATGTGGAATATTTCCTGGAGTATAGTTCTGATCTGATGCTAAGTTGGTCTTCCGAACTCCAGAAACGCCTAAGGAATGCCTTAGCAAACTCCTCGTAATTCGCAAAGGAGCATCTAAAAGCTCTAAACCAGGTCAGCGCTTGATTCTCTAACGATCTTTCAATAACCCTTATCTCGCGTTCACTTGGGATCCAATTTTCATCCAAATAATCCCTGAGGTCTCGTAGGAACTCGATTGGGGTGATAACTCCTACACCACTAAACGTTTTCGGTTTTTCCTCATGAGTTCTAATGATAGTTACAGGACTAGCCCCATTAAATCCTCTAGGTGTCGAATCCATTTCTTCCCATCGTTTCTCCTGGTTAATCTCTGGTGAGTTAATTTCCATCGTTTAAACCAGACTATTCATCTGTAAGAAGTTCTCCATACGCGTGATGAGGTCTAGGTGACTACCCTCCAGTATCTTTATGTTATCATTGACTGACGAAATCGCCCCATCTATTTCCGTTTTGACTTGTGTGATATTAGTATTGATTGCGTCCAATTTGTTTTCTATCTTCCCTCCTTCCTCATCCATGCGTTTTCGATTTGCATCCACGTCTTGCGCTAATGTGCCAAAATTTTCCTCCATCTTCTGGATTTTCGTCTCTACTTTTCCTACTTGTTCCGTTAATTCCTTTCGAATGCCGACAGTAGTTTCATTAAACTCTTTCCTTACTTCCACTATCTCATGTTGGTATTCCCCTTTAAGCTTGTCTACATGAGCGGTTATATCAGATCCCAATCCTTTAATGTTTTCATCTAGCCGTTTTTCTAGGGTCCTGACGTGTGTATTCAATGCTTCCATGTCTTTCTCTACACCTTTCTGAATTTTCTGTATGCCCTCTATCAAATTTTCCTGCATAGTGGCTTTCAATGCATCAAGTTTTGCGTCCATGCTGCTATCCGTTTCCTTTTGACTGTTGGTTATACGCTCTCCTAACTTGATTATATCTGCCTGTGTTTTTAACGCCTGATTAGCTGCCTCATTTCGGTTTTGATTAAATTTCTTGTCCAATTCATCACGATTTTGTTGGATACTATGATTAAGTCTACCCTCTAACTCCATTTGACCTTGCTTAAAGTCGCCTCTTAAATCATCCTGACCCTTCTTTAAATCAGTTTTCAAATCATCTAACAGCTGCCTCAACTCTTCCATATTAGACATGTCAATTAGTTCAATAAGACAATACAACATAAGGGAACCATCAAGAGTGACCACACCAAGATTGTACCATACTTACTACTACTATACCATGGAATTGAACTAATATCAACGAGCTGCATAAATGGATCCTTATAAAATTCTACGCAATTGGAACATTAAACGAAGAACGAATGAAGATCAAAAACACCAATCCAAAGGAAAAAGAACTTCTGATCCTGTTGCCTATGTCATGGAAACTAGGAAACAATCTCATTACCAAAGGTAATTAGACCTTCCCAAGAGAAATAATCATTAGCCTCCCATTCAAGTAGCTCAAATGTGGTAATCCAATTTACTTGAGCCACTCAAATGCCAGTGCCAACGACACTACAACCCACACTGGCTGTCAAATTACATTAAAACATCTAATTGCTACACCATCGTGTGTACGATTTCTCAATTCGAGGCTCTGCACGCTGGGCGCCATTTTATATGTCCCCGTTAACCGGCATCGAATCGGATGACCCGGTGAAAACATCGCAATTCATGCCGATAACACAAGACATATATCAGATAAAGAATAAAAATTGATTGAGGTCTGGGTTCGAATATAAAAAAAAATACGCCGGTGGGTACGATAACTCAAGTAGTCTCAGGGGTGGTTAACAGGATGTAGGTGTAACAGGTTAAATCAACCCACTCCCAAACCTAAATCAAAGCAATAGCACAACAGAAATCAGAAGATAAGCAAAATTAAAAATATAAAAATAGGCATCAATTTATTGGCAACTCATTGACCAATACAAATATAGGAAACCCCCAAAAAGCCTATCTTGCCTCGGAGATTCGATCTAAATGAAAGCTTGATGTGGACCGAAGAAAAGAAAAATATTTAGAGTCCAAATAAACATAATTAAGTTTTAAAGGGTCAACGAATCTCCTTGGTCCTATCCTTAGACACAAATACAATTAGGAGATATTCGAAGAAAATTAAATAAAATATAAAAAAAAGATTCAGTCACATTTGACTATCAACATGAACTAATCACGCAAAATGTCCATCAGGTAGTGTCCTAGATTAGTAATATTGTCACTCACTTGAGTTTATAATGAAAGGAAATTAAATAAATAGCTGGCCTAAAAATAATAGTATTGATCTCCGTTCTAACTAATTATTAATTAATTATTAATTAAAAATAATTGCTGCAACAATATAGGTCCAACTTGACCGAACAATGTACACACAATTCTTCCTCTCAGCAAATTGCCACCGGCTTTAAGTAAGCAGTAATTCAATAGCATTCACAGCTGTTCAGTTGCATCTACAAGTCATCCATCGATGATAAGAGCCTCGTCTATTCTCGAATGTTCACTGCACAAACTATTCCGTATTGTATCTCACGTCCAAAGCTAGTCGCAAAGGGCTAGTTCTCTCGTCATCAAGCCAACATGCGCCCGCACGACCGGGATTATACACGCTGGACTCGGCCGTCTGATATATCAATCGCGCCCGGCATAACAGCGGTGATTCGTAACTATATGGTCTCTCAGGACTCCGATAAAATCACACCCGATACACAGCGACACTTAGACCTGTGGTGGTATAGCACACACGGCCCTCCACGATCATAATCGAATGTAAAAATCACTCTTGCCGCACAACGGAGTACTGTCCAGTCCGCGCTCAAAACGCATGTGTCTGCGCCTCTCAATGTGACCAGTTGCCGAAAACCAGCGCTGAGCACGTGGTCCGACACAGCGCGCTCTGCCGGAGATAGTAGACATATATGCGTGACGTCACTCAACCTTGTGGTCGGGCCTGTGACGATAACATGTGGTGTTTTGGGCCGTGATTTACGCAGGGTTGCCAATCTGTGCTAAAACTGGAGTACTATGTTGGGCACAATATATACTTAGTAAAACGTTAACGACTACTTTTCAGATTCAATAATGAGCCATGATGAAGATTCTTTTCACCAATCACGCCACGTTTAATGAATATGCAACGATGGTAAATTATAATCCGCAACGTGTGGCCTATCCTTCAGAATATAGAAACAATAAGGTACGCATTGATACTACTTTTTATGACAGCATCATTGATGATGATGATGATGATGATGATGATGATGATGACTTGTTTCATGATCCAGGTCATCACTATTGCAAATCCTGTATGCTAAATTTTGGTTTTCAAAATAATGTATCAACACAAGTGTTTCATAAATCATGGTATGGTTAAACGATGAAACAAGTCATTGTTAAATTAGCTGAAGAGAATTGTTTTCCAGACTTTTGGTGCACGTTATGTACAAAGCCTCTGTTTAATGTTTATTTTCCAGTAACTTCAAATATGTTTTGTTTTCACTTTTATAAATTCCTTGCTGATGAACGAACCACTTCGTATCGCCAACAAGCATTTCGTCAACATTATTTTACTTTACCTATGAATCAATATTCACCACATAGAATACGGTCTGTTATAAACTAACAACAACAACATGTGATGCTTATGTTTTTTTGTTTGATTCGTCTTTTAGGAGCATACTTTACTTAGAAAAGACATTGTTTTTTTTTAAGTTTATAGTTTATTTTTTTCCTTTTGTTTCTTGGATATAGACATGGTTAATAAATGCATGTTATGTTAACTTTGCCTTTATAGGCATCCATTAGCATGCAGATATTTGTTTATGGTATCCGTTGATATTTTTATTTTATTTGACAGACTGCAGTGCGAATTTGCACGTCAGCAGGGGAATCGTATACGAGTCATTCAACAAGGGGATTATATGCTAATACCTATTGACAACACAGGCATACTTTTACCTCCAAGGGATCTTTAGAAAATGATTCGCACTTAATCTTTATAAAACATTTCCTATTAAATAATTTTCAAATTCATGTTTTAGCTGAAAACTGAAAATGAATGTCAACTTTTAGAAGTAGGCTACACAGTGTGGGACAATCATTTGTTTGTTTTACATACGTTTTACCGAAAGGTAATGCAGTGGTCATGTGAACATTGTCCACAGGCCTACGTTTTTGTTAATCTGTCAGGAAAACTGTTGCCACAAATTCTTGAACCCCCATTTAACAAATCATATGAATCATAAGATGTTAATAATAATAATAATAATAATAATAACTTTGCGATTTGTTATTTATCTTTTTAGAAAAATAATGTATGAAGCCCTTTGCTAAGAAGTTGAAGATCAGTTACTGATGATACAAAATAAACAACTATTAGTTTTACCCATACAAAAACAGGCTTAGCTGGTAATCAACCTTTAAACCAAGGTCTTATTTTAGATTTTATAGATGCGAGGGCCCCACTATTTTTAATTAAAAATGATGGTGATTTGATACCATTTAGATATTTGCCAGATTTTGAAAGTACGTTTCGTTAGTGGCAGTGGTTACGGTTTTTCACTATTTCATTAGCAGATGCTCTAGTGATTCAACCCTATCCCTATAAATACGTTTTAATTGATTTGTCTAATGATGCTCAAGCACGTTTTTAATGTGATTCAATAACTCCCTCTACCCTGTGGTAGGAATCAACTATTTTTTTAAATTTAAAATGTATAAAAATTTAATACAAGGTCTTGGTTTATTTATAGATTTACAAACAATTTAAAATGTTAGCTTGGTTATTTTTTTTCTTTCTTTTAGAAAACATGAGCATGTATCATGATATAAATCATCATATCGCAGACAGCCTAGTTTATATTCAGCAAACACAGTTGTTGCTTCTTCCAGTGTTAAAAACTACTTATTTTTACGGGCGTGGTCCGTGGCAAGAAATTCATCAAGCACTATTAATGGACGTCATGCGCACTAAAAGCCAAATTTTTCTTATCGATGATGATTGTCATTTACAACAGTATACCTATTTACGTCATGTGGACCATGAAACACAAAAAGATTGGCTGTTGATTTTGGTTCAACAGTTATTGCATACCTCCTACAAACATTATTATATTTTTGCCAATTTATCCAATACTATCTACAACTTTAAGCATTACACGCACAGGCTTAAAAAAACAACACGCTTTAATGTATTGACAATGTTGCTGTTGTTGTTGTTGTTGTTAAATAAGGATGAGAGTGTTAAAACAATAACAATCTTTTCTTTCCTTATAGCCAAGCATGGACGCCTAGAACGCCATTGGTCAAGCCTGTGGCCTTGTACGCAAGAAAATGAGTGAAACGCCTACACAAACATCTTTTCGCGTACATAAAATACAAACATTAAAAACCAAATTTGGTGAACGAGCGCTTGGCATTTGCGAAGACGTTGAATCATTTGTTCCTACGCGTTTTAATAATCTACCTGATGATGTTATGGATGACGTCAATTCAAGTATTCACCCTATCTTTCTAATCTATGCGGGTGAAAAAATAATCTTTGCATCATTCGTTTTGTAAAAATAGAAAACGAATAAAAATAATTGTACAGTAGTCATGGCTTTGTTTATTGGTGTCTTACTGTAACAAAAATATTATTTGGTGCTCAACTGTTTTGACGTTTATTAATTGTTGCTCATGGTTTATAATGGCAAAAAAGGTTCATGTAATGAAAATAATAATAATAATAATAATAATAATAATAATAATAATAATAATAATAAACATTTTCTAAACTTTTTTATGTTAGTTTTTTTTAGCATTAAGCTATGTCAATACAATGCTGCCTATAATGGCTATAGGTGTATGGTAATTTTATGTAAGTTCTCTTTAATGAGAGAATTTTTTTAGCCTTAAGCTACGTGAATAGAATCATGCCTATGTTGCATGTTTATTTTACTTTATTTTATGTACATGTATAGTTTTTAAAATAAGTTTAAACGTCATGCGCTTAAGGATAGCTTGTAGTTTAACGTGACCGTTAATCTAGAGATCATGAGCCACGGGACCTCCTTTTTACGTGGAATCCGAACCACAGGACGTGGCATTTCACTTCGAAAATCTCACATGCATTGACCGGGAATCGAACCTTGGTGAGAGGCATTCTCTCATTTTAAAAAAACATCACTATTTACTAATTAAATTAAATAAATTAAAGTTAACGTTACATTGCCTTAAAGAGTCACATGGTTTTGTACAAAAAATCATAATGACATATTTCTATTAAATAATAATAATAATAATAATAATAATAATAAGCGTATTACAAAAACATAGTCCTAGACTTGTTAATGATTTCATACGCTACTATCTCTACTTTTAAAATATGTTATTTTTTTACTTTATTTAATTTTTTTTTACTTGTGGTTGCAGTGCATGAGGGGGTGTTTGATCAACAAGCGAGTCTTAAGCTCATGACGTTTTAACTTATTTTATCATTTAGTACAAATACCATTTATAGCAATGTTTATAATGATCATAATCAAATTATTATTCAATAATAATGCACTGTCATCCTTTTTTATTGTTTATAATTTTAAAAAGTAGTTTTAGTAGAAATACCATTGATACAATATTTATAATGATCATAATCAAACTATTAGTCAATAATAATGCGCTATCGTCCTTTTTGTATTGTTTACAATTTTTAAAAAATAGTTTTAGTAAAATAGCATTTATATCAATGTTTATAATGATCATAATCAAACTATTAGTCAATTATGATGCACTGTCATACTGTTTTATTGTTTATAATTTAAATAATAGTTTTAGTAGAAATACCATTGATACAATGTTTATAATGATCATAATCAAACTATTAGTCAATAATAATGCACTGTCGTCCTTTTTGTTATTGTTTATAATTTTTAAAAATAGTTTTAGTAAAATACAATTGATACAATATTTATAATGATCATGTTCAATCTATTAGTCAATAATAATGGAAAAAAACACAACATGGTCTCTTGTCTATTTATTTATTTATTTATTTATTTATTTTTGAAAATCATAACAGTGATGCTATACATTTTATAATAAATTGATCATGTTAAAGTCCATATTTAGATATAAGTAATTTGCTTTTCATAGCACCAATGACCATATGTGCAGCCATTCGTTCTGATAGACTGGCATCTGAAGTTGTTAATCGTTGTTTGGCAATGCTTAATAAGACTTTGTCGGCGATGCGTCTTAGTGTGGGATCACTGTTTTGACAGGCTATATCATGATTACGACATGCATGATCTAAAGCATTAATCCCCATATCCCCTCTCCTCAAACAATCTTCAAGCCGAGTACCAGGGCCGCAAAAGCTGTAAGCAGGTAGGTGAACTTTCAGTGGTAGGTATTTAATGATGTTATCAATAATTCCAGGGCCAGTACACTTGGGGCATGGAGGTTTCAATCGGTGAAAAACACTTTTTTGTTGTTGTTCTTCTTCTTGTTCTTGTTGTTGTTGTTTGTCAGAGGCTGCTGACGAGCATGGTAGGTGGTGGTTGTTTTCCGCATGACAACCATTGAATGACGAAACAATGTATTTACAGTGAGTTTAATGACCATGATATAATTTCATCAATTGACATGTGGCACACTGTCGAATGGAGGGTATTTTTTGTCATGGTTGATTGCTTGTGATGGGGAAAATTGCTGCAAGGTTGTAGTTCACTCAATACAGGGTCAGTAGTCCACTCGGCAGGCACCTTTTCCCAAATTTCTTTCACAGCGTTGGCAGCAACATAAAAGAGAAATGATTTAGGTAGTGCTGATAATTCATGTTGAGTTAAGTTAATAAGTTTTTTCTTACACACAAATAACTTTCCAATAGCCTTGTCGATTGTAGTGGCGCTCATGTTTATAACATTGATGTTATCACCTCACGTCTACAACTCTCACTGCTATCATTGGACGATAAACATGCAGTTTTAATTTTGTTCAACAACTCCCAACATGCATTGGTGGTGAGCCAATGATACAATTGCCACACATGCGCTAAGGCTTTATTCTCAATATTGTCGCAAGGACAAGTATCCATGAGCGTTTGCAGGGATGGGCAACCCAAATCTAAAAGGTCAATACATTGACAGTGAGAGGGTAAAAATAGTTGGAGCCACTGGCTTTTTTCATCCCCTTTAACAAATAAGACATTGGCTGAGGACAAATGGGCTTTCATGACTATGTCAAGATACTTGTAAGAAATAAAACCCTCTTTCCATACTAATTGCAAATGGTTTTCAATCCATTGGCTTTGCTTTTTTTCTTTTTCACTCAGCAACTCGAAAGCATAGGGAGGTTTAAACACCAAATGGATGGGGTGTGACACCCAACACCTGCTACAATCGATAAAAGCCACTCCCTTAAATATAAATTTGTTATCTGCAATTTTAAAACCCTGACAATCCACGATACGTGTACGCATGATGTTTTTTTGTATTATTTTTTACTTCTTACCTCACCCACAACCAATCAACAACTAATCCGTCTCATGGTTTAACGCCACTTGTCAAGGACTTTAGAAAAGGAACAATGAATTGAACAACAGGTAAATATTTTTTACATCAGCACATTGGTTTTATTCATCATCATAAAACACATACAATACTGTTACAAAAAAAATTGTTTGTTTTTTAATCTGGAACAACTTTCAAATGAACAGTTTGCACATATGGTCCACAGGTATCTCCTAGTTTTGCAGGGTCAGGTACAATGACAGGGTAATTCAAACTCCATGGAATATTGCCCACATCATAGCGATTCAGGTAAGGACAGGAAGGACTCCGTCGCTGATGATAACTAAATGGTCAATCACCCATCTCCCAGTTTCCAATTTCAATGTTGCAAAAAACTACACTTGACCACATCCCGACGGTTTAAGTAATAAAAGCCAGCCACTGCCAATTCTTCATAATCCATAAAAGGGAAGTGTCCATGTTTCAAAATTTTCAGACGAATAAATTCACATTTTAAATTCCATGGTTTGTCTGTCACGTTGTTGTTGTTGCTTATTGAGGATAACATGACGTTTGTTGTTGTTGTTGTATGTGTGTACAGTGCCAGAGCGCAACAGGTAGTGTGCATGAAGGCGCTTATCATCAATCCTATGAATGATGATTTTTTTTTCACCTGACCACAGGTTGCTTACATGCTGGTGACATAATTGGGCAAAGGATGACATTTTACTTGTCTGGCATGAATAATCAAACAGTAGGCACTTGTATGCTCTGGTACATTTTCTTGTGTTTCAAATTCTACTCTTAAATGAATGGCGGTGATTTTCATAGATTCTTCTAAATACGAACAATCGAAAACAACCAGTGGTGCCTTTACTTTAAACCCTTGCGGTCACAGAATGGAGCAATCCTGTTTTTGATAATAAAACGATTGAAATTTAGCAAACATGTCATAGAAAGGACCAAACTTATTTTCTGAAAAATTGAGTTCCATCCCCTCATAGGGGAAGCAAACATTATTTAAAAATAGACGTATATTTCTCAAGTGAATGTGATCAAACAGGGTGATGTATTTGCTTTGTTGGTATTTTCTATTGGTTTGAAAACCAATAATAACATAGAGGGGTCGCTCGATAGAGCGAGCTGATTTGACACTCCAACTATGAGTGTATGTGGTAGGTAGCAAGGGGTACTCATGTAGACTCCAACTTCGAAAGGCGATTGGCAAGGCTTTATTTTTTGCACCAAATTTAACATGCTTAGCTTTTTACGATCCGATAGCGTCACGTGGGGCACTTTCCATAGTAATCGACAGTTGAATTCTTGAGTCTATCACTTGATCAGAGGCTCCCTTTAGTGCATTATAATCACTGCGGTCTCTCACGAGATACAAACTTTGTCTTGCATTTAAAGTAATACGCTTGTGATCTTCGGCGAAGCCAAGGAGTTATTTTAAGGGTAGGAAGCCTGTGAAAGTGTTATCGGTATGAACTATCCACTCATTGCTACTGTTGGGGCACCACCCAGCCATAGAATGCGTTTTACCTTCTTCTTCTCTATAGGAAGGATATAATTTCATAAGACTAGTCATGCCCACATTTCGAGTCATATCTATGACAATATCATTAATCACATAGCACACTCCAGAAAACAGAAAAGCCAAACCATGATTAGCCAAGGTACATGTCGTGGGGGTGCTGCCATCTGCTTTCATTAATTTACCCTCAATTTAAAGGACACTTTCATGAGGTAGGGTAAGAATAACTTGATTGTTGATGATGAATTCAATCTCGGTCATTGTTATTGAGTCCAGATGCTTGAGGTTGATAGGGATGCATATCAATGCGCACGACGCCATCTTCCACTTGTATGGGATTTAACACTTGCAACACCTCCTTGTTCATGATGGGGGTGTAACGTGTAACCAAGGCTTTGTAAACGTTGTCGGTTTACTCGTGTCAACCGTTTCATACACGGTGGACAACTAACTGACCTCGTAGACGGTGTTGTTTCTTTATAGATACATGTTATAGCGTCTTTAAAACCAACTTGTAGGACACAGGCGTGTTGTTGCTTTCTATTCACTAACCTAAGGTAATATTACTAATATCGCTGACACACACAGGATGATACAGAATCACTGAAGGGTTTTCACGAATAATATAGCCACAAGGGGTGGGTGACAATACAATCATAGAGGGAATGGCTTTGTCCTTGATTCGTAAATACGTCTCTAATATAACAAGTCAGAGAAATGTGATGGTGGTGTATTCTTTGAATACACGGTACGTGAGAATCCAATTTTTAATGCTCTTTGCATGTCCATTTCTTCCTTTCTTATCAAACACCAACAGTGATCTTCTATTTTCTCTTTGTTGATCAGGTCTCTTATATCTTTTATGAGTCTGTTCTAGATATATATCTTCTATGACTCACCTAGCGTCATCTCGCAGCGAATCTCTGAAGCTCCTCAATTCTTCCTGGTGCAAGAGGATTTACTTATCCATCTGGCCACCAGATCTTGTTACCATCGCCAGCTATTTTCTCCGTGAGCAAGAGAACTACGTCTACTTTTTTACTCACCATGCTACGCTAGTATCATCTGTTATCAACTCTTTGAAGACCGGCTCAGCAAGAGAAGATCAATTTTTTGTTGTAATGTTGGCTATGTTTATATGTTCTCCTTTTGTCTCCTACCCCCTCTCTTTCCCTTCCTTGGACCCTCCGTGCTCTGCTGAGTGGGTCTCACTTGTGCGCCGGCCGTCGACTCAGTTAAGGCTCAACTCGAGCCAGTCTCCTCAAACCAAGAGGCAAACTCTACTTTCTACGCCATGTTGGCATATTAAATATTGTCAAGGGGAACTTCACCTTCAACATGCAACCAAGATAAGTACAGACTTAAGGTTTTAACCTCATCATCAATTTTATATACATGCTTTTATTGATTATTTTGTAGACAGCGTGAGATTACTTGTGGGGTGGTAATCATTCTTCGCGGGATTTTTTCATGTTGGGCTTTTGTCTAATCAAGCCAATCTTGGTGAAAAGCAGCATTTCTTATGCTTGCTAAATGAGAAATCTTCTCACCACGTGGGATATTATCTAATACCCGCTGTCTATAAATTACAAAGCAAGTTCCTCCGCTGGATTATCTTTGGCCCCATCTTTCAATTAAGGTCGTTCTGGAACCTTCCAGATCCTGTACTTTATCTGCGAGTCTTGCCGTCGGGTATTTTTCACTCACTTGTGAAAATACTATTTAAAATGAGGAATCTTCCTTATAAATTACTGCAATAGCAAACTTTCGTCCACCGTTGGAATGTTCTATGGCGCATTTAATTGTAATTCCCAACTTTCTCAAGAAATAGACTCTCGCCTACCTAGTGCAACTAGTTATTTTCATCATTGCAATAACTTTCTTTCCATAAACTTTCGTGTCTCTACAGTGAACTTTTCATCTATTTAAAAGACTATAGTGATAACTAGTGCTTGTCCCACTTTTCTACCGCGTCGCGATCGTCCGTTTACATTAAATCAGGCCATGAACATTGATCCTAAATCCCAATGATCTTTCCTCAATCTTCTACTAACAAAACATATTAATAAAATTGTAACTTCTCCATAAGGTGTCACTCTTCGAAGTGCCCTTCCATTTTGCTGTTTATCATTACTTAATTTCTGTATAATTACGTGTTTTATACTCGGTTCGAGTTCACATTGTTTCTCTTTTATAACGAGAGAATACAATTCTTTTAACTCATTAGTGAGTTGTTTCTAGGTCTCACGAAAGGGTACCTGCCCCATTTATCTAGTGATTCCTATCTAAATACAGGAAGTCTAGAACCTTCTTTGTTGATTTTTTCTTCAGGTTTTACAGTAAGTGACCTGCCCTCCTTTGTATAATTGTAATAGAAGTAATTCAGCATAAACATAAGAAGTAATAAGAACTTCTTCTTCATTTACTCGCTTCCTTTTTTGTTATTTTCGAAGTTGTAACTTTTTCTAAAATAATTACTTGTAAATTCCTTAAAGTACACTCCTTGTACTCAATTTGATGTTGAAACTTTAAGCATTTTATTTGTCTTTTTTAAATCTTACAAGGATTTTAGTACATATATAAGGTTTAAAACCTCATAAATTGTTAATTGCCTGGCGCAAATGTTTAATGCTATCTGAGGTCTGTGACCACAAATTTGTTAACAAGATTGAATATATGTTTGTTAAAGTTATAAACTTCTTTTTGCCTTTTTAAATAAATTAAATATTTGTTTTTGGATTTATAATTTCGAAAACACAACGGTTAGGCAAGATCCGGTCTTCCTTAACTCTCCCTACTCAATGCCATTAAACCTATTGATAGGGCTTTCACCACTTGTTGCATTTGAGCAAAAATTCTTAGTGGTAATCTTGTTAAAGTTCTCTTAGCTTTAAAGGCTAATTCTAACTGGCCAGTAAGGCAAGTACAGCTCGCTACGCCAGCTACCTGCTTGTGGAGATCCTCTCCAAAATCTTATGGTCAGTTTTCAAAAAGATAAGTGTTTCTCTTTGCCTAAACTTTTAGTCGGCTACTGACTGGTTAAAAGCTTAGCCATTTCCAAATGCAACTACTGGTTCATTTACCAAATTTATTTTCAAAAGAATAATTCCTTTATCACCATCCTTTTTGGAAGCACTTGGTTACTGTTCAGGAAGCTTATAACTTCGAAAACTGGAAATATCAAAATTGATGCAAATTATTGTCATTCTTCTAATTACTTTGAAAAAACGAATTTCTTTGAAAGGACATACAATAAACCTGTCACTTTCAGTCATGCCAGACCAACACCCTTCCCCATAGTAGTCTTATGCCTGCTTGAGAGGGAATATACTAAGGCCACTCTCCAGCAAACCGCCCAAGTTCTAGCTGCGGTTCCCGTTAGCTTGGACCAAGTCCTTACCCACTTTAGGTATCCGAGAACGAATTTTCAGTGGCAACCGCCTCTGAGTGTATTTAAAGCTAAATTTATAACTTTTGTGGAGCTCTCATCCTATTTCTCTATCCTTTTTCTCCAGTCCGAAACCCACTTCCTTTTCTTAATCATCTTCCCTTGGTGGGTGGGTTATTCCTCAGCCAATAATCTACCCAGATGGTCCTCGATGAATTTCACTGGATAATCTGAATCATGGGGTTGGTGAGCTGCCAACACTCTTGGTTTAAATCCTAGTAAAGGGCCAATAGAATGAAGTCGTGTTTCAAAGTCAATGTTAAACGTAGAGAAAATACGACAGCGATGAGTAATCGTATTGGCTGTAAGTTCAAATTTGCGTATCCCATCCGCAAATGGCTTGGCACCAAACTGTTTTATCATCGCCACACTAATGGCCTCGTGCACATCGTCTATGGTATAACCTCCAGGGGATAGCCTCAACATATAATCATCATAATAAAACTTATCATTAATATCCAGTTGTATATTGTAAATTCTGTTATAAATTTCCAACGAAATTAATCCCAGCACATAGGATTGTTCGGGATGCAATTCAATGGGGGGAAGGAAATCCAGGGACACTTCAGGTCCGCGGCTGTGCACGGTAAAGGTCTTGACGTTGACATTCATAATGAGACTGCTGGCTTAACGCGACCTCTTATATAAAAAAAGTAAACACAAACGCCCGCACTCTTGACTGTCAAAGGTTTGTTGACGATTCACATTATAGAATATCGCAGCCCGGTTTCCTAAATAACGCAGCAACTCAATCGGGGTGGTAAATTTCCATAACTGTCAAAGTACCATACCTCGGAACCTCGTTTCACATAGGCTACAAAATGGGTTCTTGGGCCTGCATCATCATCTAAATTGATCATGGCTCGTTCTTCTTTCCACGGTGCATTGGGTAATTCATTTCGCATAAATACACCTCGAAAATGAGAAGTCTTTAGTGGTTTGGCATAGCTTTCCACTTGTTCATGGGCCATGGCATGACGAGGCAGTTGCCTTAGGCGGTTATCGAAGATGGACATTTTTATTTCTTAGACGATAGGCCTTGGCCTTGTTGACAAAAGACTTGCTATAAAGGATTGCCGTTTCTAGGCCCCATAGCAATGGCTTCTAACGTTTTATTGTGTCGCACGCTTTTTTAAGATGTTGCTTGCCTTGCTCCACGGCTTTTATGGTTTTCGCCACGGCAGTGGCACCACCCAAAAGCGAGCCCAAAGCTGCCAACCCCTCAAATAAAGCCGGCAAAAAAACATGCTTAGCAACAGGAATGACTCGCCTACGTTTTTCCTTTCTTTCTTTCTTTCTTTCTTTCTTTCTTTCTTTCTTCCTTTCTTTCTTTTTTTATCGATGCATTATGGTGGGATTTCATGGCTGTAGGCATCGAGCCGCCTGTAATGCTTTTTCGATACCCAGTCTTTTTTTTTTTAGCACCGGTGTGAGGCAGCCCGACTCGGTCTCCGGTCAGTCTTTTTTCTCTTTTTGGGTTGTGTTTTTTATGTTCACTGCATACCTTTTTTCACCATGGTCCTAATTGATGGTGAACCTTTCACAAGAAGGATTCAATAACAACTAAAGAAGATAGCCTTATTTCATAGCGGTATATTCCAATTCTATATTCACCGTCTTCCCAGCTTCCTTTTCCTGAAACGTAAGCATAAGATGAAAGAATAATTCATGCCCAGCATTTACCGTTTGATGAATGTGGACCAACAGCCTATCACGGTTTATTTCTATTTGTAAATGTTTCTCATCAGACATCGCATATTTAATATGAATCACACCATCGTAGTGCAATCGATAATATCTTAAACCAGAAGCAAGCATATAGGTAAGGCAATCATTCACCAGTGGTGGTGGTCGTGGGGAATGGTTTCTGTCATTGTCTAGTTTTTGATTTGATAGATACACTAAAAATACCCATGGGACAAATTTATAAAGCCTTTTCATTTGATAGGTCACGTAACGTTTCGTGGAGACGTCATCTTCGTCTCGAGGCTCTTGTACTTCAATAATACGATGATGATTGGCTGAATAGCCCTCAGCGGTTAGTCTCGGGACGATGAAGTATACACTTTGCTCATTGCGATCGACATAGGTCTTTGGCGCCATCTCTAGAGACTGTTTTGACAAAGAGGCGGCCGTGGCCAAGGTTATACGAGCTCGTCCAAACACGTTAATGGTGATAGACGTTAACTAACCTGTCCTACTCACCGCTTGCCTATATATAAACCTTATACATACATGAAGAAACTCAGTCGTCGTCACTATGGAATTAATGAAACAACCCCATGCTTTGCCGGTCTCTGATTTGGTTTCAGAGCTATCGCTGGCCGTGTGTGAACCTAAACGTCATGGCGCCCTATTTCCAACTACCGTTCGATGTATCATGGCGGGGTCTTTAGGGTGTGTAAAGACCAATATTTTGCTCAACATTATTACCGCGCCTCATGACCTACGATTTCAAAATATTTATATTTTTTGCCAAACCCTTGTACCAGCCTCTGTACGTGTATCTGGAACAAATTATATCTTCGTTAAACAAAGAAGCCATGGGCTATTTTATATTCACCTCACCTCAAGATGTCATTCAACCAGACCGCATACAACCAGATTCCTTTACAATTTTTGATGATAATGCTACTCAACGACATGCCATTATTCAAGAGTATTTTAGTATGGGACGCCATAAACAAGTGGATTGTTTTTATCTGGCTCAGACCTATTCTAAAATCCCCAAGCAGTTGATTCGTGACAATGCCAATCTCATCGTTCTCTTTCGTCAAGACTCTAGAAATCTCTATCATATTTTTCAAGATCATGTGAATCCAGATATGTCCTTTACTGCTTTCACGCAATTGGAACCATCACCCCCATGCCTGTTTGGTCATTAATAAATACAGTTAACGATGCGACGGACGTTACCGCTTGGGTTTTGATCATTTATTTCTCTTTTAAAAGACCCAGGGTTTGACATTTCCTGTTAGTGTGTCTTTACCTTCACCATGGCGACTGCCATAGGGTACAAGAAACATGTTCAAATCATGCAGCGTATTATTGAGGCACGAAATACCATTCGACATACTGTACATTTCGTGAATAACAACGTTTAAAAAACGTGAATCATTTGCCCATGATAAAACATGCTCCATCATCGGTTCATCCCACGAGTATCAAACCAAATGCTGCTGCTGCTGCTACCTCTCAAACCAAACCCTTAACAAGTTCAAAATTTACTCAAACAGATTCCACACGGCGGGTAAAATCCTCCTCCTCCGAAGTTAGTGAACAAGAACACGAAGAAGAACATGGACAAAATGAAAGTGAAAGCGAAACCGTATTTAGCCCTGCAAGAAAAAATCCTCACCCCTTTAACAGTTTCTAAAAACAAAACAAAAATCATTCGTCATAGCGGGAACACCGTCTTCCTCCTCATCGTCTCCGTTTTCACAAGTCTTGGCCACCCCTCAAAATAAAGCTCAACTGAAAAGAAAAAAAATCAATTATTATGGGGCAACACTATAAACGTATCTCACCCATCTATTTATTGGAAAGACAGACACCTCGTATGGTGTGCGCTATGAGGATGATCGTTTTAAAATTGGGGATTCATCCATTAAATTTGCTCGTACTAGTGCTGTCATTAAAAAGATCAACTATAAATTAACACCAGGACTGTTAAAGCTGCTATTCTCTCGGACCATATCTCTACAAGATTTTACATTCGAGGACCTTGCTAAATATAAATCCATAAACCAACGCTCACAATAGAAACTATAAACACTCTCAGCAGGTCAATGCCAATATATCACAAAAATATAAAACCATCATTGCAAACATGTTTGGCAAGCGAAAACACCACTCTGCCTCTGGCGTAAGGTTTAAGAAATTAAAACCCTAAGTGGATATAACCTATTGGAATAATCCCAATCAGTTAGTAGAGCGCTTATACTTGCTTCATGCATCAAAACTAGCTGGCCTCACAGGCCATGAGGCAGAAATTGACCACATTGAAAAACATCTCCGGGATGTACAAATTATCTTATAAGCCATCCCCCCATCAAAGTGGGCATCGATCATGAATTACATAAACCAGCCCGTCGCATTTATGAACGCCGTCGTGTGATTAGCCAAAGGTGTGCATGAAATTTGGCAAGCAGATAAGGTTGAGATTATACCTTATTCTAACGATAACGACGGCGTACGCAATATGTTGACCGTCATTGATGTCTATTTCAAAATGGCTTTTGTTGAACCAGTAAAAAATAAAACCGCTCCCTTAGTCACAAAGGCCTTTCAACATATTATTGAACAATCAAAACGCCAACCTCACTAGTTACACACCGACCAGGGGAAATAATTTTTCAACAAGGATTTCTCCAGTTTTCTCAAGTCTAAGGATATTCACCATTACACCACGTATAGCAATCTCAAAGATAGCGTAGTCGAACGGTATAACCGAACATTGAAAAGCCATATGTGGAAAGAATTTACGATACGTGGGTCCTATCGATGGATAGACTTGTTACCTCAACTTGTGTCACGATACACCAACTAGATTCATTCCACCATTGGCATGAAACCACGTCTCGTCACCAAGAACCTACCTATACTCAATAGACTGTTTCACCATATAAAAAGGGCTGACCCTAGGCGACATCGCCTTAAAATTGGAGATTTTGTTCGCATCAGTAAACTTAGAAGTGTGTTTTCAAAATCTTACACTCCACAGTGGTCGACAGAAATTTTTAAAATTCGTCAAGTCAAGCTAGGTCAACCAGTGACTTATCTTTTATAAGATCAAAGCGGTCAACCCATTGAAGGACAATTATATTATGAAGAGGTGCAAAAAACATTATATCCCTATGATTATCTCATTGAACGAGTAATTAAAATTAAAAGTGCAAATTATTTTGTAAAGTGGTTAGGGTGTCCTTCCACGTTTAATTCATGGGTAAACAAACATAATTTTTTGTAATAAAACCCTATTTATGTATTTATTTAGTTAGTTATATAGACAAATTTCCCTTTCCAAAAAGATGTATCACATTACCTTTCACTAATCGCCCCCCCCCCCCTTTTTTTCTTTTACATGTTCAATGACCTCTTTGTTTCACTCCATGACATCATGAAATCATGTGTGTATGTTTTAGCTTCATCATAGCGCTTGGCACGCCAACACAACGTCACTTCAAATCTGGCTTCTTACTTTTTTTTACGTTTTCCTCAAATATCTGGAAACACAACGGAAACACCTTTTTAGACCAAAAACCATGGTTCCACCTTTTCAACACCTACATCCCCGTAAAGAGGGCGATGAAACAAAACATCATTATGGTCATCCTACCCATAACTCGTCGCGTTTTCCAAATATCTCGAAAAATAACAGAAACGCATTTTCGACCAATAAACATGTTTCCAGCTTTTCACATTTTAAACATCTTCAACCCCCTAAAGAGGACGACGAGACGAAAACACCAAAATGGCCGTCATAGAAATCACTTGATTCGTTTTCCAAATATCTTCAAAGGTAACAAAAACATTTCGATCAAAAAACGATGTTTTCAATTTTTCAACTTTTCAATGCCTACATCACCGTAAAGAGGACCACCAGACGAAAACATCAACATGGACGACATAGAAATCACTTGATTTGGTTTACAAATATCTTCAAAATAACAAAAACACATTTTAGACCAAAAATCCATGTTTCCAGCTTTTCACCTTTTCAATGCCTACATCCCCGCAAAGAGGACAACGAGACTAAAAAATATCATCACACACGTAATTATCACTTTTTCAGTTTTCCCAATATTAGGAAAAATGTGAAAAACGAATTTATCAACCAAAAAACCATGTTTCCAGCTTTTCACCTTTTCAACAAGTACAGCCCCGTAAAGAGGACAACGAGACGAAAAAAAAACGAATCTACGCACGCCCTGCTAGCATCACTCCTTCCTTCCAAAGGCCGCCAGGGGCTCACAACTTCCTTAGTGAGACAGCTCTCCTATTCTAGCACTACACACTAGGATGACCAGTTTCGATCGTCAAGCGATCATCAACAGATCCATTACACTTAGGCTAAAAAATCTAGGTTATCTGCCCGTCAGAGGAGTTATCAGGGTTGCCAACAGCCGAAACGACATCCCTAACACCTCACCTGCCGGACCCATGTGCCATGAGGATTGGGTGAATTTCTTATAGGCCACAGCGGCACGAGAAATACATGATCCAGGGGATCCGTGATGACATGGTTGCTAAAAGGTCATAGACAGCCCAAGAAAATACACCCCCTAAAGCTAGACTGAGAAATTAAACTTCCAGACTTATGTAAAACATGTAGAAATATTTATTTAAAATATACAGACACCTAGCCTAGTTCGGAGGGTTTCTATCGGCTAATCCGCAAACTAATAAATAAATAAAAATAAAAGATCAGTACCCTAACTGTAAACTACTGTTAACCCTCGTGAAAGATCTATCTGACAAAGTAAAGCAACAACAGCAACGCTGGGTAAATTGTACGGCAATAGTCTCTAAAACAAGTTACAAAATAGGCTAATAATGGAATTTACATTTAACAGGGTAGCAATAGCAAATCTAAGTTAGGATGATACCATTTCCTCATTTGCATTTATTTTTAAATCTAGCTAATTCCTAACAATTAATACAAAATTTACGGCGATGACGTCCGTAAAGCAAAAACAATTTAATACAAAATCTACATGACAAGCCGTCAAACAAAAACATTAAATGCCCTCTTATAATATAAGTAAAGGGTAAACATAGGTTAACATACACTTGAAATGAGTAAAACAAGACCGTAAACATTATTATTCCTGCCTTCGCCCTGGGTTACAGTTTGTAAACCAGTGTCATCTACGTGCATGCGATTTAGGTTGGCGATTGCGTAGTGAAAACTACGTCTAACGCCGCATGAGGCTCACGCTCCACCAGCTAAAGGTCGAGCAAGCACTCCGTCGATAAAAATTAGTGTCATCTGTCCTAGATTACTTCCACAAGAGAAGTGTGCACAAAGCAAGTGCCAGCCAGCAGGTCCAAAATGCAAGAAAATCAAGGTTAAATGCTATGAGTAGTTAATTATCTTCAGGTTTATAATAATGACGTTACTGATTATTAGAATCGTTGGTTTAAATTATCGTTGGTTTATGACGAATAGGCTGACAATCCTGAATACCTTGGGATCAGCAGTAGCAGTCTCGTGCGAGATCAATCTCTGCTATAACACCGTCAACGAGCTCTCCCGCTCGGACATAACAATAACACAGGTTATTAGTGGCTCTCGGCACACTTAATTTACCTCTGGGTAAGGCCTGGTATGAACATCAGTTACCTCCCTACAATAACACAGTCAACAGAATCGAAGTCTGGACACACATAAATATAGCCTCTAAACAGGTGTCTCATCTAGCCTCTTAATTACCATAAATAAACCTTCACATAACGTGAAAACATTCTCAGATGGAGAAGAAAGATATTCGCTCTAGTAGCGATGCAAACACATGGCTCCTCGCCAGTCGTCTCTAAGTAGCAAAACATATGATCATTACAAAATGGTGGCCTGGACATTGACCTACATATGAGACACATCATCTAAATGTTAGTAATGCTATAAGCATTGTCAAAGAGTCTGGAAAAGATATGGTCTCACTGAGTGAGTGTGCTCTAGTACACTGCATGCTGGGAACTGTAAACACCTGTCCATGATTCGAGCTAGCCTCGCTACTCGCAATCATTCACACGGACAGTTTAGAAAATACACATCACTGAAGGCAGGCAGCTTTCATGCAGAAAGTCCTATTAGAAAACTGGCCTCGTTATCATGTCCCAGATATAATAGAAATTTACATAAGCATTAGGCTTGAAATCACGCCTTAAAACTATGCTCAAAGATATAGCAGGTTTGAAAAGTCAAAGAAAAGAAAAACATAGATATTCCACTGAATCTGAACCTCATTGAAATGTGCAGATATGTCAGTTCATAACTGCTCTGTCTAAATATAACCAAAACAACAACTGTGTCGAAACACTGACACGAAATAAACATTATAAAGGCGCAAATCTTACAATTGCTAATTTTGCCAATGATACGGCATCCATTGCTAGGTTCGATGCTAGATTGCATACAAACTGTAACACTCTGAATGTGTTCAAACTTGAACTGGATGTCTTCATAGCACATCAAAAATGAAAAATGACATAGTATTACAAAACTGATAGCTACAGTCGGCTATCCAACGTTACGGACTGTTCTGACTAAATCAGTGGCGTGAAAACATTTACTAGAAAGAGGTGTTATAAAAATAACACTGGGCCATGACGTCTGATCGTCATCTCATATAACTGTACAAGATCACCCACCTAGGGTTGAACAAAACGTAGTAACAAGACTACTGCCACGCTTAGCAGGGGTAGAAATAACATCGGAGCGATGTCCCTCAGAATGCACCGTGATCGAAGAGAAATTCAATCACTAAAGGTGACTAACAATCACTGAAAGTGAACGACAAGCATTAATTCTAACAGTACAAATCCTACCTATGGCTTGTCAAGAAGTTTGTCTGATTCTACAATAAACTACAATAACTACACTAAGCTACACCACAAAAGAACCTCACAAGGAATGAATATTTCGGACTCACAAGAAAGGATGTCTACATCTCGGTCGTTCCAACGACCCGAGGGATATAAAAAGGCTTTGGTCTCCGGACAAGGGTTGTCCAATCTGGGCCTCTACATCGGCTCTATCCATCTCCACGGCCTTTACTCGTCCTCGTCGTTGTCGTGATGATATGACCAGACTCCTCCTCAAAGTCGTCATCTTCCTTGGATTAGCGGATGCTAAAACCATGGTTCGTCCGTCATCGGCTATAGTTCTCTGGTCCACTCCTTCACATTATGAGGCTTAACAGCTCATCTCCACAGGTGATGCGTAACAAGGATTTTCGTACACGTGGTCGTCGAAATATGACATCTTGAAATATGACTTTACCACTTTAAGGTACAATGAATAAGCGTAGCACAATTTCACAGAAGCTAACTTTAACGTGGCACTAAACTCACTGCTTCTACACGGCGCAGATGGTTTAAAAATTGGCCATGCACTGTTATCTGCTTCACTGATACAATTTCACTTGCCCACAAATCACGTGGCATCGGCGTTGCGTTTCACTGAAACGAATCGCACTTGCGATTAAAGCAATATTTGTAGTTTTGAGTGTTGCAATGATCCACTCGGTTATTAATTATTTCACTGGGAGTGATGTATTTATCGCCATTCGACGATGTCGAAGTATGACGTTCAAGCATGTGGCTGAAAATGTGGCGTTCCACGGTTATGATCGCCTTTCTCAAAAATACACAGAATTAGTAGCACAAGCCTTCTCCGGCTGTAATATTTAGCAATATCATGCGCTGTTCGAATTGAAATTAAGTGCGATGCACTAGGATTGCTTCCCTCGCCTACAGGCGGACTGTTACCTCGTCTTATAGACGGACTTAATACAACGGGCATCCAACTTGGATGGTAATCCAAAGACATGTGGTAAGCTCTCAGCTATGCCCTGCATTAGCTTGTAACTACACTGGTCGTGCAGCGTCTGTCTGGTTCCAGTTCGCGCATCAGCGAGGTTACTACCTTACCAAAAGCAGAAATCACATTCTGAAGAATGTTTCGACGATACAGAATTACTGTGTGATAATATCTGAGCTTCGTAGAAAATAGAAATGTCATAATTTAGCTTCAGATTATTTTATAGTGGTTTTCTCCGTAGTCAAAAGATCAACCATTTATAACTCCAAAGAATGTTAGCATTTAGCGACAGCATGGTCGGTCAGTGGGTACGTTCAAAAGTGATGCATCAAAAGGCGTAGCGATGAAAAATATCACATGAACCAGTGGTTAGCGGGTTCATCTGCCTCTCCGTCGTTTCAAATAAAAATGAAGGAATGCATTTTTATTTGTGTCCATTTCAAGCTCAAGCTTGGTGATAATTTTTCAGGTTAGCTGCGTTGAAGATTCCAATGCGCTCTCCAGTTTGAAGATCTTCAATCACTTAACTTCCATTGTTCAGGGGTTCTTGAACACGATTAGGTCCATAATACAATGATAGAAATTTGCCGTATACTCGATCTATAGGATTTGATATTCCGGGTCTCCTTATAAGGACAAGGTCCCCAGCGACTAATGGTTCTCTGAATCTCTGGCGTCGCTTTCTCCTCAAACGTTTCGCAGCTTGTCTGTCCAGAGTGTCCCTCGCAGCTTGAAGTCTGCTTGCGCGTGAGGGTTGTAAACACGGTGGTGTTACAATCACTCGGTTCCATATTCTCATCGGCGTCTGGTTCAAATGCAAGACCATGGGTATTTGACCAGTACTTTCATGGACAGTTGAATTTATACAGTTTGCCATTAATACAAGGACTTCAGTCCAACGCTAGTGTTCCTCCTGACAGTATAAACGACAAAATTTTGCAATAGTCGACATAATGCATTCTGCCGGATTGCTCTCAGGGTGGCGAATTGAAGATAGTAGGTGTCCTATTTCCAAATCAATCATAGCGTTAGCAAATTCAGCAGAGGTAAACTGTGATCCGTGGTCAGTCAACAGGAATTGTGGCTTTCCTGCCTCCGGTATCACTTGTCGTCTTATCCTTTGTATAATTTGGTGTGCAGTGGCTTTCTGTACAGGGTGGAGCATCGTGTATTTGGTAAACACGTCAATCGTTACCACGATGAAGCGCTTCCCTCAGCGAGCCTTTGGGATCGGTCCATAAAGATCCTGCGCGTATAGTTCCCTCGGTTGAGTTGGGAGTATGGGTCTAGGTGGTTCTTTCAACAAGTGTGACGTGTACTTGTTACGCTGGCATGCGTCGCAAGCATGTAAACACTGTCTAACAGACGTTCCTAACCCTTTCCAAGTGAAGGACTCTTTAATCGTTGCAATGGTCCTATCAGTCCCTCCGTGTCCAATAGATAGATGTACCAAAAGAATAACAGTTTTATGGTATCTTCGTGGAATTACTGCACGCAATTGAGTGTGGTCCTCATCGACAAATTTATATGACACGATGGTAGATCAAATAGTCATCGGCGATAGCAGCTGTCTGAGCATAATTGGCATCCTGGGCGTCCATTCGGTTTTCCAAAAAACCAATGATATTCCTCAGTTCCTCCTCGCGTCGTTGTCCTTCCGGTAAATGACGAAGTAGGCGAAGGTGTTCTTCGCATTCTCCCTCGACGTCAATGGCATTCACGGTGGCTTCAGGATTTCGGCTGAGAATGTCGGCCAACACATTCTCTCTGCCAGGACAGCAAACAATTTCTAGATCAAACTGTTGAAGAAACAATGCCCAACGTGTAATCCTGTCACTTGCCAGTCTTGTTCGTAAAATGTAAGTCAACGCGTGATGGTCGGTCCTCACTATGATCTTCTGGCCTAACAGAAGTTTCTGCCAGTACTCCAATGCAAAGACAATTGCTAGTGCCTCGATCTCCGTGGTAAAATAATGAGTTTCATGGGCTCTCAAACGTCTGCTTAGGAAAGCGATGTAGTGACGTTTCTTCTCCTCGTCTTCCTGCAATAAGATTGCTCCGATTCCCACGGCGGATGCGTCAGTTTCCAAGATGAAATTCCGGGAGTAGTCTGGATATTCCAACTGGATTGCGTTCACAAGCATCTGTTTAGCCTTCTGAAAAGCTGTCTCACACTTCTCGTCCCATGCCCATCGGCAATTCTTCTTAAGTAGACCTTGGAGTGGTGCGACGGTTTCTTAATACCTCTCACAATGAGCAGCAAAAAATTGGAGAATCCACAAAAACTGCCTCACATGTTTGATATGGGTTGGTGTCGGAAATGCCGCGAAGGTTCTGATCTTCGCCGGATTTGTCCTATATCCATCTCCGTTGATTATGTGTCCCACGAATTTAACTTCTCTCTGGAAGAATCGACACTTGTCGAACTTCACCTTGAAATTAGCCTGTCGAAGATTATCGAACACAAGGCGTAAGGTAGCTAAATGTTCCTCTTCCGTCTCTGAAGCTATTATGATGTCATCCGCATAACATATGGCTTTCCTCTTCACTTCAGGAGTCAGCTTCGCATCGAGTGCTCTAATCAATGCAGCTCCTGCATTCTTCAGTCCAAAAGGTAGTTTTCGGAAAACGTACGTGGTCTGATCGAACAAAAACCCCGTATACTTCTGAGTATGCTCGGACAATCTGATATGATAGTAGGATTGTACCAAGTCTAACGATGAAAATACTCGTTTTACCTTAAATTTTCGTAGAAGATCTCTGATCTTTGGTGATCTGTCATGCTCTGGAGCTAAGCGTTCATTCAAAGCTCTTTCATCTATACAAAGCCTTAGACTGCCATCCACCTTAACTACAGGCGCAATAGGATTCACATATGAAGTCGGTGCTCTCTTGATAATACCGGCTGCTTCCATCTCATGGATCTTCCTAGCAGCTTCCTCTCGGTGTTTCTCCGCGATAGGGTAAACCTTCTTCTGAAATGGAGGATCGTCTAGTACAATCAGGTCGTACTCATAATCAAGTATCTCACCAGGTGTGGTATCAAAAATATCTTTAAATTCAGTCAGAAGTACCTCCAATTTCTCCTGTACGGGTGCTGATAATTGTTCTACCTCTTCCTCGGCGTTTTGTGTCTTACCATTTCGCCTGCCATTCAACTCTTCAACTATGTTGACTTCGGATTCAATTTCCGGATCATCCTCCACTAAATTCATCTGAATGGGCTCGTTTGGCTTAAATTCCACAGTATTACGTCCCATATCAATGATTCCATCGTATTTGCGTATGAAGTCTGCGCCTAAAATGGCGTCATGATGCAGTCCCTTCATGACTAAAAATTGGTGCAAATACACGTGGCACGAAATTCTCAAAGTGCACAAAATCTGAATTTTGCACGTTACAACACGGTCAGGTATAACTCCTTTGACTCTTACTGCAGAAACTGGCACCTCAGATTTTGCTTTCAATCGGGCATGGCAATCAGCAGAAATGACACTTATCATACATAGCCCCTGTATCGATGAGAATGGTTACTGGGCATTCATTTAAAGTAGCCGTTATCTTCGGTAGACGTGTCAATTCTTAGTCGTGGTTCGTCGATCGTCTTTCGTCCAACAGATCTTCCTGGATTGGGTCCCAGAGAAAGATAGTGGCTGTTACTCTGCGAACAATCAGGTCAGAATCTATTTCCTTTTCGGCGTTTTTTTTCCTGGGAAGTACTGGGCTGGTCATGCTCCACGTCTTCCTCTGGAATTTCGCGTGCATCCCTCGGTGTACGCTTCTGATCCACCTCTTCTCGTTGATTGTGGAGTTGTCGGATATATTCTCGACACTCCTGTGCACGTCCTCACCAGTATCGATCGGCCCTCCACCTAGGATCTCGATCGCGTCGATAGCCTCCGCTATAACGATAGTCTCGACGAATATTTCCTCTTCCTCGCTGATTTTCTCCTGTCCCACGACGGTCGTTGTCGTGACGACGGTTGTCGCTCGTCCCTTGGTTAAAAATCGGTTCCAATATCCTCTATTGTCACCTTGCTGTCTCCCTCTTGCATATGGGGTATTATTCCAGTCACTTCGATTGGGATTGTGACTTCCTCTATTCTCATTCTGAGTCTGAGTTTGCTGTGGCGTCTGACTAACTTTGTCCACAGTAGTCAAGTTCACGTGGCGTGTCTCTCCTTTGGTTGGACGGTGGCTTGCAAATTGTTCAGCGTTTGCGTCCAATCGCCTCAGAATCTGGTCACATTGCTGGAAGGTTGTTGCTCCCGCAGCAATTAACACTCGTTGAACATCGACTGGATATTGCCATATGATAGTGTTCACTAAATCCTGCTCTGATAGTGGGGGTTGAAGACATCTGAGTTTCGTCAGCTGGGTTGCAAAGTAATTTGCATAACGTGTAGGCGTATTTGAGCTGTATCGGCGAGTGTACATCTCCGCTCTGATACTCTGCTGTATGTCGCTTGACCAATAAGTGCGTAACAAAGCTTCCCTGAAGTCCTGGTATCCAGTAAAAGAGTATTTAAAGGCCCTGAACCAGGTGCTAGCTTGACCTTCAAGAAGACGCTCTATGACCCTGAGCTCTTTTTCCTGTGTCACCATAGTGTCACGTAGATAACTCTCTACATTTGCCAAAAATTCGACTGGTGTAATGCTGCTACCAGTACCTGAGAATCGAGCTGGTTGCTCTTCTCTTGATCGTATGATCATCACATTGCCTTGGTTATGCTGAGTTTGTGCTAGTCTGAATGGATTAGCATTGTAATTCAGCGTTAATTGGGTATTCACGTTTACGTTATCACCGAAGTATGACCTCGTGAATGGTGATGTTTCATTGCGCATGGTGTCTGCGAATCTGAATGGTTGTGTTTCGGGTGGTGCGCTCGGTTGAATACCGGACGATGTCGATTGTACGAACTGTGGTCCTGGTGTATTCTGCGTTTCAGTTCACAGTGTGGAAGTTCGAGTTTCTCTCGGTTGAGCTTCCAACCTATCCAAACGTTTCTCAATAGTTTCGAGCCCTGGAGTATTCCTTACCTCAATCTTACTTCCAAGATCGTTTAATTGCAGTTCTCCCCTCTCGATTTTCCCTTTGAGGTTTGTGTCGACCTCTCGAATCTCTGTCCTAAGGTTGTGGCTAAGTTGAAGACGCTCTGTCAGTGCAACTTCTTCTAACCTTTTCTTCACGGATTCCACTTTCGTCTCGACTTTAGATACGTCCTCTTTGGCCTCGTAAACGTCCTCCTTAACCTCTGTGACGTCCCCTCGAAGTTCCCTTACTTCGTCTCGAACACGAGCTACTTGAGCTTCTACAACGTGTTTGTGTTCGTTAAGATCTCCTCTTAATATTGAGATATCAATTTTCGTCTCTTCCCTATGAGTGTGTATAGTTTCGCGTAACTCTCCCACGGTGTCCGTTAACTGAGTAACGTTCTTCGTATTTGTCTTTAATGTCTCCCTGAATTCAATCATGTCGTCAGCGATAGCTTTCACGTTAGCGTTTACGGCGAATGCTGCTCCTTTCATCAAGGTTAACCCTACATTGACTGCAACGATGTCCCTCTTGACATTGTTGATGAATCCCTCGACGTTTGTGAGTCGATGACCAAACTCTTCTCTAGTGTGGTGCAAGTCAGCCCTCATATCGACCTGAACTCTCTTTATGTTCGCCTTAATCTGAGTGGTATGTTCGCCTAACTTGGTCTGAACATCTTCCCTTGCTAGGTTCATTTGATCGGTTAAATGATATATTCTATCATTAGCATTCTGTTGGTGTCGCAAGATGTCAACTCTAACTGCGGCTAAACCCGCTGTTAGGCTATTCCTAGCTTCTTCCCTATGAGCATCTATGTCAGCCCTGACCTGAGTTAGATCAGCACAACATTGTTTACAGTCTGAGTATTGGCTTCAAGATCAGCCCTAACATCTGTGATATAAGTCCTAACGTTATTTATAGACTGAGTATTCACACCCAAATCACCCCGGACTTGTTCAACATTTCCACTTACAGTTCCTAAATCAGTCCTGACTTCACCTAAATCACCTCTGACTTCACCTAAATCACTTCTGACTTCACCTAAATCAGTCCTAATCTGTTGGAGGTTGATGATAACAAGAGCCAACATCTCCCCCATCACAAGACGGATCGTCTCCTCATCCATGACACAAGAATATATATGAGAGAACGGAAGGAGCATTCCAGAAAACTTACAGCTATGACTAGTTACTTTTTCGGTGTAGCAGAGCCTGCTTTCTCTTGAATAAATATTACAAGTACTGCTGGAGTATGCGAACTAAGTGCTTCTACATTTACATTAACAACAACAAGCAAAGCAAAGTTTTACATTTACTCAGGAAGAGGTATCATCAAGAAAAACCTATCCTCTATTTATCTATATTACAAAGCCTCACCCCATTGACTTAAGTCACGCACGAATGCCATGCGGTTAATTGATTTGCAGTACGACTTCTTAATTTCGTCCCAGTCCAGTCAATTTACCTTTAATCACAATAAAATCCTCATAAAAAGAGCATGGAACAGAAGGTTACAATGTCTACATCGGCACAACCAGTTGGGCGCCAAATAAAAAATAGATAGTAGTTATGTGCCCGTCAGAGGAACTATCAGGGTTGCCAACAGCCGAAACGACATCCCTAACACCTCACCTGCCGGACCCATGTGCCATGAGGATTGGGTGAATTTCTTATAGGCCACGGCGGCACGAGAAATCCATGATCCAGGGGATCCGTGGTGACATGGTTGCTAAAAGGTCATAGACAGCCCAAGAATATACACCCCCTAAAGCTAGACTGAGAAATTAAACTTCCAGACTTATGTAAAACTTGTAGAAATATTTATTTAAAATATTCAGACACCTAGCCTAGTTCAGAGGGTTTCTATCGGCTAATCCGCAAACTAATAAATAAATAAAAATAAAAGATCAGTACCATAACTGTAAACTACTGTTAACCCTCGCGAAAGATCTATCTGACAAAGTAAAGCAACAACAGCAACGCTGGGTAAATGGTACGGTAATAGTCTCTAAAACAAATTACAAAATAAGCTAATAACGGAATTTACATTTAACGGGGTAGCAATAGCAAATCTAAGATAGGATGATACCATTTCCTCATTTACATTTATTTTTAAATCTAGCAAATTCCTAACAATTAATACAAAATTTACGGCGATGACGTCCGTAAAGCAAAAACAATTTAATACAAAATCTACATGATAAGCCGTCAAACAAAATCATTAAATGCCCTTTTATAATATAAGTAAAGGGTAAACATAGGTTAACATACACTTGAAATGAGTAAAACAAGACCGTAAACATTATTATTCCTGCCTTCGCCCTGGGTTACTGTTTGTAAACCAGTGTCATCTACGTGCATGTGATTTAGGTTGGCGATTGCGTAGTGAAAACTACGTCTAACGCCGCATGAGGCTCACGCTCCACCAGCTAAAGGTCGAGCAAGCACTCCGTCGATAAAAATTAGTGTCATCTGTCCTAGATTACTTCCACAAGAGAAGTGTGCACAAAGCAAGTGCCAGCCAGCAGGTCCAAAATGCAAGAAAATCAAGGTTAAATGCTATGAGTAGTTAATTATCTTCAGGTTTATAATAATGACGTTACTGATTATTAGAATCGTTGGTTTAAATTATCGTTGGTTTATGACGAATAGGCTGACAATCCTGAATACCTTGGGATCAGCAGTAGCAGTCTCGTGCGAGATCAATCTCTGCTATAACACCGTCAACGAGCTCTCCCGCTCGGACATAACAATAACACAGGTTATTAGTGGCTCTCGGCACACTTAATTTACCTCTGGGTAAGGCCTGGTATGAACATCAGTTACCTCCCTACAATAACACAGTCAACAGAATCGAAGTCTGGACACACATAAATATAGCCTCTAAACAGGTGTCTCATCTAGCCTCTTAATTACCATAAATAAACCTTCACATAACGTGAAAACATTCTCAGATGGAGAAGAAAGATATTCGCTCTAGTAGCGATGCAAACACATGGCTCCTCGCCAGTCATCTCTAAGTAGCAAAACATATGATCATTACAAAATGGTGGCCTGGACATTGACCTACATATGAGACATATCATCTAAATGTTAGTAATGCTATAAGCATTGTCAAAGAGTCTGGAAAAGTTACGGTCTCACTGAGTGAGTGTGCTCTAGTACACTGCATGCTGGGAACTGTAAACACCTGTCCATGATTCGAGCTAGCCTCGCTACTCGCAATCATTCACACGGACAGTTTAGAAAATACACATCACTGAAGGCAGGCAGCTTTCATGCAGAAAGTCCTATTAGAAAACTGGCATCGTTATCATGTCCCAGATAATATAGAAATTTACATAAGCATTAGGCTTGAAATCACGCCTTAAAACTATGCTCAAAGATATAGCATGTTTGAAAAGTCAAAGAAAAGAAAAACATAGATATTCCACTGAATCTGAACCTCTTTGAAATGTGCAGATATGTCAGTTCATAACTGCTCTGTCTAAATATAACCAAAATAACAACTGTGTCGAAACACTGACACGAAATAAACATTATAAAGGCGCAAATCTTACAATTGCTAATTTTGCCAATGATACGGCATCCATTGCTAGGTTCGATGCTAGATTGCATACAAACTGTAACACTCTGAATGTGTTCAAACTTGAACTGGATGTCTTCATAGCACATCAAAAATGAAAAATGACATAGTATTACAAAACTGATAGCTACAGTCGGCTATCCAACGTTACGGACTGTTCTGACTAAATCAGTGGCGTGACAACATTTACTAGAAAGAGGGGTTATAAAAATAACACTGGGCCATGACGTCTGATCGTCATCCCATATAACTGTACAAGATCACCCACCTAGGGTTGAACAAAACGTAGTAACAAGACTACTGTCACGCTTAGCAGGGGTAGAAATAACATCGGAGCGATGTCCCTCAGAATGCACCGTGATCGAAGAGAAATTCAATCACTACAGGCGATTAACAATCACTGAAAGTGAACGACAAGCATTAATTCTAACAGTACAAATCCTACCTATCGCTTGTCAAGAAGTTCGGCTGATTCTACAATAAACTACAATAACTACACTAAGCTACACCACAAAAGAACCTCACAAGGAATGAATATTTCGGACTCAAAAGAAAGGATGTTTACATCTCGGTCGTTCCAACGACCCGAGGGATATAATAAGGCTTTGGTCTCCGGACAAGGGTTGTCCAATCTGAGCCTCCACATCGTCTCTATCCATCTCCACGGCCTTTACTCGTCCTCGTCGTTGTCGTGATGATATGACCAGACTCCTCCTCAAAGTCGTCATCTTCCTTGGATTAGCGGATGCTAAAGCCATGTTTCTTCCGTCATCGGCTATAGTTCTCTGGCCCACTCCTTCACATTATGAGGCTTAACAGCTTATCTCCACAGGTGATGCGTAACAAGGATTGTCGTACACGTGGTCGTCGAAATATGACATCTTGAAATATGACTTTACCACTTTAAGGTACAATGAATAAGCGTAGCACAATTTCACAGAAGCTAGCTTTAACGTGGCACTAAACTCACTGCTTCTACACGGCGCAGATGGTTTAAAAATTGGCCATGCACTGTTATCTGCTTCACTGATACAATTTCACTTGCCCACAAATCACGTGGCATCGGCGTTGCGTTTCACTGAAAAGAATCGCACTTGCGATTAAAGCAATATTTGTAGTTTTGAGTGTTGCAATGATCCACTCGGTTATTAATTATTTCACTGGGAGTGATGTATTTATCGCCACTCGACGATGTCGAAGTATGACGTTCAAGCACGTGGCTGGAAATGTGGCATTCCACGGTTATGATCGCCTTTCTCGAAAATACACAGAATTCGTAGCACAAGCCTTCTCCGGCTGTAATATTTAACAATATCACGCACTGTTCGAACTGAAATAAAGTGCGATGCACTAGGATTGCTTCCCTCGCCTACAGGCGGACTGTTACCTCGTCTTATAGACGGACTTAATACAACGGGCATCCAACTTGGATGGTAATCCAAACACATGTGGTAAGCTCTCAGCTATGCGCTGTATTAGCTTGTAACTACACTGGTCGTGCAGCGTTTGTCTGGTTCCGGTTCGCGCATCAGCGAGGTTACTACCTTACCAAAAGCAGAAATCACATTCTAAAGAATGTTTCGATGATACAGAATTTCTGTGTGATAATATCTGAGCTTCGTAGAAAATAGAAATGTCATAATTCAGCTTCAGATTATTTAATAGTGGTTTTCTCCGTAGTCAAAAGATCAACCATTTATAACTCCAAAGAATATTAGCATGTAGCGACAGCATGGTCGGTCAGTGGGTACGTTAAAAAGTGATGCATCAAAAATGCGTTGCGGTGAAAAATATCACATGAACCAGTGGTTAGCGGGTTCAGTTTGAAAATACTGGTGAAGATATTTACAATATGTACAATTATTTGGCTCCAGTATTGGTAATGCAATTTGTCAGTGTATGCTAATTACAGAGTGCATGTTGTTTACCTTTCCTTTGTTGGTTGTAATAAGCTCCATAGTAGTAACTAACCTGTCAGTATGATTTGCATACTATAAAGGTTACAACTGTTCTGGTGATGGTGTGACTTACCATAAGCTTTTATGTTGGCTTATGTTTTCGCTAATATATATTGGCTTGTGTATTGGCTTATGTGTTGGCTATCATGTTGGCTTAGGTATGTGTTGGCATATGTATTGACTTATATATTTTCTTAAGTATTGGCTTATGTATTGGCTTATGTGTTGGCCTATGTATTGGCTTATGTATTGGCTTATGTATTGGCCTATGTGTTGGCTTATATATTGGCTTACGTGTTTTGGCTTATGTATTGGCTTAATTGACGACTTATTTTTGTCAACGTATTTAGTGGCTTATTCTCTTGGTCTTGGAATGTGTCACAGCCCTTCTTTGTAAGCAAGCAACAACAACAACACACTAAGATTCCAAATAATCTAGAATACTTTAAGGTTATTCATTAACTTTCAACTCCTACTCTTACCTCTATCTCACGCCTAGTCAAAAACATTATATTTATAAAATCTTTCTAAAAATATTTGGAGAGTAGGCTATATGTTTAAATTAAAAATCCTAGAAAGTCATATGTTTACTCTTACCCTTACCTGCATCCCCAGTCGATTCGGTGTTCTCAGGGTTGTTAGTAAAAACTGCATCACATGACATCATACGACTGCAAGGATCATGTTTCACACGCTTGCTTTTTAGTAACGCTGCACCTCGCATATGGTTGTAACACTTGCATCAAGTGACGTCATGCGCTGCAAGATTTTGCTCCTTTCTGCAAGAATCATGTTCCGCAAGCTTGCTTCCTGTAACATTGCACCTCACATCCGGTTGTAACATTTGCATCACGTGATGTCATACGCTGCAAGATTTTGCTTGTTTCTGCAAGAATTATGCTTTTTGTAATGCTGCACCTCGCATCCGGTTGTAACACTTGCATCACGTGACGTCATGCGCAGCAAGATTTTGCTTGTTTCTGCAAGAATCGTGTTTCCCACGCTTGCTTTCTGTAACGCTGCACCTTTCATTCGGTTGAAACACCTACATCGCGTGACGTCATACGTTGCAAGGTTCTGCTTGTTTTAAATCACAGACCATTTGCGGTAAAGGTAGAGCGGTAGAGGTAGAGCGGTAATGGTAGAGCGGTAGAATTGAATTGAATTTATTCATAGAGAGCTGCCACTGAGGCTAAAGAGCCATTTTATGTAGCGTATACAATGTTCTGGCTTGAAGTTTTGTAATAAGAAACGAAACCTAGCTTGACAATTAATAAAACAAAATATAAAATACTCTTATAACTAAACAAGCCAATTAGCAAACATTTTATACAAGATGAACAATACAAATTTGAATATAATAATTAAATAACCTACCTAATGTATTATTATATGTATTGTGCCCGTTTGGACCGAGATCCAAAGACCACATTTTGTAAAATACCGAAATCAGATTAGCACCAGAAAATCTATCTCAGGGTCTATCTAGGTGAATATTAGGTCTATATCAGGCATCCCTGATCTCGGTAATTCACAAGTAAGGTAAGGAAAGAAATTCTTTTGAAAATAGCACACTTCTTAAAAATCTCAATTTATTTATAGTTAAAATATTAAATTGACTGGCAATAACCTCACAACATAAAGAAAACTATCACACATAAAAATCAACAGTCCCTAAAAATACCCCTGAACTCCGCAAAATTGATATTCAGAAAATTATTAGTCCATTCTGTTATCAAAAACGAACATTTCTAGTTATTTACACTGGGGTAATCACTATTCAATGAAGAGTTCGAGTGATCCCTCTATTTACAGATTTGTAGTTTCACTTCACGAAGAATTGCTTCGATTGTTCAAGTAAACATTGTAAAGATATTTCGAAAAATTATCACTTGGTTAAATCGATGATGTTCCAAAAACAATTATTGGAAAAAATTATTTCACTCTTACATTGAAGTATAATAACAACTTCATATCAATATTCGGCTAACATAAAGTCGATTGTTAATATTTTTGTGTTTGTAAAATTTTTGTTTCCGTAAACAAAATTGTTTATAAATTTCTCATTATCTTAATAATTTGAAAAATAAATCTTTTTCTTTTCTCGTATTCATTTGTTTCAATGTAAACAAAATTTAAATTTACTCATTTCAAAATTTGTTATGAACATTAGCATAAATTGTTGTTAACAATATAAATTGTTGTTATCCACTATCATTGGTTAAATCATTATCTCTTTCATCAAAAACTTTTCTCATTCAGAAAATTTACATAATATCTCACACAAAATAAATGTTCATCATAGAATTTATTATTATTATTATTAATTTCAAAATTTCTTATCACTTTATTTACAATAAGTTTTCTCACCCTCTCATATTGTGAATATTTAATGCTCATTTCCACTGTTACTATTATTATTATTATTATTCCAAGCAAAAAATAAAAATATCTTCAATTATTTATTTTATCTTTGCATTTGCAACTATTCATTTGATATTTTTTCTCGGTCAGGTTCATCAAATCTAAACTCATGTTCTTCAATTATTTAGGCATACTATAGGAAATTCAAGTTGATCCAGAAAAAATATTAAATATTTGAATTGACAGTTAAATGGTATTTGACTAGAATATGGGGCGGTCTACTTGCCTAACCCTTCTTTTACAATTGAGCCCACATGCTCTTATAATGACACCCGCATTGGTGTATTCTTGGAATACACGGTATGATAGAGTATATGTTTAATGCTCTTTTCTTGTTCATTCCTTCCTTTTTATCAAACACCAACTGTGATCTTCTAGTTTCTCTTTGGTGGTCATGTCTCTTTGTCATTTGTGAGTCTGTTCTAGATATATATCTTCCATGACCCACCTAGCGTCATCTAGCAGCGAATCTTTGAAGTTCCTCAATTCTTCCCGGTGCAAGAGGACTTCCTTATCAATTTGGCCACCAGAGCTCGTCGCCATCGCCAGCTATCATCTCCGTGATCAAGAGAACTTCATCTACTTTTTCACCCACCAGGCTGCGATAGCGTCGCCTACTATCAACTCTTTGAAGACCATTTCCTCAAGAGAATTTAACTTTTGTATGTTGGTGATGCTTATATGTCTTCCTTTTGTCTCCTACCCCCCACCCTTTTCCCCTTTCCTGGTCCCTCTGCGCTTCGCTGAGTGGGTCTCATTTGTACGTCGACCGTCGACTCAGTCAAGGCTCAACTAGAGCCAGCCTCCTGAACCCAAGAGGCATTTTCTTCATTCCACCCAATGTTGGAACTCTAATGTAAACCTTCAAAGAGAACTTCACCATCGCTATGCAGCAAAGATAAGTACAGACTTCAGGTTTTAACCTCATTCTCATCGTTTTAATATCTACATGCTTTAAGGATAATTTTATGGACAGTGTGAGATTACTATATTTTGGGGCAATAATCATTCTTCGCGGGATTTACCATGTTGGGCTTTTGTCTGTCTAAGCCAACCTTAATAGAAAGTAGCTTTTCTTAAGCTAATTAAATGAGAAATCTTCTCACAACGTTGGATACCAATGAATACCCACTGTCTATCAAATATTTTGCTCGTTCCACCGCTGGAATAACTTTGGCCCTATTCTTCAGTCAAAATTGCTCTGGAACCTTCCAGAATCTACCAGTCACGCCGTCATGTATTTTCCACTCACATGTGTGAATACTTTCTCAAACTAAAGGATCTTCCTTATTATTTAATGCTCAATAGCTAACTTTTCTTCCTCCGTTGGGATTTTCTCTGGCGTACTTAATGACAATCTATAACTTTCTCAAGCAATAGACTCTCGCCTACCTAGTGCAACCATTTTTTTTCTCCACAATTGCAATAACTTTTTTTGCCATAAACTTTTGTGTTACTACAGTGAACTTTTCATCCATTTAACATACTATAGTGAAAACTAGTGCTTGTTCAACATTTCTACCGCGTCGCGATCGTCCGATTACCATAAATAAGGCCATGAACATTTATCCTCAATCCCAATTGATCTTTCCTAAACCTTTTACTAACAAACCATAATAATAAAGTTGTTACTTTAAGTTTTTTTTTCAATGAGGTGTCACTCTATAGAAGTGCCCTCCCCTTTTTCTTATATAACATTAATTAACTTCTGCATAAATACGTGTCGAGTACACGTTTTAAACTTACATTGTTTCTCCCTTCTAATTAGGGAATACAATTCTTTCAACTCATGAGTGAGTTATTTCTTGGTCTCACGAAAGGAAACTTGCCCCATTTGTCTCGTGATTCCTACTTAAATATAGGAAGTCTAGAACCTTCCTTTTGACTTTCTCTTCAGGTTTCACAGTAAGTGACCTGTCCTATTTTGTATAACTATTATAAAAGTAATTTAGCGTAAATATAAGAAGTTATAGGAACTTCTCTTTCATTCTACCAGCTTTCTTTTTTGTTATTTTCGAAGTTGTAACTTTTTCTAAGATAGGTACTTGGAAATTTCTTAAAGTACACACCTTGTACTCGATTTAATGTCTAACTTTAATCACTTCATTTGTCTTTTTTAAATCTTACAAAGATTTTAGTACATATAAAGGTTTGAAACCCAAAGAATTGTTAATTGCCTGGAGCAAACTTTAAATGTTAGGAGGTCTGCGACCCCAAATTGTTAACAAAAATTGAAACTATATGCTTGTTAAATTTATTAGTCTCATTTTCATTGTTAAATAAATTCATGTTCCTTTTTTTGACTCATCATTTCTCTAATACAACGGTTAGGCAAGATCCTGGCTTTCCTAACTCTTCCTAGGTTCATGCCCTACTTAATGCAAACAAATCTATTTATAGGGTTTTCACCACTTGTTGCATTTGAACAAGAACTCTTAGGCATAACTGATGTCAAACTCTCCTCCTATTTCTCCATCCTTTTTCTTTGGTCCGAAACCCATCTCCTTTTCTTTATCATCTTCCCTTGGTGGTTAGGTTATTCCTCAGCCAATAATCTACCCACGCACATCCATGTGTGCCCATAACTACGGGAACAAATGCCCTCTTAGATGACTCCTAGGTCTCCACACAACTCTAAGTGTCGCCAATTCACACACTAATATCATCATATTATTTGACTTCAAATATTCTTCTCCACAAAACATTATTTTTTATTATATATTTTTTGTTTGTTTGTAATATTCTGTCTTACCACTGTACTGTGTGTTCTTCAATTTTATTCTTCCAATGAAAAGATGTATTTAATTCTGGTCAATTACTCCTTGCCTCCCATTTACATAATCTCACCCTAATTTATACATATAATACCTGCCGCGTTCTTTTTCTTCATCTAAATATTTTTAGTACTTTTGGAAAAAAATTCTGAGCTCAAAATCTTACTATTTCACTTCATTTATAAACTCATTTAAATTTATTTATAAATCCAAACTTCCATCCCACAAATAAACAAAGTTATTTTATTCAAAGTCTTCCAATTATTCAAATTCTTCCACAAATTATTATTTTTTTATTATTTAGTCAATTTACCCTCTAGGTTGGTGGTTCCCACGGACTCAGCGAGGGAACTCACCACTACCGCCTCTATGGGCAGTGTCCTGGAGCTTGGAACATCTGGTCGGGATGGATACAACTGGGGAGGTGTGATCAGCACTTCGCCCAGGCGGCCTCACCTGCAAAGCGAACAGGGGCCTCATGAGGGAGGGGAAGGGATGGAAGACTGGGAGGAATGGGCTAGGAAGAGGGAAGGAGGCAGCCGTGGCCTTACAGAAGGTACTGTCCCCGTTTACCCGGATAGTAGGCTGTCAGATATCCGCCCCCACAATCGGATTGCCAACAATCAATCGCACCAGCTCAGCTACATCAATGAAAATGGCACTGACAGATACTACCGAGGTTTGAACACAGAAGTTAACAAGAAAAATTATTGTGGAACACACCAAAATAGACGGGGTTTCATCTGTCAGCCTTATCTTGTATTTATAATCCTTAATCAATCCAGGCTTTTCATCGAAAATATCTTGGAATTCCTTTATCAGATCCTCAAATTCCCCCTGAATTTCTTCAAATCCTTCAGTTTTTCTACTGGGTATTTCTGCTAAATTTTCCACTTCATCAACTATAGTATTCAAAATTTCTTCCCTAAGGTCTATTTCCAGACTGTTTTTCACGTCCTGTTTTTCTATCTCTTCTGTGATTATGTACCCATCATTAAAGCTAATACTTCTGTTCTTCATGTCAATAATAGCTCCGACCTTCGATATAAAATCGATTCCAAGCACCATATCAAAGTTGATCTTGCTCACTACAATGAAGATCTGTTCATAATTCCTTCCATTGATCTCAAAGTTCAATAACACTTGAATCTTGCACTTCACTGCCTTATCTTGGAATATCCCTCTCACTTTGACGGTAGAAACAGGTAGAACTGTCATGTTCTCTCCTCTTAGCAGACTTTGATAACATTCCTCTGAAATTATGGAGATAATTGCACCAGTATCCATCAGGGCTTTATACTGTTGTCCATCTATCCGTACAGAAATAATAGGTAAGGCACATGGTCTTTCCTCTTTAACGATACCCCTCTCTTCTAGCAAATCTTCATCAGTCACTTCATATATCTCATTAATCGTAATCAGGTGTGGTGTGGCAATGTATTTACAGGTTCTCACTGACGTTGAGAAATCGGCGTTTTTTTTTGTGTTACCGACCTCAAAATTCTGTTGGCTCGTAGAAGGCCCAGGATCGATTACAACATCCTGCCTTTTCTTTTGGTTGTCTGCTTCTTTTTCCCGTAATTCTTTCAGGTATTGCTGGCTTTCCTTCTCTCTTTCCTGATACTGATCGGGTGTCATAACCTGACCTTGAGGATTCTGATTTCTGTTTTGGCTCTGGTTATTCCTGTTATAATTTCGGTTATAACCATTATTGTTATAATATCTGCCTCTTCCATTGTAATTTCCTCGGTTATAGTTCCAACCTCTTCTCTGTTGATACGGTCGGTAACCTTGCGATCTGTTATTTCGAAACTGATTATTCCTGTGAGGACCTACATTGTCAGTTTTCTCCTCATCTGGCTTGTCAGTTTGTTGGACTTGGTCCATATATACAGTATTTATTTCTTTAAACTCCTGCCTTTGACCTTTCTGCACCACGTTAGGCATTGGACTTGTGTAGTCTAACCTTCTCAGTAATTCATCCATGCTGGTTAAATCCCTGATGTTGGACGAAATTATTAGTCTTCTCACCTCAACTGGCAGCATACGAGAAATCGCATCAATAAGTTGCTCCGTGGACAATGGGGGTTGTAAAAATCTCAAGCGGGATAATTGACTCGTAAAGAAATCAGCGTACCGCGTTGGAAGAGTACCGGAGTATTTTCTTGAATACACCTCCGCTCTTAACGAATTCTGCGCTTCTATGGACCAAAATCGTTTGATTAATGCCTCTGCAAACTCGTCAAAGTTACTGAATGTGTATCTAAATGCGCAAAACCATTCGAGGGGTCCTCCAATCAAATATCTCTCCACTATCTTCATCTCTCTCTCTCTGGGAATGTGAGCTTCGATGAAATAATCTTTGAGGTTCCTTACATATTCGATAGGTGTCAAACTATCCGTGTTACTGAATTTTTGCGGTTTATCTTCAAAATTCCTGATGACCGTTACGTTCCTCGGATATGAATCCGGGTAGTTTTTCCCACTATCTCTATAGTTCCACTCAGGTTCCATATTCCTCTCGTCATCTTCCTCCCTGAATCTGGATATACGTTCTTCAGGAGTCACGTCTCTCTCTTCTGGATCTAGGTTATATCTTCTGGCATAATTCCTACTAGTTTCGCAAGCCAAGCCTACTGTATCCTTGTCAGTGATTTCCGTTAAGACTTTCTTGATTAACTCTTCTTTGTAGGTCTCCATTAAATTAGCCTCTCCTAACTTCAAATTCTGTAGTTTACTCGTCGTTTCATTCACATCAGAGACAACTTTATGAATCTGTTCCTCTAATGCAGATTTTAATGTTTGCACATCCTGATCTAATTTTGTCCTATCTTCAACTTGTCTTTCGGATAGCGAATCCATCCTGACGCTTAAATCTTTCCTAATCTGTACTACTTCATTGTTGATATCAATTTGAGTACTGGCAAGTTTCCTTTCAATACGATCCTGAATTTGGGTTACGTGTTCCCCACTTGACCTAATCCACTCTTCTTTCCATATTGCTACATTTTCCGTTAACATTTCTGCTATGTCTAATTCAATATCCTCTTTCAATACTTTATTATGGTCTAATACTTGGGTTCTCATGACCTCTACATCAAACTTTAAACCTTCTAAAGACGCTGTCGTTCTAACTGACTCATCAACTAGCCTAGTCGTTAGTGCACTTATATTACGTGTACAAAGAGTTTTCGAATTTTCTATCTCTTCCCTGACTTTATTTACATCAGTTTGGACTTTAGCAACATCTACGAAAACTGTGTTGACCTCTACTTGAATTTTATTTATGTCACTTTGCATCTCGTTTACATCCGAATGAATGTTATTAATATCAACCTGAACATTGGACACATCAGTTCTAACATTTTGGATTCCTCTTTGGACTTCCTCAACCTTGTCTTGGACAGTCGCAACATCATTTTTGACAACAACTACCTCAGCCCTAGCACAAGAAATATCACTAAGGACATTAGCAACATCTAAATTCAACATTGTAAGATCTTTATGCACATTAGCAACATCAATTTTAACATTGGACACGTCTGAGCGGATGTCAGTTACAGTATTCTCAATTCCTTGGGTATTAATCTGTAAACGCGACATATTCTCCTCTAAGTTAGCAGAACTAGTCTGAAGAGTTTTCATACTTTCATCCATGCTAGCTTTCAAATTAGCAGACAAATTACTAGCATTCTGCTCAATTCGACTAGTATTCCTAGCTTCCATCTCCTTCATACTCTCACTCATCTGCTTCATATTAGCAGACATCTCCGCTAACATCATCTTCAAACTTTCATCTGCCATTACAATATTATTCAAAAATTTGACTGCTGTAGGGACATACATCAAAAGAGCAAAATAACAACATTTGAGCAACACTTTTCACCATATATAATTTTGAAAAATTTTCTGTCTTAAATCTAACTTATAACTACCTTATAATTAACTTTCGAAGACACTTTATGTTAAAAACAAACTCAAGCACATGTTCAAATCTCCCTGGCTCATTTTAAAATATCCTAACACAAATAATTTTACATTTACAATCCAAATAATTTAATTTAATCTTTAATATGACTAAAATGTCATAAGCCGGTCAAATAAAATAAGATTCCAGATCATAGGCGATTTTTCTAAGTTTCCAGCCTATTTAACCTTTCTCAAGTTGTATAAGATCTGATCTTTTCTGAGTGTAATTTTCCTAATACAATGTAACATTTAATTCCTATATAATCACACTCTTAAATTCTACAATTGGCCTAGACATCTAACAAAGAATCAACCTCTTTATTTGAGTCTAATCGAACCACACGTTTTAGGTTTGCAAATCCTACTGGCGTTCAACCTGGTGATCCAGTTATGTTGAATCGAGCCCCAACGTTTTAGGTGCGCCAATCCTTCTATTGACTCAGCCCCACGTTCTTGGGTCGCCAATCCTTCTGTCCCCGTTTACCCGGATAGTAGGCTGTCAGATATCCGCCCCCTCAATCGGATTGCCAACAATCAATCGCACCAGCTCAGCTACATCAATGAAAATGGCACTGACAGATACTATCGAGGTTTGAACACAGAAGTTACCAAGAAAAATTATTGTGGAACACACCAAAATAGACGGGGTTACATACTTACTTTTACTTACCTCTTATAAATATCTCGGGGATTGGGTTGACAACAGGATCCTTAAAGTATGCTCTCACAATAACCTTCACCATGACATTTAAAAATGAACCAGACCGAAGACGAGAACTTTGAACCGTACAAGAGCTTTATTTTCAAATAAAGAGTATGATTTTCACAACTCAACAAAATAAACGTGGCTATCAGTAGCCTATGTCAATCTGACTACGTCCTCCTAAAGGACTTGCAAATTATCAAACAATATGTAAGCTCTCATGAGCTCAAAATAACGTAACATTTTCAAACACATTTGGATTGGATGAGGAAGTCAGGGTACGACATATATAGAGCATTTGGTTTCCTTTAATAAACATTGCACTTGTATAAATAGGCACAAGGCCGGAGTATCGACCTCACCCGCTTATAACCAGATGTCTGGCCGGCTGGTCTACTCTTTAACCTGGCTCACACCTGTCAAATGGGGCGCACTCCTCTCCCCACACTTGCGTAAGAATTCAGCTCCTTTTAAAGCTTTAAATGTCTACAAGACAACTCATACATATTGACGCAAATCTTTCAAATGTTTAACTCACATCCCACTGAATTATTTTAACTCTCCTTAAACTTGTTAAGTTATCATCCAAATGTTTAAAAAGCATAGTTTAGAGTGTAAAACACACTCTTAAATGTTTATAACAAAATCACATAAATTATTTATAACAATTAGAAATTGTTTATAATATTGTCGAAAATAATTACAAAAATTTTAAACACGCCTTTAACATTACTTTCGTTCCACATTATTGTCAAAGATATTTACATTTATTATTTACAATATCAACATTTAAATTATTTAAATTAATAATTTAAGAAATACATTGAACCACATGTTTTATCCGGTTGGTAAATTCAAAATCGTGTTTAATATAATCGATCAATGAAGGTTAGTTATACATGTAAATGTCACAATCTGGTTTAATAAAGGTTGTAATAATTTTAATTATTTGTGACGGTAATCTTCATTCAAAATCTTATCTCAAATTCTTTCAAACTCTTGTTAATTATAACAGTAAATTCACTTGATTAATTTTCAACGAACTATGACAATATACTCTAGCGGAAAATACTTCGCTTACAAAATAATGCACAAACTGCATTCAAAATAGCCCAAAATTCATCATATATTAATCTATATGGCATTAAAATCATCCACAGCATTTACAAAAAACTCCCCTAATACAATCTTTATCATCATTAATTACTGTGGGAATCTCCTTCATTTATTTAAGGGCATTATACGTCAGCGACTTTCAACATGTCCGCTGCACTATCGATTATACATTCATAGTTCCACTTAAAAATTCTTATATCAATAATTGTTTCAAAACTGTTGTCATTTAAACTTCGTGGATTTCATTCATGAATCGAAATGAAATAAAAATCTGCCAATCACAAACAAATTTAATAGTGAATACGCTTATATACGCCTGTCTGGTCTATCAAAATTTAAGATTAACATCTTCAAAGAATTGTAGTATAAAAATACTATCATCAAACAAAGTGCGACTAACTGCAAAATAGTCGAATAGAATCCAATTAGACTGGGGAATGCAAACATCATTATATAAATCTCTATATGAGAAAAAACCTAACACAAGTTTCACGAATTTAATGCATTCAATAATTCATAATTAATGTTCATCTTTCACAAAATTGCCTAAGATGCAATGGTCGTTCATGACTGACGATAAATGTCTGTGTTGCAATCAATTCAAATAACGACTAGTATTTCCAAGATCGTCGACAACGTACTGGATTTTAACGCTCTAAAATCATTTAAATGTTCTTCCTTCTTGATGATGACAGAAAATTGGTCAAAGTAATTAAACTGGGGTAGAATTACTTTAATAAAGTGACACGCTGTCTGAATTTAAATCTGCCATAAAAATCATTAACTTACAGTCATATCGAGACTACAAAAATAAGCAAATTACTGAAAAATCTAAATATCAGTCTCAACTGATTCAAAATCATTTAACTATGCCCATGACATAACAATGTCTTAATAAAACGTCGAAAAAGGCATAACTCATCAAGGTGTACTGAGAATAGGAATCTCAAACAAGAATATCGGGCAAAAATACATGAGGACAAAAATATGGGGAAAAAGGTTGCTCAAATATTGCTAAGAAACTCAAATACAATAAACGTTCACGACTACCTTATCTGCCGATTGACGTTCCAGAGGAAAATTCCTCAAAGAAGACTGTTGATGGATCCATTTCACCAAGTTAAAGCTGAGCTCCATCCTCGAAACCAGAAACAGCACCATCGGAGAATCGAACTGCTTCACGAAGACGAACGACATCCTTCCGGCAATAATCTTCTTTGTGAGTCGGGACAACCCTGACCTCTCTTGAAAAATCCCTGAAGTTCCAGTTGAAAATCGCCATGAAGTTTTTGTATAAATTTCCGAAGAAATGTTCATATTCAGAAAGTATGAAATCATTTCTATTGCTGTTTGATAGTATTCAGCCTTTACTCACGAAACATGGGTGTAGATGGTTATTTACCACATGTTCGCTTGTATGGAATAGCAATTAGCGAAGTTCCATGTCGCTATCTTACTCCGTTGAAATATGTCCCAATTGCATTAAGTCTTTTAGCCTTCCATCTGCTCTTCGGTTGAAGTATTAGAAGAACAAACTGCCTTATTAAATTGCTCCATTATATTGTAGCGTTGTGTTACAAAAGCAATCTGAAGTCTCCCTATTTCACTAGCCCTGTCAGCCGTAGCGTTGAGTCTGGCTATACAAAGTGTTTCTCCTGTGGCGAGAAAATCACTTTTGTCAGTCGTCTAATATTGTCAATAACTTCCAAAATACTTCCTCGAAATTGTTCAGCTTTTCTACAGTCCTTACTGTAGCAATGCACAAGAGAATTAGCTTATAGGCGACCGCTAACTGTTCACAGCTAATCTTGTAGAAGCGTTATAAGTGTCGTTTCAACTTCACCTAGATTTACTTCACAGTAAACCTACACTGCTTGTATGTTCGACTAGTGGCTTCGCCACGCGTTACAAAGACGACTTTTTCACTACTGATTCACTCGACGTTTCACTGAAATGCTTATTTGAAAACTGACGATTGATTTATAATCTGAGAATGAGGCTCCTCTCTTCTGCGCAAGGCCTTTTATGAACTTCATGAGGGGCGTATCTATCCCTTCCATCGCGTGTTACTGCGTCATCGCTAGAGGTTCCAACTTCGTCAATACATGACGGATTTTCATAATTCAAAAACTGAAAATAAATTTCACTAAAATTCCAGAACAATGCCTCTACTGCAAATGGATTTCCACAATTCTGCATTCCAAATATAATAAAAATACCATAGTTTCAGCAATCTCCGTCTTCCTTTAGACTATCGTTCATTGGTTTAAGTCTCCCCTCCAATAGCATAATTTCTTCCTCAGCAGAATTCCACGTTTCTCGCGACTGCGTCGTAGATCTCGGATCCTTCTCGAATAAATGCTGACGTCACTGAGAATCTCAGCTCAAGTAGCCTGCTGGCATAATGTCTGCGTCATCCGTGCTTACGTCATGACTACCCACGTCATAACTATGACAGCCATAACTTTCGCTATAATTTCCAAAATAGCCACCGTGGTCTCTATATAATTCAATTACGGGGGCAGTACCATTGCGGCATTTGCCCGAAGACGAAGTGGGAAACCACGGAAAACCACTTCGAGGATGGCTGAGGTGGGAATCGAACCCCCTCTACTCATTTGGACCACCCGAGGCTGAGTAGACCCCGTTCCAGTCCTCATACCACTTTCCAAATTCGTGGCAGAGCCAGGAATCGAACCCAGGACCTCCGGGGCGGCAGCTAACCATGCTGACCGCTACGCTACAGAGGCGACTTCATTATTATTATTATTATTATTATTATTATTATTATTACTGGAAAAATATTTAGGCATCGTTGCTTCATTACAACCTCATAATGATTATTATTGCCTTATTTGATCCATAAATAAATAAATGTTTAAATCCTCTTTGTAAATGTTTATTAATAATATCTCACTTTCTGATTATTAATTCAGTAACTATTGAATCACAATTAACAATTTAATTTAATTCCTAAATTGGTGCTATCAGCTCCCTAAACAAGTTATTTATAACTTTAAATGGTGTAGTTATATTTTTAATATTATTAACTTATTTATTTCACAGTCATTTATTATTATTAAATAAATCAAATTATTTAAATAATCCAAGTTATAATCGAGCCTCTTCTCTAAATAAGAGTTAAAGAAAAAATATTCCTATCCCTTGGAAATAACTTAATCATTTCATGTCGAAACACATGAACTGACTGTTGTCCTGACCAAAATAGTAAAATAGAATAATACATTGTCGGACTACAAGCTCCATTTGACATCCTGGACAAATATAATAGACGTTCTCATTACGATGATAATTATGTTGATTTCTTATAGTGACAGTATAAAAATGGAATTCTCAAATACTACTATAGGCTAGTGGATAGTACATGAATAATTGTCTTACTTCATTCTTGCTGTGTAGGTAGAGCGTGTCCTTTGGTGTTCACTATCCCAATAGCGTCCTCCCATGGTCATCTGCTGTTCCATATCACTTCGTTCGCCTCCATACCTCACCTATCCTCGAGTAGTTTAACGGCGCATGTTGATATTCAATGTCACTCGTTCAAAAAAAAACTCCCGTTATTCTCGGTACAGTCTAACATGTTGAAATGTTGTACAGTGTTATACTGATATAGTACTCTTGAAAGACTGAGAACAAGTCCCATATCCGAACAATGAGGTTTCGTTCGCCTGCTATTTCAGGAACACCTGTTAGCTGCGTAGAACGAACTGTAAGAATACATTCTTCCTGATATTATTTGAAGTGCCTGATGTACCGTTTCACCACAAGAAACACATCATTTTGCAGGCTAACTTCCGTGAATGGCTTTACAAAACTACCATCACCTTACTGGTTAGAATAATTGAACATAAAGTCAGTCGATATTCTAAGTCCTTCGCTGATATTATATATGTTCATTCACCTGAACAAAAACTAAGTCCACTGACTGCTCGTCCAGCGACTAAGTTCTTCGGTGGTCAGAATCACGGCGTATGTGGAGGACTGAGAAGATGGACATCTTTGGCTTATTTCATGTATTTCTTCTTTGTTTATTTCATGTATTTATTCTTTATGTTTGAAGCTCTTTGATATAAGTTAGTGTAATAAAAGATGGCTGCTAAGTAAGACGTCCGTGTTTCACGATCACTGATTTATACATTATACGAATCCCAACATTGGTGCCGAAAACTTTAGATTACGTAGAAATGTGCATTAGAATACGGGCAATTGTGTTTTACTTGTGTACAAAGTAAACTGGTGATGCTATCACTACAAACAGCAATCACGTTTTGTACATGCAGCCACGCCACGCCGGATTACGAGGTAAGACGATACTGGAACTTCTACACGCGCCACATACTAACGTGGTATTTCAGTTATTAATATTATTGCAAGTGTTACTACTACGACTAAACTGTGCACGAATTGTAATATAATTACTTACACCACGTAACGGAATTCACGAATGATAGACGAGCAAGTGCTGCCATCTTGCGGTAGATCCTAAACTAAATACCTCGTAGCCATCACGGACACTACAAGACGATCTCACGCATGCGCTGACATCAGACAATCACCTTCACTTGTCGCAGCACGGTACTATTTATTTATTTATTTCGTCACCCATTCTTCAAGATGCAAGACGAGAGTGTTAAGAGTAAACTAGTGTTTTTGAAAAGAAAGCGGAAGACGGAACGAGCAACTATAACTAAATTCAGTACGATAATAAATAGTGCTACGGTCGGCGACATCTCAGAATACGAATATAATCGCATTAGACTCCAAGAAGCTTTAGATCATCTCACAGTTCTGGACGATAGTATACAGGAATGTTTGACCGACGCAGAATACGAGGCCGATGTCGAAAAATGTGAGGAACACATCGACATCGCGAAGAGAGCGATTCTAAAAGCATCACACGCCGAGAATAAATCTAAGTCACTCTCCAGTTTGACAACATCGGTCGCCGGAATGAGTATGCAACCAACGCCAGGATCTCCAGTCCCAACACCCGTCACGCACACTGTGAAGCTACCTGCCGTAAAATTAGACAAATTCGCAGGTGACATTGAGAATTGGGCACGTTTTTGGGAGCAATTCCAGTCTTCTGTTGACAACAATCAATCTCTCGCTCACATTGACAAGCACATCTATCTCCGTGGATATCTGGAGGGTGAGCCGAAGAATCTAGTTGATGGAATACCGATAACGGCTGATGCTTATGAAGAAACTAAACGGATATTAATATCTCGCTACGGAAACACTGACCGCATAATTCAGGCCCATCTTGACTATCTCGAAGCCTTACAACCAATTTCAGACGATACTCCTTCTAATCTAAATGCCATGTACATAGAATGCAACAGACGCGTGCAAGCCTTACGGGCCTTAGGGGAAAATGTAGATAATTACGGGCGGATGTTATGCCCTAAAATTCTCCGAGCATTCCCTCAAGATATTGTCCGCCGTTGGATAATTTATTCCAAACGAGAGAGCATTCCCGAGAGTCACATTACCAAGTTGATGGAGTTCCTGAACGAGGAGGTAGAGGGCGCTGTGATCACACAGAAGATCAGAGGAGATATCACTTCACTCGAATCCTTCTCAGGCACTGCCGCGACACTCCATGTGAACACAAAGTCAAAACGGACGGGCATGAACACAAAGAAAGTGTATTCCGAATTCTGTATGTTCTGTGAGACTCAAGGCCACTGGGCCCAGAACTGTGTGAAGATTCGCAATGTAGCTGAGCGGATTGAAAAGTTAAAAACTGCCAACCGATGCATCTTGTGCCTCAATAAAGGTCACAGTGTGAAGACCTGCATGAAGAAGAGTAAGGTATCATGCGCAAAGTGCAAAAAGAATCATCACATTTCCATCTGCACCGGAGAACAGCCCGCATCAATATCCGTGGGGAAGATTGACGTTACTATGCCGCAGTTCACTTATCTTCAAACGGCGAATATTTGGATCACAGGGCCCACCGGACTGAGAAAACGTACACGATGCATATTGGATGCTGGCAGTCAATCAACCTTCCTAAGCCGAAGTCTGGTAGATCAGCTTCAACTGAATATCGTGGGACACAAGGATTTGACAGTTACCGGATTCGAGTCATCTCGTCACACATCTTCAGCTCGCAGACTCATTGACCTCAACATCAGTGGACTATGCACGGAGGCTGCTCTGCGTATTTCTGCATTTGAGAGTGACAACGTTTACTTGCCACATCCGACTGTTCCACTCGACGTCCAGTCCCTGTCACGCTTACGAAAATTGAGACTTGCTGATCCCAAGGATGACAACAATGAACTTCCTATAGAACTTCTAATAGGTGGAGACCATTATTGGAAGGTGATACTTGACGACAAGCCAATACGCCTCTCAGACACGTTAGTACTGCTTCCTTCTAGATTTGGATGGATTCTGAGTGGAAATAGGTCAGGAATTACTGTCCACAGCGTCAACGTGCACCACATTCATACTGCTAATGACCCATCTGTCGAGGACGAGGATATGCGACGATTTGCGGATCTAGAGTCCCTAGGAATAAGGGAAGATCAGAAAAGGACCCTCACAACGAAAGATGCCACTATTCTTCAAGAATTCCACGATTCGTTTCACTTACAAGACGGGCGGAGGGTAGTATCCCTACCGAAGAAAGAAGATCTGGTCTTACCCTCAAACCGTAAGAACGCTCTAAATCGTTTTCACACATTGCAGAGAAAACTTGCCGTTAATGCCCAGTACAAAGAAATGTACCATGCGCAGATGATGGACTACGTAAACATGGGACATGTTCAGCTGATCGCTACAGAGGAAACTACAAATGATGTATACTACCTGCCTCATCACGCTATCAAGAAAGAGAGAAATGGCACAGAGAAATGGAGGATCGTCTTTGACGCATCATCCCACGAGAGAGATGCACCGTCCCTCAATGATGTTCTGGAAACAGGCCCTAATCTGTTACCAGAAATACTGTCCACGTTGATCCGCTTCCGAACTTACCGCAAAGCCATAGTAGGAGATGGAACTCAAGTTTTCCTTCAATTATGCCTGGATACTGAAGACCGAGATTTAACAAGATTCTTCTGGTTCAATGTGGAGAAGGATGAACTTGGAAAATGGCAAGCAAGAAATGATACAGCCGTCTATAGATTCACTCGTCTACCATTCGGCCTTGCTAGCAGTCCCTTTCTTCTGTCTGCAACTCTCCGTGAACTAGCAACGAGATTCAAGGATCAGTTCCCGTCAGCAGCAGCACTTATGGATCAAAGCACTTTCATGGACGACTTTGTTGCGGGAGCTGAAGATGACAACAGAGTTATCACCTTATATTACGAGGTGACAGGTCTACTACGACAGATACGGATGCCGATGGCAAAATGGGCAACAAATTCTGGACCATTGGAAGGTATATGGAGAGCCGAAGGACGTGAAACGAAAAGGGAAACCGGAGTACTAGGTGTACGATGGGACACAGAATCAGATTCACTACTCTTTGACCATATAGATATCACCGACAACCTTTCGCAGGATCCAGGAACCAAACGAAAGCTATTGAAAACGACCGCAAAGTTCTACGACCCTCTTGGATTACTTTCACCGGTGTCCATAGTTGGAAAAGTTCTCTTCCAAGACACCTGGTGTAGGGGCATAGCATGGGACGAAATACTTCCACATGACATTGCATTGCGATGGCAGCTGTGGATAACCAGTCTCACGGATCTGGCAAGTGTGGTCATTCTAAGATGGATTGGTTTATCAAGGACAACATCGGAGACTTCACATGTCCACGTGTTCTGCGACGCGTCGGAGCGGGCCTACGGAGCTGCACTGTATATTCGAACGTCTACCGACGTAAACACTTATATACACCTGGTCTGCACTAAGAATAGACTGTCTCCAGTCAAAAAGGTTACACTACCACGACTAGAACTACTGGCCATTTTAGTGGGTTGCCGTCTTCTGAGGTATTTCTGCCAAGCAACAGACTTTAATGTCACCACATCTACTCTGTGGAGTGACTCCATGGTCGCTCTAGGTTGGATTAAAAGCGATGCAAACCGTTGGAAGACATTCATCTCCAACCGAGTGACGGAAATTCAAGGCATCCTGAGTCCAGCTCAGTGCCGGTACTGCCCGAGCCAGGATAATCCAGCCGACCTCTTGTCACGAGGAATATCCTCAAAAGCACTACAGTCTTCTTCACTTTGGTGGCACGGGCCTGTATGGCTAGCCGATCATCCTAGCTCTTGGACCCACAGCAGTGTGCCTAACGCCTCACTTCCAGAGACTCGCAAGACGCATCAGCAAACACTTAATGTCGTTACAACGGAACCTCTCATCATTGCTTCCAGATTCAGCAGTTATTGGAAAACACTGCACATCATGGGTTGGATTTTACGCTTCTTGAACAACATCAGACAGTCGGAGAAAAATTCTGGGAATCTCACTGCACGTGAATTAGAGGCTTCCCGATTGTGCTGGATACGTACAGTCCAACGTGAGTGCTTTTCCGAAGAGTACGACGCTCTGACAAAAGAGAGAAACTTGTCTGGGAAGTCCAGGATTGCCCGCTACAACCCCTTCTTACAGGACGGCCTTATTAGACTGGGAGGGCGCCTCCACCATGCAGACCTGCCAACGCAGCAGAAACATCCTATAGTACTCGATGGTGCACACCACTTCACTAAGTTGTTGATCCTCCAGACTCACATACGGCTACACCACCTTGGAGTACGAATCGTTCTCTCTGTACTACGCGAAGAATTTTGGATCCTCAAGGCACGCCAGGCTGTCAAGAAGGTCATCCACACGTGCTTACCGTGTAAGATCGCCAGAAGCCAACAAGGTAACGAGATCGAAGCCCCGTTGCCACCAGAACGTGTGCGACTTACTACGCCATTTGCAGTTACGGGTGTGGATTTTGCAGGGCCACTACTCGTTAAGGTGGGGAATCTCGTACAGAAATCATATATTGTGCTTTTCACATGTGCGACTACAAGGGCCCTTCACCTTGAGCTGGCTTTGGACATGACTACGGAGACGTTTCTGATGGCTCTCCGACGATTTGCGGGACGAAGAGGACTTCCAAACACCATTTACTCAGACAACGCTAGAACGTTCCAGGCAGCACACAAAGAAATGACACAACTCAGCCAAGTCCTCACTGACCCACGAACGAGCCAGCACTTCGCCCACAACGGAGTCCAGTGGAAATTTATAGCCCCACGGGCGGCTTGGTGGGGAGGCTGGTGGGAAAGAATGGTGGGTACGACTAAAAGATGCCTTAGAAAGGTATTGGGAAAGGCTCTGATTAGTGAGGACACACTCCGAACTCTATTGGTAGAAGTAGAAGCCGCCATTAACTCCCGAACCATAATCCAAGATGGCTCGGAGACACTGACTCCAAGTCATTTCCTGACTGGGGCACGGCTGACTACCCTGCCCAACGTCTCCGAACCCACGACCCGAATAGACCTGAGGAAGGAGAGGAGACTTAGAGAGAAAATGCAGGAGGACTTCCTCAGGAGATGGAGGAATGAGTATCTTCTTGATCTGAGAAGCTACCACGAAGTACGCCGCCCAAATGGACAGACGAAGGAGTGCCGAGTAGGAGATATAGTACTACTACAGGACGACATGCGACCTAGATACATGTGGCAGAAGGCGCGAATAACTGAAAGGCGACCAGGCAGGGACAACAAGGTGCGAACCCTCATCCTTCAGATGGCCAACGGGACCAAGATTAGTCGGCCTGTACAGCTGGTCTTCCCTCTCGAGATAGACCAGGGTGGGGAGGATGTGGAGGACTGAGAAGATGGACATCTTTGGCTTATTTCATGTATTTCTTCTTTGTTTATTTCATGTATTTATTCTTTATGTTTGAAGCTCTTTGATATAAGTTAGTGTAATAAAAGATGGCTGCTAAGTAAGACGTCCGTGTTTCACGATCGCTGATTTATACATTATACGAATCCCAACAGCGTAAACACTCGTACTTGATGTATCGTAGATGCACACATGAGCAAGTGCTCTGATGGAATACAATACTGTCTTGATTCTCTGGCTCCTGATATAGTCCAAGCGGTATTCCTTCTAGAAGCTTCCATTCCGTATCTCGGCATCTACTGAACGGATTTTCATGCTTGATAGCCCTAATTTCTTCTCATTCAATTGCCAGTAAACTGTACTACTTTTCTAGGTTCCATTCCTTCTCCTAGATGAGATTCTAGAAAACTTATTTTCATTACGTAGGCGAGCTCCCACGTCACAGTTCCACGTCACTCGCTCCTACGTTGCATACTTCCCTCAACACTTGGAGTCTCCTAGCGCGCTATTCAAAATATCAGCCGCTCCATCTCTCAAATCAATCGACATCTCAGCTTTATAATAATGACGTCAACATGTCACCGACGTGTGAACGATCCGGGTACAGTATCTATAGGAAAAAATAATTATAGTACGTTAAAAATGACTACATTTTTTATGTGAATTATAATATGATCTATTATTTAAACAAGTAGCCTACAAGAGTTTAGTGCTTTTCAGTCGGTCAACACGAATGTACCCAAAAGAGATGGGTTATGCCCTAATCCTGAAATAAATTACATGAGATTAATAAAACACTAGGATGACCAGTTTCGATCGTCAAGCGATCATCATCAGATCCATTACACTTAGGCTACAAAATCTATGTTTGAAATACAGGTGAAAATATTTACAATATGTACAATTATTTAGTTGCAGTATTGGTACTGCAACTGTCAGTGTATGCTAAATGCAGTATATATGTTAGGTGAAATGCTAAATGGTGATAGCTATCCGGAGATTGTACTTTAGAGAGATTGTATGGTTGTAAACTATGGTTAAACTATAAAATTTCTGGCTAACTACTTATCTGATTGTCTTCCGTATTACAGCTACTCGCAGTTTTCGTGCTCACTGGAACTCGCTGTGCGGTCGACTGTGGTGGTTATCTTAACGACTGGTTTTTCCCCTGCCTCCTCCCCCTGTCCCTACGTGCTGTGGGGAGTGATAGCGATGTGTTTATGTGAGGTGTTGCCAAACTAGATAAGATGTATGTTATTGAATGAGGTGGGTCCACAACTATTAAAGACCGTGGATTGGCCCTCGCCACGCGTGGAGCATAACCCATTCGAACTAAGCGTTGACGGTCTTATGAGGACGTCCCGGCAACTTTAATACTGCCGCGAATATGGGCCTTGGTTTATTGCAGAAGCAAAGTGCATCGTACACCTGATCCAGATAACATTTACCTATTAAAAACCCCCTAATTTCCCCCCTTTTTTTATCTAGCTTGGCTGTGTCGCTAAATTGTGTTTTGTTTCCGACAGGGTGTGTTTTTTAGTAGCGTGAAGAGGGGTGAGCTCTCCATGAACGTGTGTTCATTTAGATTGTTGGGATTGTTTCGTTTGGCTAGGTGTATCTCGATTGCTTCCTTTATGTCAAGAGCTCTGCCTTTCGATTCGTGATGGATTATTTTAAGGTCGGACTCTATGTTGGTAAAGCTGTGCCCTGCGTAGCCTACATGAGTGACATGATTACTCGAACTACTATCAATTCCACGGAAGTTATATCTTGGATACTAAAAATATTATAAAAAGCTGCATGGCACGGATGTATTTCAAAAAAATTGTATGATCTATTTATATTTTTGATTAGTATTCCTTCAGGAATCTTGACATTAGGTATTTCTTGAGTTGTGTAGTGTTAACAGAGTTTGTAAATGAGTGAAGGTGGAATGTATTAAAGCACCGTGAAGCTATGCAAAGGAATAATTTATTGTACTGTATTTAGTTGACGGTGGACAGGAATATCTAGAGTAAAATCAGTAAATCTATTTTCTCTGTTGTGGACGGAGTTCATTGGTTTAAACACATTATACAGGTAACCAGGGGTTTTTGTACACAATATTTTCTGGGTTTGGATCGCAATTGACAGCTGCCTACGTTCACGAAGTTTCAACCACTGCATTTGCACATAATAAGGTGTAATATGTACATCACGCCTGATGTCTAAAATGTAACGAACGCATGCATTCCGAACTCGCTGTAATTTTATGTTAGGTGTTTCTGATAAGTCGTTATACACTACTTATCCATATTATATGATAGAGAGTATCAAAGTTTGGACTAAAAGCTTGCGCATCTTTGACGGCGTGTAAGAGATATTCCGCTTCAAGATATGCATTGATGATAGGCTATAACAGTAGTGGAGTACTAGGAGTTCTAACTCACCCCACCACTACTCCCAATGCGAGCCGATAATTCCCGAACCCGTTGTCGGAGATTCACGAATAAAGTGTCGTTGGACTCGGGCTGACGTCCTCTTTCCAATGGACAAGTTATTTCAACCCCTAAATAAAACCTACCCCTACTAGGGGGTGAAATTGTATTGTTTTCGTGAAAGTCTGTTTTCAAATACGACATGTATAAGGTGCGCTGCAAAAATGAACTTAAACGTTGTTGCTCATATCGCGCATGCGTTTTACGAGATGCCGCTATGGATGAACATTTTTGTTTTTGTTTTTTACGCATGCGCACTTGGGATTTTTGTAAGAGGGCGAGCTCTTTGAAAAAAAATGATTGATAAGAAGAGGTTTTGGTGGTGAGGAGAGAGCCAGATAGTCGCCTACTTTCCTACGAAGTTTGCCGATATCTCTCGAACGCAAGGTCGGATTTGGACGTGTGACGTGTCAAATCGCTTGTCTCGAAGCTCTATATATGCTATTAATAGGTTAAAGTTTTGAGAATGAGGGAAACAGGCTTTTTGGGGGTAAAACCATGATTTTAGACTTTTTCCGATATTTCACGAATGCATGGTCGGATTTGGGCCTATGACGTGTCAAATGGCTTGTCTCGAAACCCTCTTTATTTTGGTAATAGGGTAAAGTTTTTGAGAATGAGGGAAACAGAATTTTTTGGGGTAAAACTGTGATTTTAGACATTTTGCTCTATCTCGCGAACCAATCATGCTAGAGGCGTGTACGACGGGTCCAAGGACTCGGGGTGGCGTCCTCTTTGCTATGGACCACTCGATATATTAAAAAAAATGGAAACTCGATTTTGGGGTAAACACGTGTTTTTTGTGATTTTGCCGATATCTCACGAACCAATAACGCTAGAGACGTGTACGAGGTGTACTAGGACTCGGGCTAACGCCCCCTTTCAAATGTGGTAGATTTTTTTTCCAAAAAAATAATTCACAAAGGGCCTAACGCCATACATGTTGAAAAAACGTTTTCTTTTTCTTTACCTGTTTATAATGTGTTGGTAGGACACATACTAAGACACCCAGGAATAGCAAGCTTAGTTATGGAAGGAAGGGTCGAGGACAAGAACTGTAGGGGTAGACCAAGGTTAGAATATGTTAAACAGATTGCCTCGGATGTAGGGTGTGGTAGCTATGTAGAGATGAAACGATTAGCTCAGGACAGGGAGGCATGGAGAGCTGCATCAAACCAGTCAAAAGACTGAAGACTCAAACAACAACAACAACAATGTCCATGAAGCGTGGTGGTTGAGAGAGACGATACTGCTGGATGTGTGTGTTTCAACAAACCTGTCGCTGACCAAGGTGGCTGTGTTCAATAGATCAATCGCTATTTCGGCGGGTCGGTGTATGACAGAGCGAGGGTGCGTTTTCTGATATTTTACCTTTAACGTGTAAACGGTGATGAGAACTAGGTTCTATGTTGGTCGAAGCGAGTAGAGAAAATAAACTTGCCGACGAGCAGGAGGTGAATGTCATTTGAGCTTATTGGAAGGCTCCGATCTGACTTGACAACAGGTGACGCTTGAAGGTGAAATAATCTGACCATCGTGGTTGCAGGGGAGTGTGAAAGGCATGCACACACATTTGTGAAACCACATGTAGGCTAAACCAGTGACATCCTGTTTTGCTTCGTACGTGACAAAATGCAAGTCCATGTGAAATTTGATCTACCGCAGGTGTTCACCTTGGACGTTATCTGTCCACGTGCATGATAACTGTTAACAAGTGACATCCTGTTTTGCTTCGTACGTGACAAAATGCAAGTTCATGTGAAATTTGATTCGCCACAGGTGTTCACTTTGGGCGTTAGCTGTCCCGTGACCGATAACAGAATGGTCAAAGCGTGGGAAAAAATGATTATCCATGCAACGTAGCATATATAAAGACATGTCGTTATCATTTCCACTCTCACTTGGGTGGACTACCTTTGAACACATTGCGTTGCGTGAAACACTTGGTCTTGTTTAACAGTTTTGGTGTTGGTGGAAAATACTTAACCTTGTTGTGGGGTAGGTATATATTTATTCATTTATACATTTATTGATTAATATATATATTTACAAGCAATTATTTATTGATTAGGTAATTAATGATTTTATTTATTTGTTTGCAGATAACCGGCATACCTTACATGTCTGAGGGAGAAGAAACCATTGCACTTTTGAGCCCACTAGAAGGGAAGAACAACAAGTCACTGCAAGTAAAGGTGAGATGATTTTTTTAAACTAACTTGTTTCATTTTTTTTGTTTTATGTTTTATTTTATGAAATGTATGTATTAACTTGAATTTAGGTATTTATAGCGGTTTATTTTATTTATTTTTAGAAACTTGGAAAGAATAGTCTTACCAACGTAGTAGTCGCTGAAAAAAAAACGAAACGCACTAAAGCGAAACCACTGCCAAAGAGTGAACTGTTTAAAACTCAGGTAAGTCCAACTTAAAAATGCTATTCCATTTTACCACTACTGAAAACTCGTAGACAAAAAAAATTCATTACCTGTACATGACTGGGACAATGATTGCTTTCTTGATTAATGGCTATGTTGTTGGTGTTGACTGGGAAAAGTACAAGGCCATGTTGGATTTTCTAAAAATAAAAATAATACATTTAATTTATGGGTGGTTCCCTATGGACTCAACGAATATCCACAGGTTTGAACATGATAATGTGAACAAAATGACATGACATTCATTTTTGTTTATATATTGGTTAAAGGGAGGGTGGGGGAATGTAAATGACTGTAGCTTTATAAAAAAGAAAATAAGTACATGGGTTACTGTTAGTGCCAACATACAGTTTATTTTTAATGGTGTTTTGATATATTAATGCCAATTAACGTTAACGTTTTATTTACAAGTATTGATTGATTGATTGAGTGATGGGTTATTTTGTTTGCTTTTAGGTGTCGCCCACCACTACTTTGTAGAGAAATTGGAAAGAGCGCGGCTGGTTGCTATGACAACGGCTCTTGTGTACCTCTAGGAGCCTTCTGGCCCAAACACCGCTATGGCCGATGGAGTGGTACACTAACAATGTCAGGTCGTCCTTGATTGGCTAAGGCAGGGGGTGTGGCGTTCCATAGCCACATGCCTGACGTCAAGACAAGTCAAAGCTGGTAGCAAGGTCTGCTTCGATTTCTACAGCGTACCAAGCTTACCCTCGTGAGCGCGGAATACCAGCACTGCTTGTTATTTGGCGCGCTTCTCCAGTCCCCACCCTCCATCGCGTGGTTGTTCACCCCAAGAGAAAGTTTCTGACCATCAGACCCCACCTTTGATGAGTGCGTTAGTTGCAATTCTGCTTCGTCCGGTATAGGGTACTCACAACTGTATGTTTTTGAGTGCAATTAGCAAAATTTAGTATACGGTACCGTAACTAGATATTATTATGTTTGAGTGTATAGTGCGTTGAACAAATTACCGTACTTAATAAATTATCATGTTTAGCGAGTAGTAGCCTACGGTACGTAAATATCATTTTAGTTTGTAGTTCGTTGTGTAAGTTACGATTATCATATTTTAAAGTAAGAGTGTTAATCGTTGAGAATGTGTGCGTGTGTTTATTATAATAGTAGCTAAATAAGCATAGAGTTATATTAATATTTGTTACATCGATGTAGGAACATTCTTTGCCATGGAAAATAATCCTGTATCTAGAGTAGACACTGCCAGTGACTGTATAGTGTGTGATATCCTAAACACGGATTTTAGTACCCGTCCTTTCGAACAGAAACGGGATATTATAAAGCGGGGAAGGCCAACACCGAACATTAATATCAGTACAACTGGTAAACATTATTTGAGGCATTTTCATACAAATCACTACGAGAAACACACTTGGTTAGCGGGATGTAGTGACACAAATAAATTATTTTGATGGCCTTGTCTCCTTTTCGGAACGGAAAAGAATGTATGGATTAGGACTGGATACAATGACATGGGGAACTTCCATAAAGCCGTAAAGAAACACAGTTTATCGCAAAATCATTTGCAGGCAATTGTTTCAGAAAAAACATTCGGCAAAGTGAGGATAGATTGTTTACTAGATCAGCAGAAGGACATTCGAAACCGCCAACACAACGAATTGGTACTTAAAAACAGGGACATTCTAAATCGTTTTGTAGATGTTGTGTGTTACCTAGCGAAACAAGAGCTCCCATTTAGAGGCCACAATGAATCAAGTGAGTCATCGAATCAAGGAAACTATGTAGAGCTAGTTAAACTCGTTAGTCAGTATGATTTGCCACTCAAACAACACTTAGAAAACTCGTCCGTTTTTACTGGGATGTCAAATATCATTCAGAATGATTTGATTGAAGCTGTATCAAAAATTGTTGGCCTAGAGATAAGAAATGAAATAGGTAAAGCTAAATATGTTTCTCTAATTCTTGATGAAACTACAGACTTGAGTACTTTTTCTCAGTTGTCCTGAGTCTTTCGGTATGTAAGCACAGATTGTAGAGTTGAAGAAAGATTCATGGGTTTCATAGACGTTACAGAAAATCGTACTGCGGCTGCTTTGTACAATATTGTGCAGACTTTCGTTGAAGAATATGACTGTAAAAGTAAATTGATAGCGCAAAGTTACGACGGAGCTGCAGTTATGGCAGGTCATTTAAATGGTCTGCAGAGTAAAGTTCGAGACACTTATCCACACGCTATTTTTGTTCACTGCATGGCTCATAGATTAAATTTAGTGTTGTCCCAGTCATCGTGTGCAATTAAAGAATGCAGAATATTTTTCAGCACATTAAATGGTTTAGCAACTTTCTTTTCTAAGTCATCAAAACGAACGAAAGCACTCGATGAAGAGGTAAGCAGAAGGTTGCCTCGATCTTCAATTCGTTGGAATTTTCACTCCCGATTAGTACGTACAGTACATGACCATCGAATCGATTTGATTGCCTTGTTTGATAAGATAACTGACCCTGATGAAAAATGGGACCAGGAATCGATGACAGCTGCCAATGGGTTTCAGGTATTATTGAAGAGCTTCGAGTTCAATTTTCTTTTGAATGTTTTCGCAGATATTTTCCCGCATAGTGAGGTTTTATTTGGGATAATTCAAACAAAAGCTCACGACGTTGGATACTGTAAGGATAAAGTAAATGAGTTCACTACCCTACTGCAAACTAAACGGGAAGATTTCTGCAAATTGTGGGACTTAACAAATAGCGATATCGAAGTGCAGGAACCGAGCAAAAACGCCTAAAGAACAACGTGGACGCTGAAACATCTTATCGAAGACTATACTTTGAAATCATAGACACGTTAGTGCAACAATTAAGTGATAGGTTCAGAAGCTTAGGATCTCTGCAGTTTTTGGAACTACTAAGTCCTAAGAATTTTGTAACTTATAGGAACACTTTTCCTGAGTCTGGGCTTCAGTCTCTTAGGAGTATATATGCTAACTTTTTTGACTTCGTTGCTTTGAGAGCTCAACTCATTGCCGTATATCAATCAAGCGAATTCAGTGGGAAAAGTGCACAAGAACTTTCAAAATTCATTAGTTTGAATGACTTAATTGGGGCGTATGGGGAAGTTTTTAACCTATGCAAACTAGTACTAACAATTCCGGCGTCTAGTGCATCAGTGGAAAGAACGTTTTCTACCATGAAACGTATAAAAACCTTCACCCGAAACTCAATGCATCAAGAAAGACTTTCACATCTCGCGCTTCTTTCCATTGAAAATGAGTTGTTGTGCAGCCTACAGGGGAACACTGATTTTTACGACCGCGTAATTGATGAATTCGCAAAGAGGGAGAGAAGAATTGAACTTCGCTACAAGTGATCCGCCAAGGTAAACAGTGACATTAATTAATTTTGTACTATTTGGTGCATGGATATTTCAAAATTAAGACTGTACAACAGGGATGGCAAATGCATATTCACTTCACTTGTAATTTCTCGTCGGAGAAATCGCTTGCTTATAAGAAATTATCTCGATAATTTAGTGAATGTTTTACTTTGAAATGCATATTTTTCAAATTATTTGAATAGTGTTTTACGTAATATATTTTTGCATTAATGGCAACTTCTTTTCTAATGCAATAACCAACAACTATTTCTTAAATAATGTGATACCGGTAAGTCTTTAAAATATTATTCAAATTATACGGATGTACATTTAAAATGATCTATCCTTTACACCTACTATTTGAATATCATGTGAATGATATTCAGGCTGGCTGCGTGGCTCAGGGGTAACGTTCTCGCTTGCTGAGCCCAAGGTTGCAGGTTCGTATCCTGGCGCAGTCAGCTGGCATTTGAGGGTGCGCAAATGCGAGGGAGCCGTGTCAGTAGATTTACTGGCACGTTAAAGATCCCCTTCGGGGCAAAATTCCGGCACCCCGGCGTCTCTAAAAGCCAGAGTAGTTAAAAGGGACGTAAAACCAATAACATTATTATTATTATTATTATTATTATTATTATTATTATTATTATTATTATTGAATGATATTCAGAGCAACTTTTCGGGTTGTTGGTCTACTCTGAAGATTCCTACGCCGGCCGTGAAAGCCTACTTCAGTATAATTTGAGGGATATTTGCAAAGAAATATTAACCGAACATGCAATATAATGTCATTAGGTTATCTATTACTAAGAGCATGTTTATTATTTTAATGTTCACTTAGGTCCCATAATAGAACATAATAATGTTATTGGTTTTACGTCCATGTTAACTACTGAGGCTCTTAGAGACGCTGGGGTGCCGGAATTTTGCCACGAAGGGAATCTTTAACGTGCCAGTAAATCTACTTACACGGCTTCTTCGCATTTGCGCACCCTCAAATAGCGACTGACTGCACCGGGATTCCATCCCGCTATCTTGTGCTCAGCAGGCGAGAACGTTGCCGCTGAGCCACGCAGCCAGTCATAATAGAAAATGTACGGGTAATAACCTGAACGTTTAGCTCCTTAGACCAAGAAATGCGAACAACAAAAACACAAACCACCACACTGTTCAATCGTCAAATAACACACGATCAGAAAAGCTCGCCAACCCTGTTGTTGAATAATTTACTCCGCACTTAATATAGTTACATGGATGCGCATGCCTGAAACTGAAAAGGGAATAATGAGCTGTGCTGTATTACAATTTCTTCATTTTTTTTAAAATGTGAAGGTCTCATAATTATGTGTGTACGGTAGAGTAGTTGTTGCTACTTCAGACATCAACCTCTACGTTGACGAGGGCGTCGCTAGAACCGAGTGCTGAAGTTGCTTTAAGGTGCAAGCCTATACTTTCAGTCTTCTTCACAGCTTACCCTCGATAAAATACCACGCCACGCCACTTGTCGTTAAGCCCTTTGGGCAAATTGTATAAAAATCAATGGTCCATAGAAAAAGAGGGCGTCACCGCGAGTAATATAAGTCCTAACACGTCTTTCTAAAATTATAGGTTCCAAAGTTATTAAAGGGGGAAAATCAATGACCTTTTAGTTTGTGTACTTTGAATAAATGAGTGTACCACAGGGAAATCGGGGTCATGCTCAGTCCTATGACACCTCACACGTCAAAATCCGATAATTAGTTTATAAAATATCAGGTCGATGACCTTGCAGTTTTGAATATTTTTGGTAAATGAGTAAGCCATGGAAAAGGGGGCATCACCCGAGTCATATGACACCTCACGTGACCCTCTCCGATTATTAGTTTACAAAATCGCAGGTCAATGACCTTGCATTTTTCGGTATTTTGGGCAAATGAGTAGGCCACAGAAAAGAGGGCGTCATGCCGAGTCCATTGACACCTCACACGTCCAAATCGAATTATTAGTTTATAAAATATCAGGTCGATGACCTTGCAGTTTTGGGTATTGTTGGGTAAATGGGTAAGCCATAGGAAAGGGGGCGTCATGGCGAGTCCTATGACACCTCACGTGACCCTCTCCGATCATTAGTTTATAAAATCTCAGGTCAATGGACCTTGCAGGTTTGCGTATTTTGGGTAAACGAGTGGGCCATGGGAAAGGGGGTGTCATGCAGAGTCCTGTGACACCTCACACGTCCAAATCGAATTATTAGTTTATAAAATATCAGGTCGATGACCTTGCAGTTTTGGGTGTTGTTGGGTAAATGAGTAAGCCATAGGAAAGGGGGCGTCATGGCGAGTCCTATGACACCTCACGTGACACTCTCCGATAATTAGTTTATAAAATCTCAGGTCAATGGACCTTGCAGGTTTGCGTATTTTGGGTAAACAAGTGGGCCATGGGAATGGGGGTGTCATGCCGAGTCCTATGACACCTCACACGTACAAATCCAATGATTGGTTCGCGAAATATTTGAAGAAGAAAAAACGTTAATTATATAAAAGTTACGTTTTTTGTGTGTAAAAATCTAAAATATAAGTGGTCCGCGTTGATAAGAAAACATGCCCTTAAAACGAGTCGTCACACAAGTCTGTACGATAAATGTTTCGCGAGATATTTACTAAAGTCATGCGACTTACTATTCGACGACATGCTATTTGACGCAGAACCGGCCCTAGGCCACTACTACTTATTATTATTATTATTATTATTATTATTATTATTATTATTATTATTATTATTATTATTATTATTATATGTTATATCACTGTCTCCATTGGTAGGACAGCTGAGAGGATACGTGTGCGTTATCGTCGCTCCATCTTTTCAACATGGCATGCGCGAGTTACGACAATCAATGACACCGGGGCCAAGTTACGGTGGCAAGTAACCTTCACTCAGTCTTGTTACGAAAGCTAGTTGTCCGAATGTTCGCAATGTCTTTGAGTTCCTCTTATTTGCGGTGGCAGCTATGTCGTAGCAGTGTATTGCAGAGTAAGAAAGTGCAGAGCACCAGCGTTGAGAGGTAAGTTTTAATGGCGTTTCAACTGAACTTCGTGGGGGGTGGGGGTAAAATGTAATATGATTGTCAAATATTAATATTACAATTATCATTATTATTATTATAAATAATTTGTTATAATAATAAATAATTTATTGCAAGTAGGGCTATTGCCCCTATGGTAAATATATACCTGTAAATTCACAAAACAGTTAAATCATATCATCATCATCATTTCCCCTTATCCAGCTCCTGCCGGGTCGGGGTATTTATGGCACTTCTCCACTTTCCTCTTTCCTTCCACCATTCTTCTTCCACGATCTTGTCCCAGTCCAGATTTCTTTTTCTTATGCTGTTCTTCACTGAATCAATCCACCTTGTTCTAGGTCTTCCTCTTGCTCTCTTACCCTTGCACTTTGCCTTCAGCATCTGTCTTGGTATTCTATTTTCCTCCATCCTCTTTACATGTCCGGGGGCGTGGTGGCTCAGCGGTCTAGCTGTATGCCTCTCACCAAGGCGGTCCGGGTTCGATTCCCGGTCAATGCATGTGAGATTTTCAAAGTGAAATGCCATGTCCTGTGGTTCGGATTCCACGTAAAAAGGAGGTCCCGTGGCTCATGATCTCGAGATTAACGGTCACGTTAAACTACAAGCTTCCTTTTTTTTACATGTCCAAACCACCTTAGTTTATTCTTCCCAATTCTCTCATTTAGTTTTCCCATCCCAACTTCCTTCCTAACATCTTCATTCCTCACTCTGTCTTTCCTTGTCTTTCCTATCATACTTCTTAGGAATTTCATTTCACTGGCTTGGATTCTACTCTCTTGCCTGCTTGTCAGGGTCCAAGTCTCAGCTGCATAAGTTAATATGGGAACATAGTACACTTTATACATTACCTCCTTGCTTTTCCTTGGTACTTCCTTATCCCAAACAAGTTTTCTTACACTTTGATAGAATGCATTGCTCTGCTGTACTCTCCTGCCAATCTCCATGTCCAACCTACCAGTTTGCATCAATTCACTTCCTAGGTATTTGAACGTGTCCACAATTTCCAAACTCTGACTTCCAATTTTCACAGTGCCCTTTCCTTGTCTTTACCCTCTTGTCATCACCATGGTCTTGCTTTTCTCTATACTGATTTTCAGGCCGTACTTCTGAATATTTTCGTTCAGTGCATCTAGTTGTTTTTGCACTTCTTCGGTGTTCCTTCCCCAGACAACAATATCATCTGCAAATAACAGTAACTTCATTTCTTTATGTCCATATGCTTCCTTTGTTTCCTTTACAATTTCATCCATCACCATTATGAACAAGAGAGGTGACAGCACACTCCCCTGTCTTAGTCCAGTCTTGTTCCTAAACCAATCTGTCTTTCCAACTGGGGTCAGTACCCTGCTAACACAGTTGTTGTACATTGCTTGCACCATTTCCAACATTTCTCTTCCCAGTCTCTTCTTAACCATGGTTTCCCATACCTTCTCTCTGGGGACACTATCATATGCCTTTTCTAGATCTATGAAAGTCATGATCAAATCCTCTCCATATTCCCAGTTCTTTTCCATCACCTGCCTCAAGCTAAAGATTGGGTCCACTGTGGATCTTCCACTCCTGAAGCCATACTGTTCCTCTTGCAACTCTCCTTCCACCTTTCTTCTCATTCTTCTTTCTAATATCCTTTCCAGTATTTTTACTATCTGTGATATGAGGGTGATCCCTCTATAGTTATCACACACCTTCTTGTCCCCCTTCTTAAACACTGGTATTATTAGCCCTTTCTCCCAGTCTTCTGGTACACATTTCCGTTTCCACACACACTTTAGCAGTCAATACAACCATTGCATACCAACAGGTCCAGCAGCCTTTATCATTTCTACACTGATTTCATCCACCCCTGTTGCTTTTCCCATCTTCATTTTCTGTACTGCTAATTCCACCTCCAGCATTGTTATATAATCTTCTGTTATAGAGTCGTCATTTGTGTCACTTCCATCTCACCAGTACAATTGCTCACATTCAATAGCTTATCGAAATACTCCTTCCATCGTCCCTTTATCTCTTCTGGGTGTGTTAACAGCTCTCCATCTTCCTTTTTCACTAGCTTTGTAGTAACTCTTTCTTTCCTCTTACTTCTTAGAAGCCCATACAGCATCCTTTTACTGCCACTTACATCTGTTTCCATTCTTCGTGTAAATTCTTCCCAACTTTTCTTCTTTTCTTCTCCTACCACTTTCTTACACCTCCGTTTGCTGTCGTGATACTTCCTTTTGCTTTCTTCTGTTTGATCTCGGTTCCATTCTTTCCATGCAGACTTCTTTTCTTTCACTGCTTTCCTCACTTCCTCATTCCACCACGGTGTCTCCTTCTCTTTCACGCTTGTTGACGTCCTACCACAAGCACTCAAATCATAATCAACTCTATTTACATAACCCTCATTAATATATAGTACTCACTACCCAAAACAATTCAATTATCCCTACAATATATTACATACAAACATATACACTTCACTTTTACTATTCGTTGTCCTCATTAATTGTTCTTCTTTTGCCATTTCCTGACATTTTCTTTGAATAGACGCACATTTTCTGCTAGGGGGCTGACGATGTCTTCTGGTAAACTGTTTCACTCTTTTACACCCCTCCCTAAATAAGAATACTTCCTCCGGTTGTTATTACACCGGGTGAGTTTTACCTGAACTCATGATCATGCCTTCTTTTATAGAACGCCTCAGTCTCCAGTCTATCCTTAATATCCCCCCATGCCCCTTTCCCCGTATAAACTAAATATATTCCTCCCAATCTTGATCTCATTCTTCTCTCTGCCAGACTTCCCCATCCCAGGTTTTATAGCATCCCACTAACACTACTAGTTTTTTTCTGTGGTCTCTCATAACGTACCTTGCCGCTTTCCTTTGAACTCACTCCACTTACGTAACGAGGTATTCCTGATATGTGTCCCATACAGCAGCAGCGTATATTATTATTATTATTTTGTGTGTGTATGCCCCGTGTGCAGTGAGTGTTTAGTGTTGTTGTTTGCTGAAATGACCAACTGTGGAGTTTTTTTTAATATCATTTGGGCAATTAACCAGTCTTGGGGACTGGGTGTTTGTGACGTCCCCGTCGTCATTTCATCCTCATTACGAAGCACAGGTGCCCACAAGTGTCAACTCGAAAGTCCTGCAGCAGGCCGCCCTGGAGGCCACACGGTATTATTATTATTATTACTATTATTATTATTATTACCGACAGTAGTGGCTACGCTGGCTAAAGCGCAGTATTAGGTCATGGGGCCAAGCTCTCTGCTGACTCGGTAGACGCGTGGGTTCGAGCCCCACCGTCGGCCGTCCTTGAAATGGTTTTCCGTGGTTTCCCATTTTCAACACCAGGCAAATGCTGGGACGGTACCTTCTGACAGGCCACGGCCGCTTCCTTCCACATCCTTGTCCAGTTTCATTCACCATCATTCATTTCATCTCTCATTAACTCCTCTCATGAGGTTGGCGTCAGGAAGGGCATCCGGTCGTAAAATCCATTATTATTATTATTATTATTATTATTATTATTATTATTATTATTAAGGTAATGAGTAAGTGGAGGAAGGATAGGGAAGCGAACTCACCTGGGAAATTTTTACTGGACTTCTGTGCTAGCATGGAATTATCTGTTGCGAACACATTCTCGATGTTAAAGGAGATTCGCAGATACACATGGGAGGGTAGAGGAACCAGGTCGATGATGGACTATATCATTACTAACTTTCAATTTAGTAAATTGATAAGGAATGATTGGGTACTAGCATTACCCGTCGCGGCTTCGCCCGCGAATATTGTAGTTGTAAAGAATACACAACGTCTCAATCACGAATGCTATGATTATTTATCATTTAATTTTGAATAATAAATAATAATTTGGTTTTCAAATATATCAAAGAAATGTTTGATTGCTCTGTTGTGTATCATTGATCGTCAAAGATTACCATTTCTGAAAATGTGGCAGTAATTAGACTGGCGTCCGATGGATTCGGCGCGTAATATAAGAACTACACCTCCAAACACTGAACATGTAGAACACCGTATGTGTTTTCCATGGAATTTCTCACCGAATAGAATAGAAATTGAAAGGCTAGATGTAATCGTAAGTCCAAATGGCATATAAATATCAAAATATCACGAACGTCACGTTGCAACTAATGTATAATATTCCACTCATAATCACAACATGGCTTCCGACCACAAACGTAAATATAAAATAAATGAGATATATCTAACACACTGACTAATACAAAATCCATTTACCCAAATACCTATGAAAAAAGTACAAATCAAAAAATTACACAAATTAAGATCCTCTACGCCCACATTTTCCCCCTTTCACCTCACAATATATACAACATCGAAAAACTCTTAGGCACATGTCTGCTCATTTTTAATGATTAGTTTATATGCCGAGTATCACATCCCCAAATGAAACCACTCGTGAGATATTGCTATTCAATGAAATGTAGGTTTAACCCCCTTAACACCCCTTTAGGACATGCATATTCAAAAATCTTTCCTTAGTGGACGTTTTCGACATACAACGAACATATCCCCAAAATTTCATGTTTCTAACTTCAATAGTTTTGGCTGGGGGATGAAGAGTGAGTCAGTCAATTAATCAACCCTTAAATTGGATTGATGAAAAAACGGCCGAACACCTATTTACTTATGTTTTAAGCTGATTTCTTTCACCTGAGTTTCAAACTTTTCGCCTATGTCGTTTAAGAGATACACGCTCCATTAGGAATCCCACAGACCCCCTTTTTTCATCCCTTTCACCGCATAATATACACAACATCTAAAGACCCTTAGACACGTGTCTGCTTATTTTTAATGATTAGTTTATTTGCCGAGTATCACATCCCCAAATGAAACCACTCGTGAGATATTGTTATTCAATGAATTGCAGGTTTAACCCCTTTAACACCCCTTTAAAACCTGAATATTAAAAAATCCTTCCTTAGTGGACGGTTTCGACATACAACGAACATACAGTATCTCCAAAATTTCATTTTTCTAACTTCAATAGTTTTGGCTGGGCGATGATGAGCGAGTGAGTGAGTCAGTCAGGACACTTTCTTTTATATAAGAGATTCAGGGGATTTATTAATGAAACAGGTCACAAATTTATTTGCTGTGAATTAAGCATAGTTAGACCTAAAGTGCAGAAAGTGAGGATTGTTTGCAAACGGATTAGGGTTGAAAATCTTCAGGATAAATAACTTAGACAGAAATATATGTAAATGAAAGAAGAAATTATAAAGTGTAGATGGTAAAGAATTACAGGACATTGAAACGGAGTGGTAAGGATATAGGGAAGCAGTACTAGAAGTAGCAATGATATGTCTTGAGACAACAGTGCGTAAAGAAAGGAAAAGGCGCACTTCCTGGGGCAATGACATAGTGCAGTCAGCTTGTAAAAATAAGAAAGGAGCCTTACAAAAAATAATTAGCTCCATACGAGGAATACGGAAGACAAATTAGAAAGGAATAGAACCAACCAAAAAAGAGTAGAATCCAAAAGGAACTATGGGAGAAATTTAGAGATAAATTAGAAAAGTTAGGTCAAGCGGCAGGAAAGCCCTTTTTGGAGCGGTATAAAGAATCTTAGAAATGGAGGAAAATGAGAAATGAGTACCGGTAGTGTTTTGTAGATGCCAAGGAAGCACTGGGAAGATGCTTAGAAAACTTGCTAAATGTAAATGGAAATTTTGTAATTATGCAGGAGGAGAATGAATATAGGAAAAGGATCACGGTCGAGGAAGTAGAGAGGGTGGTAAATAAACTACAATGTCACAAAGTGGCAGCGGTAGATATAAACGGTAAAATATAGTGGTGGGAAATCAGGGATGAAATGCTTGCATAAGATAATGGAATTGGCATCGGGTTTTGGAAACATACCCTCTGACTGGACGAAATCATTAATCGCCCCATTTTATAAGCAAGGTAGCAGGAAAGATTACAACAATTATTGAGATATTTCTGTGAGAAGTGTCCTGGGCAAAGTGTACTCAGGCAATGTAAAAAGGAAAGTTCGATCATTGGCCGAGAGTAAGATGGATCACAACGAAGATGTCAGGATCACATTTTAGTATGCGCCATGTTATTGAAAAATGCTTCGAGAGAAGTAGACAATTCGGTTTGTGTTTTGTAGATCTAGAAAAGGCATACGATAAAGTAGGCCTACCTAGGGAGATGTTGCTGAACATCTTGAGGGATTATGGTATTGAGGGAAGGCTGCTACAGGCAATCAAAAGTATTTATGTTGATAATCAGGCAGCAGTGAGAGTTGATGGTAGGAAGAGTTCTTGGTCCAAGGTTGTTACAGGAGTCAGGCAAGGCTGTAATCTTTCACCGCTACTGTTTATTTTATACACTGACCGGCAAAAAAGTGGAACAGTTAAAAAAAGTATTATAAATAGTATAAAATTAGCCATGAAAAAGATTTAATCACATTTTAAAAGCTTTTGACGCTTTAGAACATCTGAAACATCCGTGAATAGAAATTGATAATATGACATTTCTTAGGGTGGTTTATTACCACCAATTACCCCCAGTCTTCGATGAGCCTATCTTAATGGTTTTATGGCGGGAAGCGCACTGTAAGCGTTTACGGTTTATGAGTGTTGCCGCTCGCTTATTGTTGTTCTAGGGATAACAAATGGCATTTGTTGAACACGTGTGAACCATTGTCATACATTTTAGCAAGTTATCCATGTGCAGTTCACACTAGAACGTGCCTCTTAGCCGTGAAGGAGCTGCACAGGCAGTTGCATTGGTGGAGGATGGCTGCAGCTTCCGTTATGTTGCTGAGGTCATTGGATCATCTCTCGGTAGCATTCACCTTGCAGTGCAACGTTACAGAGAACTCCAAACCTACGACAGGAGACGAGAGTCAGGCCGTAGAAGATGCACAAGTGCCAGGGATGACAGATTTCTCACCCTGCAAGTTCTGCGTGATCGCCATACCACAGCAGTCCAGGCACGAAATCAACTGGAAAATGTCAGAAATGTGGGAGTGAGTGAGCGAACAGTAAGAAGAAGGTTTGAAGAAGCTCAGCTTTCGTCCAGGAGACCTGCACGTGGACCCGCACTCGAACGACATCACAGAGAGGCGCGTCTTCGATTCGCAAGGCAGCATCTGCGATGGACCCACGAGCAGTGAGCCTCTGTTCTCTTCACTGACGAGAGTCGCTTTAATCTTAGATCTCCCGATGGAAGAGAAAGAGTGTGGAGAAGGCGCGGAGAGAGGTACAGCCCTGTTGCTTTCTCCTCCAGGACTCCATTTGGAGGTGGCTCGGTTATGGTGTGGGGTGGCATCAACGTTATGGCCCGCACTGAGTCGATGTGCATCGATCACGCGACGCTCAATTCCCAAAGGTACATCGAACCATGAACCATGTGATGCCCTTTGCGCCTTTCATAGGTCAGAATGTCTTGCTGATACAGGATAATGCCCGCCCTCATACTGCTCGCTGTGTTGTACAATATCTGCAGGAAGTGGGGATTCAAACCTTGGACTGGCCAGCTCGTAGTCCTGACTTGAACCCCATCGAACATGAATGGGATATGCTTGGAAGGAACGGCAGACAGCGTGACCACACCACCTCGGCACAACTGAGAACATCGCTGCTGGAGAAATGGGATCGAATCCCGGCAGATGTCATTCGACGAGTTGTGAACAGTATGCCTGAGCGTTTACAAGCTGTTCTAGACGCTAAGGGTGGAACACTTGTTTTTAGTGACCAGTGTTCTCGTGCAGTGCAGTGCAAACATTAATACTGTTTTGTTTGGCAATACGTTTGATAAAACCAGCCCAAAAGAACATTACTAAAAAATAGAAAATTGTAAGATTTGCAAAATGTAACGAGATTTGTGAGTTAAAGCGTGTTGTAAAACATGTGTCGGTATTTTCTGTAGCCAACCATCTAAAATTTACATGAATAATGCAAATATTGGAAAACCGATACATTTTAGTGGAATAAGTAAGAAATTACATAAAAATTAAAGTGTTCCACTTTCTTTGCCGGTCAGTGTATATGGACCATTTGCTGAAGGGCATAAACTGGCTGGGTGGGATTCAATTAGGTGGAAACCAGGTAAGCAGTCTGGCCTATGCTGATGATCTCCGTCGAAAGCTTACAAGTTAACATGTAAAAACTTGAACTGAAATGTAGGGAATATGGTATACAAATCAGCATTTAAAAATGTAAGTTATATCGGTAGGGATGAAACACAAGAATCGTGGGGTTGGTGGATGTACTGCATATAACACTTACGTACAACTTACCTAGGTACATGCAATTATTTAGTTATAAAACCTATTTATTATAATGTATACATTTTTTCTCGTGTTCCATTAATGTTATAGCACTCCATTAAATATTGCGTTTACATTTGTAATACTAGTTATGTTTTAAGACACGAAAAGTCCTTTATACAGTTATCTAATTACCTATCTGGAACACGTATCTACTATAGGATTCTTTTTTTTTTATCATGGATACCCGAGTTTAGGCCTTAATTACAAACAAACCAACAGGCCTATTGTAAAATAAGTTATACCAATATTTTCCGTGTTTAATTAAGCGCTATACTACATAAGCCAATCATTCTCAAGTGTAATAATATTTTTTTTAAATTTGTGGTTGCATGAAAAATTGTCCGGGATTTGGCGTCTTTTCTACGAACCGCTTACTTAAAATTATATACATGGAAAACTACTAGTCTGAGGGTAATGCAATTTCTATATTTTGTATGCACAAGTATTGGTAGTGTAAAATTCAAGTTTCAATTTCTTTCAACCACCCAATAACAAGTTCCTTATACTTTTTCTGAAATAACTTTTTCTCAGCCCAGGATAAACGTACAGTAGCAAACTACAGGCCTCATTTTGAAGTTCGCATTCGTAATTATCAGAATTTACAACCACTGGAAACGTACAGTGTGATACCGAATTTATGAAGAGTGAAATTGATGGGAGGTATTGTGGACCCTGGCTCGTGCCATTAAAAGCAGGAGGGGCCTGTCTGGCCAGGTGAGTGTACCTAAACATTCAAGTAGCATATAGGGTATGTCTGGCCAGGCAAGTGTACCGGTACCTAAACATTCAAGTAGCATATAGGATCTGTCTGGCCAGGCAAGTGCACCGGTATCTAAACATTCGAGGAGCAGATAGGGTCTGTCTGGCCAGGCGAGTGTACAGGTACCTAACCATTCGAGAAGCAGATAGGGTCTGTCTGGCCAGGCGAGAGTACCTAAACTTTTGAGTAGCAGATACCGCAGAGTACTGCAGCGAGGCCCACCGCACCACACTCCGAGCCCATGGACTTTCGAAGTTCAGCCGTCCAGCAGGGCCGTGCAATGGGCTAGGTGAAGCAGTGCTAGCGAGAAATTTACTCGTGCTGGCGGAGCGCAGCCCTACTCGGTCCATTTCTGAGCAGTGCAGCACGACAGCACACTAGCACTGCAGCGCTTAGTCGCACAAGCACTGTCCATTTGACCGAGTACTGCAGTTCGTTTAGTACCGAGCGCAGAGCCTGGACACTAGGCGCACTAGTGCCAACATTTTGTCATATGCGTGTAGTCTGCCGTGCTCATAACGTCTTTTGTGCATGGGGAGGACAAAATTAGCATAGTGGGAGAGTCACACATTAATGAAACAACCCGAAGACGTATAAAACATGATATTTGGACGCACATGAACCAGATCTGCAGCAAGGATACAGGAATTTGCATACCTTTTGGGTGATGTAGCAGGTGCAGCGAGACATAATAGTCCTAAAATAGAATCAAGCATATTGGTAATCATGCATGTGACAGTAACAGGGGCCGGTATGGAATCAGGAGAGTTAAATTACATTTTTTAATTTCTTGACATAATGTCACAAACCAGCCGAGGTAGCTTGCGCTGACAATGAAAGAGACCACCTTGGCTGTCGCCCCGGTGGTCCTGGTTTGATTCCCAGCCCTGCCACGAAATTAAATTTCGGTTTGGGGTACTGAAATTGTATCGATGATACGCAAGTCATCCAAGCGGTGCTCATTTCGAGGACTTGCGCCAGGCCAGTGGGCATGAGTTTTCTTTTTTATACATTCTTATTCTGCAATTCGAATTGAGAGCACATCACTCCGTAGAGTTGTTAGAATAGCTTCCGTAAAATATTCTCAGAGGCCTATGCTACAAGTAGCCCTCATGAGTTAATCCAATTGCATATGTATATGTAGGCTAATCCAGATATGGTATTTAAGACATTTGATTTTCATTGCATTCTAAGTTCTGGGCATAGGAAAACATCGAAGCTAATTTTGCAATTTTCAGTGAATGAACATCCAAAGTATAGTAAGCATCATGTAGGGAGACTGTACCAGAGAGAGCATGCATTGCTTGAAGACATGGCGACATAGTGCGTAATTTGTGCTCGTACAACGAAGGAGGTTGTCAGGACGGTGATGATGATGAACATGGTGATAACGATGAAGACGGTGATTTACTAGTTAGGAACCAAGGGAATATAAATAGCCGATACTTAAGACTGAAGCGGATCTATGGTAAACACAAAATGAAATTGCAGGTTGATTGCGAAAGTACAGAAACTATCCAATCACCATATTTTATGGAGATTGGCTAATCCAGAAATAGACATAAAAGGTTGCTCTTGTGTGAGACCTCCATGGGCATAGCAGGGACTCTGTATATTGCAAACACTGTGGAGTGCCTGAAACCTAGCTCACGTTCAAACACCATAATTAAGAAGGGGATTCACTACAAACGTTAGGAATCACCGAAATATATCTAAGATGCAGCTGTAACATTTCAGAAATGTTACGCGATCCATGTTTTCGTGTCTTTCTCGTGTTAGAAGCAAAACTACAATGGGCATAATAATTGTTATTGGCCATAAGAAGGATACAAGATTTATGCTGGACCCCACCATCAGATGTGAAGTAACCTTCCGCATAACAAGACAGGTCATTTATAGAAAACGATAGGATTCAAAGAGAAGTGAAAGCTTGTGGTACGTTTCGAATAAGCGAGAGGAACAACATCAACAATTTTAAATCACTCATCAAGTTTGGGTACGCCTAAGTATAAATGACCTAATTTTGCTATCAAAGAATCCATTCAATAATAGAGAATTCATTTTCAATGTACTCGGGAACAGTATGAGACGTAGTCTATTGGTACCCAATAACATTTTATTGCTAATATTAATAGTACAATAATTATAATATGAAGAGAAGATAAGAACGGCTTTACGAAGCCCTGTCGGTACGGTGCGCGCCTGACATGACGAGTTCCAGCGTAGCCAGTGCTGACAGTGTGAGGCTAGGTCATACGGCCCTAAAAGCACTTGCCAGGCTTGCAGGGCACCACGCCATACTATACACAGCTCGCTCGCACATGTAGCGAGTGGCAGGTGGGGAGAGGCAAGGACATGACGTCACGCGCTTGTGGCTTACCTCTTAGACTGTCCGTAAGGGAGCAGCAGGATAGAACATACTACAGGCACTAGCTACGCAGGGCCCTGCCGTCCAGTATAGTTCTCCTAGAACGCGGCCGCGTTATGAGTTATGACCCATAGCACTGGTCTCACTAAGCCCACCACAGCCCACCGTACTGGACAGCCCGAGCAGGCAGACCAACCTTCACAACGCGTGCACAACAAAATGCTCGCTTTACATTTCTATTAAAGAAAGCTTTCCAGTCGGTCAACACAAATTATGCCAAATTACATTGGGTGGGATACAAGTATTTATATACACTAACCTGAAGTAAAACAAGTTATTATTCAAACTAACACACTTTTATGTACACAATGGGGGACCTATTCTAATCAGAATTGATAGCAATACGATTGTCACTCTCTTCGTCCTAGTGTATTTATTAATTTTATGTAATTTATTTCAGGATTAGGGCATAACCCAGCTCTATTTGGGTACATTCGTGTTGACCGACTGAAAAGCACCAAACTTTTGTCACTCACTTAATGGTATAGTTCAAACTGGCTAATCTCAATCTCAAATAGGCTACATCGATAGTTATTGTTGATTGATTTAGGGGCTTTGTGACATCATGGTTACGTAACCCCCCATGTATTTGTGTAATGTCTGATAACCCGTGTTATTGTGATGGCTGTAGTCTATTAGTGTGTGTCTTTGACATTCAGATGAGGATTCGGCCGTGGCCTTATGTTAGGAACCATCCGGCATTTGCCTCGAGTAGAAATTAAATAACAAATTGGAAATTAAGTACCTAGTTTAACCATTAGGCCTGGCTTACAAATATTACTTTCGTTAAACGAATTTAGATAACTATTTGAAGTTATTAGCCATTAGACAAAACGAAGTTTGATATATAAGGTGCGTTCAAAAAGTAACGAGCCGGAGGCTGTAATGCGCAAACCGGTGACGACATCGGCTAATCTTGGCGTGTGTAACGAGGTGGGGTTCCGACCAGAGCGTGGAAGGTCATAGCCCGTCGCTAGAGGGCACGCGTGCACGTCACGTGACGATACAAAGCGAGCAGCAGCCTGCATCAATCGTCCAAAGCAGCCAGTCGCATTGCACACAGTGACATGGAGGCGTCAAACGAAGAGCAATGGGGTGTTATTCGGTTTCTGACAGCGAAAGGAGAAGGGGGAACGGACATTCGTCGCCGAATGTCACAAGTTTACGGCGAACACTGCATGTCCCTTGCAAGGGTCAAGGCGTGGCACAAGCGCTTCTGGGAAGGACGGGTGTCGTCAACCGATGATGCCCGGTCTGCGGCACCCCCCCCCCCCCTGCAATACCGATGGCAACGTCCAGCTGGTTGATGTACTCATTACCCAGGACCGCCGAGTGACAGTGAACGCCATAGCCGCCGTGGTCGGATTGAGCGTCGGAAGTGTGCACACCATCATGAAGGAACGACTGCTCTTGCGGAAAGTGTGTGCCCAATCACACCAGGAAGCATGTCAAATGGCCTACTGTCTTGGTCTTGGTTGGACGATTGATGCATGCTGCTGCTCGCTTTGTATCGTCACGTGACGTGCACGCGTGCCCTCTAGCGACGGGCTGTGACCTTCCACGCTCTGGTCGGAACCACACCTCGTTTCACACGACACAATTAGCCGATGTCGTCACCGGTTTGCGCATTACAGCCTCCGGCTCGTTACTTTTTGAACGCACCTTATATTACGTCATTCTAAATATTGGTTTTATCGTTAAGGTGTGTCACTATTAGGAAATTGTGCCAATGGCAGGAACAATAATAATATTATTAGTAAAATGTATTGACGAATTTGAGCCACCTTTCGCAAATAAAGCAAGGGCCCTGTGTTTAAAGTGTTTAGTTAATACTTGGGTGGAGCGTGGGGGCTATTGGTGTTTTATTTTATTAAGAGCAGAAAAGGAGATAGCATATCATAGCACATGTTTCTTCAAATCCTTTATGAACATCAGCAGTTCGTAGAGAAGGCCATTTCAAGCAAAATAATAGAACATTGCACAGGTTTTTTCCCCGGTCTGTTAACGTAGTCCACAAAAAAAGAATAACTCTCATGTCTCTGCCAAGGCCCTCTCACGCTATGGCTCAGCCGTCCCATGGATACTATTGTGACGCAGAGAATGCCTTATATTAACTACGGCCTCTTCGAATACCCCACTATGACACTAGTCACGCGGTGACATTTACAATAGGAGGCCGTGGAAGTCGGCGACTGTCGATCAAGCTTAGCCGTAGGCTAACGCAAGTCACTCTGTCTTCGCGCAGAACGCATTGAAGCTGCCAGCCAATGGACTCTCATTAGCCCGCCGGGTTAAAAGCGACATAGTATGGTCCAGCCCGTATGATCACGTCACGGGCCCCTAGTTTCGAGACTTGTCAAGCTCAGTGAGGTCTAGTGTCGAAGCAGCCCATTGGCCGGGCCGCTGTGCAGGACCCTGGATAGGGTCTGTCTGGCCAGGCGAGTGTACCTAACATTCGAGTATCAGATACGGTCTGTCTGGTCAGGCGAGTGCACCCTAAATTTCGAGTAGCAGATAGGGTTGTCTGGGCAGGCGAGTGTACCTAAACTTTCGAGTAGCAGATAGGGTCTGTCTGGGAAGGCGAGTGTACCTAAACATTCAAGTAGCAGATAGCGTCTGTCTGGGCAGGCAACTGTACATAAACAATCAAGTAGCAGATAGGGTCTGTCTGGTCAGACAAGTGCACTCTAACTTTCGAGTAGCAGATAGGGGCTGTCTGGACAGGCGAGTGTACGTAAACATTCAAGTAGCAGATAGGGTCTGTCTGGGCAGGCGAGTGCACTCTCACTTTCAAGTAGCAGATAGGGTCTGTCTGGACAGGCGAGTGAACCTAAACATTCGAGTATCAGATACGGTATGTCTGCTCAGGCGAGTGCACCCTAACTTTCGAGTAGCAGATAGGGTCTGTCTTGCCAGGCGAGTGTACCTAAACATTCAAGTATAAGATACGGTCTGTCTGGTCAGGCGAGTGCACCCTAACTTTCGAGTAGCAGAGTCTGTCTGGGCAGGCGAGTGTCCCTAAACATTCAAGTAGCTACTAGGGTTTGTCTCTCTAGTCAGGTGAGTGTACCTAAACATTCGAGTATCAGATACGGTATGTCTGCTCAGGCGAGTGCACCCTAACTTTCGAGTAGCAGATAGGGTCAGTCTTGCCAGGCGAGTGTACCTAAACATTCAAGTATAAGATACGGTCTGTCTGGTCAGGCGAGTGCACCCTAACTTTCGAGTAGCAGAGTCTGTCTGGGCAGGCGAGTGTCCCTAAACATTCAAGTAGCAGCTAGGGTCTGTCTCTCTAGTCAGGCGAGTGTACCTAAACATTCGAGTATCAGATACGGTATGTCTGCTCAGGCGAGTGCACACTAACTTTCGAGTAGCAGATAGGGTCTGTCTTGCCAGGCGAGTGTACCTAAACATTCAAGCAGCAGATATGGTCTGTCTGGGCAGGCGAGTGTACCTAAACATTCGAGTATCAGATAGGGTCTGTCTGGTCAAGCGAGTGTACCTAAACATTCAAGTAGCAGATAAGGTCTGTCTGGTCAGGCAGGTGTACTTAAACATTCGAGTATCAGATACGGTATCTCTGCTCAGGCGAGTACAGCCTAACTTTCGAGTAGCAGATAGGGTCTGTCTTGCCAGGCGAGTGTACCTAAACATTCAGGTATAAGATACGGTCTGTACGGTCAGGCGAGTGCACCCTAACTTTCGAGTAGCAGATAGGGTCTGTCTTGCCAGGCAAGTGTACCTAAACATTCGAGTATCAGATACGGTCTGTCTGGTCAGGTGAGTGCACCCTAAATTTCGAGTAGCAGATAGGGTTGTCTGGGCAGGCGAGTGTACCTAAACTTTCGAGTAGCAGATAGGGTCTGTCTGGGAAGGCGAGTGCACCTAAACATTCAAGTAGCAGATAGGGTCTGTCTGGGCAGGCGACTGTACATAAACAATCAAGTAGCAGATAGGGTCTGTCTGGTCAGACAAGTGCACTCTAACTTTCGAGTAGCAGATAGGGCTGTCTGGACAGGCGAGTGTACGTAAACATTCAAGTAGCAGATAGGGTCTGTCTGGGCAGGCGAGTGCACTCTCACTTTCAAGTAGCAGATAGGGTCTGTCTGGACAGGCGAGTGTACCTAAACATTCGAGTATCAGATACGGTATGTCTGCTCAGGCGAGTGCACCCTAACTTTCGAGTAGCAGATAGGGTCTGTCTTGCCAGGCGAGTGTACCTAAACATTCAAGTACAAGATACGGTCTGTCTGGTCAGGCGAGTGCACCCTAACTTTCGAATAGCAGAGTCTGTCTGGGCAGGCGAGTGTCCCTAAACATTCAAGTAGCAGCTAGAGTTTGTCTCTCTAGTCAGGCAAGTGTACCTAAACATTCGAGTATCAGATACGGTATGTCTGCTCAGGCGAGTGCACCCTAACTTTCGAGTAGCAGATAGGGTCTGTCTTGCCAGGCGAGTGTACCTAAACATTCGAGTATCAGATACGGTCTGTCTGGTCAGGCGAGTTCACCCTAACTTTTGAGTAGCAGATAGGGTTGTCTGGGCAGGCGAGTGTACCTAAACTTTCGAGTAGCAGATAGGGTCTGTCTGGGAAGGCGAGTGTACCTAAACATTCAAGTAGCACATAGGGTCTGTCTGGGCAGGCGACTGTACATAAACAATCAAGTAGCAGATAGGGTCTGTCTGGTCAGACAAGTGCACTCTAACTTTCGAGTAGCAGATAGGGGCTGTCTGGACAGGCGAGTGTACGTAAACATTCAAGTAGCAGATAGGGTCTGTCTGGGCAGGCGAGTGCACTCTCACTTTCAAGTAGCAGGTAGGGTCTGTCTGGACAGGCGAGTGTACCTAAAAATTCGAATATCAGATACGGTATGTCTGCTCAGGCGAGTGCACCCTAACTTTCGAGTAGCAGATAGGGTCTGTCTTGCCAGGCGAGTGTACCTAAACATTCAAGTATAAGATACGGTCTGTCTGGTCAGGCGAGTGCACCCTAACTCTCGAGTAGAAGAGTCTGTCTGGGCAGGCGAGTGTCCCTAAACATTCAAGTAGCAGCTAGGGTTTGTCTCTCTAGTCAGGCGAGTGTACCTAAACATTCGAGTATCAGATACGGTATGTCTGCTCAGGCGAGTGCACCCTAACTTTCGAGTAGCAGATAGGGTCTGTCTTGCCAGGCGAGTGTACCTAAACATTCAAGTATAAGATACGGTATGTCTGGTCAGGCGAGTGCACCCTAACTTTCGAGTAGCAGAGTCTGTCTGGGCAGGCGAGTGTCCCTAAACATTCAAGTAGCAGCTAGGGTCTGTCTCTCTAGTCAGGCGAGTGTACCTAAACATTCGAGTATCAGATACGGTATGTCTGCTCAGGCGAGTGCACCCTAACTATCGAGTAGCAGATAGGGTCTGTCTTGCCAGGCGAGTGTACCTAAACATTCAAGTATAAGATACGGTCTGTCTGGTCAGGCGAGTGCACCCTAACTTTCGAGTAGAAGAGTCTGTCTGGGCAGGCGAGTGTCCCTAAACATTCAAGTAGCAGCTAGGGTTTGTCTCTCTAGTCAGGCGAGTGTACCTAAACATTCGAGTATCAGGTACGGTATGTCTGCTCAGGCGAGTGCACCCTAACTTTCGAGTAGCAGATAGGGTCTGTCTTGCCAGGCGAGTGTACCTAAACATTCAAGTATAAGATACGGTCTGTCTGGTCAGGCGAGTGCACCCTAACTTTCGAATATTAGAGTCTGTCTGGGCAGGCGAGTGTCCCTAAACATTCAAGTAGCAGCTAGAGTTTGTCTCTCTAGTCAGGCAAGTGTACCTAAACATTCGAGTATCAGATACGGTATGTCTGCTCAGGCGAGTGCACCCTAACTTTCGAGTAGCAGATAGGGTCTGTCTTGCCAGGCGAGTGTACCTAAACATTCGAGTATCAGATACGGTCTGTCTGGTCAGGCGAGTGCACCCTAACTTTTGAGTAGCAGATAGGGTTGTCTGGGCAGGCGAGTGTACCTAAACTTTCGAGTAGCAGATAGGGTCTGTCTGGGAAGGCGAGTGTACCTAAACATTCAAGTAGCACATAGGGTCTGTCTGGGCAGGCGACTGTACATAAACAATCAAGTAGCAGATAGGGTCTGTCTGGTCAGACAAGTGCACTCTAACTTTCGAGTAGCAGATAGGGGCTGTCTGGACAGGCGAGTGTACGTAAACATTCAAGTAGCAGATAGGGTCTGTCTGGGCATGCGAGTGCACTCTCACTTTCAAGTAGCAGGTAGGGTCTGTCTGGACAGGCGAGTGTACCTAAAAATTCGAATATCAGATACGGTATGTCTGCTCAGGCGAGTGCACCCTAACTATCGAGTAGCAGATAGGGTCTGTCTTGCCAGGCGAGTGTACCTAAACATTCAAGTATAAGATACGGTCTGTCTGGTCAGGCGAGTGCACCCTAACTTTCGAGTAGAAGAGTCTGTCTGGGCAGGCGAGTGTCCCTAAACATTCAAGTAGCAGCTAGGGTTTGTCTCTCTAGTCAGGCGAGTGTACCTAAACATTCGAGTATCAGATACGGTATGTCTGGTCAGGCGAGTGCACCCTAACTTTCGAGTAGCAGATAGGGTCTGTCTTGCAAGGCGAGTGTACCTAAACATTCAAGTATAAGATACGGTATGTCTGGTCAGGCGAGTGCACCCTAACTTTCGAGTAGCAGAGTCTGTCTGGGCAGGCGAGTGTCCCTAAACATTCAAGTAGCAGCTAGGGTCTGTCTCTCTAGTCAGGCGAGTGTACCTAAACATTCGAGTATCAGATACGGTATGTCTGCTCAGGCGAGTGCACCCTAACTATCGAGTAGCAGATAGAGTCTGTCTTGCCAGGCGAGTGCACCTAAACATTCGAGTATAAGATACGGTCTGTCTGGTCAGGCGAGTGCACCCTAACTTTCGAGTAGCAGACAGGGTCTGTCTTGCCAGGCGAGTGTACCTAAACATTCGAGTATCAGATACGGTCTGTCTGGTCAGGCGAATGCAAGCTATCTTTCGAGTAGCAGATAGAGTCTGTCTGGGCAGGCGAGTGTACCTAAACTTTCGAGTAGCAGATAGGGTCTGTCTGAGAAGGCGAGTGCACTCTCACTTTCAAGTAGCAGATAGGGTCTGTCTGGACAGGCGAGTGTACCTAAACATTCAAGTAGCATACAGGGTCTGTCTGGTCAGGCGAGTGTACCTAAACATTCGATTATCAGATACGGTATGTCTGCTCAGGCAAGTGCACCCTAACTTTCGAGTAGCAGATAGGGTCTGTCTTGCCAGGCGAGTGTACCTAAACATTCAAGTATAAGATACGGTCTGTCTGGTCAGGCAAGTGCACCCTAACTTTCGAGTAAAAGATAGGGTCTGTATTGCCAGGCGAGTGTACCTAAACATTCGATTATCCGATACGGTCTGTCTGGTCAGGCGAGTGCACCCTAACTTTCGAGTAGCAGATAGGGTCTGTCTGGGCAAGCGAGTGTACCTAAACATTCAAGTATCAAATAGGGTCTGTCTGGTCAGGTGAGTGTACCTAAGCATTCGAGTATCAGATACGGTATGTCTGCTCAGGCGAGTGCACCCTAACTTTCGAGCAGCAGATGTGGTCTGTCTTACCAGGCGAGTGTACCTAAATATTCAAGTATAAGATATGGTATGTCAGGTCAGGCGAGTGCACCCTATCTTTCGAGTAGCAGATAGGGTCTGTCTTGCCAGGCGAGTGTACCTAAACATTCGAGTATCAGATACGGTCTCTCTGGTCAGGCGAGTGCACCCTAACTTTCGAGTAGCAGATAAGGTTGTCTGGGCAGGCGAGTGTACCTAAACTTTCGAGTAGCAGATAGGGTCTGTCTGGGAAGGCGAGTGTACCTAAACATTCAAGTAGCAGATAGGGTCTGTCTGGGCAGGCGAGTGTACGTAAACATTAAAGTAGCAGATAGGGTCTGTCTGAGCAGGCGAGTGCACTCTCACTTTCAAGTAGCAGATAGGGTCTGTCTGGACAGGCGAGTGTACCTAAACATTCAAGTAGCATATAGGGTCTGTCTGGTCAGGCGAGTGCACCTAAACATTCGAGTATCAGATACGGTATGTCTGCTCAGGCGAGTGCACCCTAACTTTCGAGTAGCAGATAGGGTCTGTCTTGCTAGGCGAGTGTACCTAAACATTCAAATATAAGATACGGTCTGTCTGGTCAGGCGAGTGCACCCTAACTTTCGAGTAGCAGAGTCTGTCTGGGCAGGCGAGTGTCCCTAAACATTCAAGTAGCAGCTAGGGTCTGTCTCTCTAGTCAGGCGAGTGTACCTAAACATTCGAGTATCAGATACAGTATGTCTGCTCAGGCAAGTGCACCCTAACTTTCGAGTAGCAGATAGGGTCTGTGTTGCCAGGCGAGTGTACCTAAACATTCAAGTATAAGATACGGTCTGTCTGGTCAGGCGAGTGCACCCTAACTTTCGAGTAACAGATAGGGTCTGTATTGCCAGGCGAGTGTACCTAAACATTCGACTATCAGATACGGTCTGTCTGGTCAGGCGAATGCACCCTAACTTTCGAGTAGCAGATAGGGTCTGTCTGGGCAGGCGAGTATACCTAAACATTCAAGTATCAAATAGGGTCTGTCTGGTCAGGCGAGTGTAACTAAACATTCAAGTAGCATATTGGGTCTGTCTGGTCAGGTGAGTGTACCTAAGCATTCGAGTATCAGATACGGTATGTCTGCTCAGGCGAGTGCACCCTAACTTTCGAGCAGCAGATTGGGTCTGTCTTACCAGGCGAGTGTACCTAAATATACAAGTATAAGATATGGTATGTCTGGTCAGGCGAGTGCACCCTAACTTTCGAGTAGCAGATAGGGTCTCTCTTGCCAGGCGAGTGTACCTAAATATTCGACTATCAGATACGGTCTGTCTGGTCAGGCGAGTGCACCCTAGCTTTCGAGCGAGTAGCAGATAGGGTCTGTCTGGGCAGGCGAGTGTACCTAAACTTACGAGTAACAGATAGGATCTGTTTGGGAAGGCGAGTGTACCTAAACATTCAAGTAGCAGATAGGGTCTGTCTGGGCAGGCAAGTGAACCTAAACATTCAAGTAGCAGATATGGTCTGTCTGGTCAGGCGAGTGCACTCTAACTTTCGAGTAGCAGATAGGGTCTGTCTGGACAGGCGAGTGTATCTAAACATTCAATTAGCAGATAGGGTCTGTCTTGTCAGGCGAGTGCACCCTAACTTTCGAGTAGCAGATAGGGTCTGTCTGGGCAGGCGAGTGTACCTAAACATTCAAGTATCAAATAGGGTCTGTCTGGTCAGGCGAGTGTACCCTAAATTTTGAGTATCAGATAGGTTCTCTCTGGTCAGGCCAGTGTACTCTAACTTTCGAGTAGCATATGGGGCTTGTCTTATCGTGCGAGTCTACCTTTGTGTTTGACAGCCAGATGGAGCCTATCTGACCGTGCGAGTGTAGTTTTTTCATTCCAGTAGGATATGTCACATGATTGAAATACGAGGGATTTTAACATCGGAAATAGTGGTTTTTTGGTGTGTTCTAGCACCACCGCCACCTCCCCACCTCACAAGATGGCGACCGTATGATATCTCGCGAACCCATGGTTGGATTTCAACAAATGAGGTTTCGTAGGACTCGGGCTGACGCCCCCTTTCTTATTGGTAACTCATTTCCACCCCAAAATAAAACATACCCCTACTAAGGAGTGAAATAATATTTTTTATAGTAAACGTAGCTTTCCATGTACGACAGACATGAAGTTTGATGCTATGATGAAATTAAATGTTGTTCTACACGAAAGACATGCGTAGGGCTGGACGCCATTATGAATTAACATTTTTGTTTTTGTTTTGTTTTGGACGCATGCACACTTGAGGTTTTTGTAAGAGGGTGGGCCTTTAAAAATAATTATTTATGGATGAGTTATTTTTTTAAATTTAACCAAAAGATCGAAAACTAATAGGTCATGTGCTTTTTAATATCTCATGAACCAATAAGGCTTGGGACTTTTATGAGAGGTTGTAACACTCGGGGTGACGCCCCGTGTTTGAATGTATTATTCATTTTTGGCAAAAGGGCCTAACTACACTTAGGTTAATATCTCGCGAATCAATAAGGCTACGGACTTGTATAAGGGGTCGTTGGACTTGAGATAACACCCTATTTTTTAGTATATTGTTTTAATTTTTGTCATAAGGGCCTAACTACACTTTTATTGATATTTTTTGAATCTATGATGGGATTTTGACCTATGAAGTAGTGTAGGACTTGTGGAGACGCCCCCTTTCCTATGAACAACTTATTTCCACCCTAAAATAAAAACTATCCCTAATAAGGGGTGAAATAATACTTTTTAGTAAACGTTGCTTTCCATATATGACAGACATGAAGCTTAATACTATTATGAATTAAACGTTGTTCTACATGAAAGACAAGAATGAGGTATTATACCTTTATGAATCAATATATATATATTACACATGCGCACTCACAGCTTTTATAATAGGGCGGGCTTTTTTAATGCTTATTTATGGATGAGTTATTTTTTAAATTCAACCAAAGGACCCAAAACTAATAGATTCATTGACATTTTAAAATCTTGCTAACCAATGATCAGAGAGACTTGTGTTAGGTGTCAAAGGACTCAGGATGGTTAACCCTTTCCCATGGCCCACTTATTTACCAAAAATATTATAAACTACAAGGTCATTGACCTGATATTTTATAAACTAATAATAGGATATGAACGTGTGAGGTGTTATAGGACTTAGGATAGCCAACCTTTTCCCATGACCAATGAATTTACCCAAAAGACTCAAAACGGCAAGGTCATTGACCTGAGATTTTATAAAATAATTGGTGAGGGTCACGTGAGGTTTTATATAACTCAGGTTGGTCAACCCTTTTTCCATGGCCAATGAATTTATCCAAAACACCCAAAATGACAAGGTCATTGACCTGAGTTTTTATAAACCAATAATTGGATTTGTATATATGAGGTGTTGTAGGAATTGGGGTGATGTTGTCTTTTCATTACCTACACACTTACCCAAAATGTTCAAAACAGCAAGGTCATCGACCTGAGATTATATAAACTAATCATTGGATTTGGACATGTGATGTGTTAAATGACTCGACATGATACCCTTTTTTCCATGACTCATGACTTTGCCTAAAATACTAAAAATGGCAAGGTTATAGACCTGAGTTTCTATAAATCAATAATTGGATTTGGACACATGAAGTGTCATATAGCTTTGTGAACCAAGATTTGTTGAATTTATAAATGTAAAAACCTGATTTGGGATTTAAATTAATGCATGTAAGATTTTTGATTTTTGATTTTTTAATTTTAGATTTTAGTTTTAAGGTTTTAGATTTTAGTTTTACATTTCGCAAAAAGACCAAACCATATGTCATGACTTGAAATTTTTGGTAACTAATTTTTAAAGAAAGACATATAAGGATTTGTATTAATTGGAATTACGTTTTCTCTACTATAAGATTTTAGATTTTAAATTTTATATTTTACATTTTACATTCAGCAGAAAGATCAAATTGAAAGGTTACTGACCTGATATTTTTAGTAACTAATTAATACTAGATGATTGACTAGAGATTTTGTGAACAAATACTTAAATTTTATTTATTACAAACATTGGACCTGCAGTTATAATACCACAAGCTAGCCTGTTAAACTATACTGTAAGAATTTAAACAAATACATTTTGTTTGAACATAACTGTACCTTATTGACTTGATATTTTAGAAACCATTAATTTGATAATGTTATACATTAGCTTGAATGAAAAAGTGCAAACCCTTTTATTGCTAAAGCAAGTTATTTTTCTGCACTTTGGGCTTGACAATGTAACTATAAATTTAAGTTTTATAAATATGTTATCTAATGTTATACAAAATGATTATTAATGGATTTTTAAATTATTTATTTATTTAATTAATTAATTACTTAATATGTATTACACACGGCTATGTAGGTTGAAAGATGATTACACTATATGTTGAGAATATTTATTTTTAGACTTTGACCGACCTTACAACAAGAATCTTATGACCAGTGGATAGGGTTTTAGAGAGTATTCCGCCATTTTGGTCCAACGACCCCTTATACATGTCCGTAGCCTTATTGGTTCGCGAGATATTAACAAAAGTGTACTTAGGCCCTTTTGACAAAAATTAATAATACATTCAAAAACGGGGCGTCACCCCGCGTGTTACAACCCCTCATACAAGTCCCTAGCCTTATTGGTTCATGAGATATTAAAAAGCACATGACCTATTCGTTTTCGATCTTTTGGTTGAATTTAAAAAAAAGCTCATCCATAAATAATTATTTAAAAAGCCCGCCCTCTTACAAAAACCCCAAGTGCGCATGCGTTCAAAACAAAAAACAAAAATGTTAATTCATAATGGCGTCCAGCCCTACGCATGTCATTCATGTAGAACAACATTTAATTTCAACATAGCATCAAACCTCATGTCTGTCGTACATGGAAAACAACGTTTACTAGAAATTATTATTTCACCCCCTAGTAGGGGTAGGTTTTATTTTGGGGTGGAAATAAGTTCCCCATAAGAAAGGGGGCGTCAGCCCGAGTCCTACGACATCTCATTTGTTAAAATCCAACCATGGGTTCGCGAGATATCATACGGTCGCCATCTTGTGAGGTGGGGAGGTGGCGGTGGTGCTAGAACACACCAAAAACCACTACTATCGGATATCATAGTGTGGGATGAGGGATGTGACATCGCACTGGAACTCTAATATCACAAGTTCTTGTACTGTTTCTAGAGTGTGCCTGTTGCTGTACCTTGTGTCTTTCGTGTGTGCTGGTGTTGTGATAATGCGATTCGCCATTGAACATGGGAACTACAACTCACCGGAGTACATGTTGGAAATTGACTACATCGAGTGGGCTTCTCCCTTGCCTGCAATATCAGTATGCGAGGTGCCAGATATCAGAAACATCACTGACCGGTAAGTACATCGCAATATTACACTATCATTCAAAAACCTTTACTAGTGCTTTAGTATCAGATCTGTCTGTTCTTCATTCTTATCGTTGAATGGAATTGAAATATTAGAAGCCATTTTTCAGCGTTGCCTAAGTTATTGATAGAATGCCTTTCAGTCACTGAACACGAGTGCAGATTGTGCGGGGAGTAAATATAAATTTCCTTGTGCCTGAAATAAATACATGAATTATTTATACACCTAATAAAATACTTCTCATCTGCATTAGTTTTCTGTAATTTGTATGCCTTGTGTTGCTCCATTTAGAGGATTGTGTGCAGCGGCGGTAACTCAATTCTTCTTAAATACTCGGTTTGATATAGAAAGCGTCAGAATGGATCCGCAACATTCTAATTGTACATAATGATGAATATGAAAGTATACCATTTGGAAAATATTAAAAGGCATCGCTTGTTTTTTCTACTGAAACAGTCACTTGAATTTGCTGAGAAAAATTACTGAGGTAAACTTCAATTATACAATACATTTTGGATTGTTTACGAAGGCAGTGGCATTCTCTAAAAGGCTGGGATGGTTCCTAACTGGCCCAATCCTCAACTAAAATTAAAAAATACGCAAATTAATACAGCCATCGCAATAACACAGGTTGTCAGACTTAAGTACACACCCAAGTAGGTCTAATTGGGGCTAAATGACAACGATGTCCAAGCCCCTCAACTGAAACAACATCAAACAATTTCTCTAAGAGAACTTTCAAAATTCATTAATTCATCGCTAAAATACGAAACGACTAAGTTTCTTTCGGGTTTAACAATTAACATGATTCATGATGCGCTCAGCGAGCACAGATTATACTGTATGTTTCAAGCAAAGTTCATACAGATCTATCTTTACTCATTATTATGCATGTGTTTGATTTTTTTCCATCAGCAAAACTGAGTTCATTTGCTTTGCTCATTTTTTCCTACTACGGAGAAAAAGAGTTGATAATGTTATCCATGTATGAGAAGAGGCCTCTTGCCGGCTATTTTAATTGCTAAATGCTTTTGGCCCGGTGCATCGCTTTTATTCTATGGTGCCTCGTCACTAAAGAGTAAATAGAACAAGGAAACAAATAAAGATATCCTAACTTCTCAAAACCACAGAACAATTAATGAATTAATTTATTAATTTTATAGCCAATTACGGTGCTAACATTAAAAAACATCATTTTCCATTAACGTTCGAGCTTCTGTTGTAATATACAGGGCCATAAAAATGCCTATTTTTAAATAACTGCTATAATTAACCATTTGAGGTAATGTAATGGTTTTAGCCTTAAAATGCGTAGAAAAGATAATATATATATATATATTTTTTTTTTTTTTCATAGCTTAGTAAGTTTCAATGTGAGCTCCGTTTGTTGGTCTGCAGACCATTAGCGGCTCGTGCATAAATACTCAGGGTGGGCTAATAATGTTTCGTTGTTGTTTACTTTGGGGCTGCGACATCGTGGTCTTATAACCCCGTGTACTTAGGTGTGTGTGTGTGGAACTTGTGTGATAAACTGTGTTATTGTGATGGGCTGTACTAGTATGTGCTGACATTAATGCTAATGTATTATATCCCAATCATTCTTACGTGCGCGCCGCTGGTCATGGGCGTTCCCTCAAAGAAATCAATATTTAACTTGACTTATAATAAAATAATATAAATAGAATCATCAGACAACCAATTGAAGTATTTCATTAAATTGCCAATGTCCGAACATGAAGCATAACGACTGACTGTAGATTAGTGATCGACAACCGCCTGCATTTGATGCAGATGAAAATAACATGTGAATCACTTCCTTTATGAAGTAGGCTATAAATTTGAACCCTTTATAAATAGGCTATATGATATGCACGAATTGCAAGAGGTCACCAGCTTTTTACATGGATGACTCTTTAAAGCATTATATTAATTAATTTTGACGTAGGGCCTACCTTTATTTATAAATTAAATCAATGTTTTTCAAGTTAATCTAGAAGCTGTCGTTCGATTGAAACTGTGGCTAATGCTGTAAATCTATTCTGTCCCATCGTATTTTTTAAATATGGCTTCACTATCTTGAAGCACGAAATAGTACATTATGCAACGAGCCTATAATGGCTATAATTAAGACACGAGTATTTTTATAAAACGAGCGTATGCGAGTTTAATAATTTCCATACGAGTGTCTTAATTACCATTATAGGCAAGTTGCATACGACTGTTTATGTTCGACGATAATTATAACTTGATTATATGTTTTAACCTCAACATTCATAAATATCTGTTCAGTCACTAGAATGTTGTGATCGGGTGCTGCGGTGGGTAGTATATCTCTGTTTTCCAAGCTCTCTGGACAACCGACGCATGCGCTCTGTGTGCTTCGATACCATATGTTCAGATTGTGCACCAGTATTCAGTAAAACTGTCACTCAAGTCGTGTCAAAACCACGCGCTGTGTAGAAATTAGTTTTGGGGATATTAAGGTACAGTGCTATTTCTTGGCTCATATTCGCCAGTTTATTTACGCGAACATATGGACGGTGCGTATTCCATGTCGGTAATTTATTATAGTTCGATGTTGTGTTTATGTCCGACATGTTGGATTTTGAGCGCATGCGCGAAGGTATCGTTACCTAATTGGTCAATGAGCGAGCTCTGATTGGCTGGAGAAACTGTATCGTAATGAAAAACGGTGTTATAATGACCATCATTATGATATAGTTTTCTGACACATAATTGGCAACTCAAACTAACACTTGGGGCGCTGCGGTCGGTCTGGATAAGTAGTGTAACAATACTCAATAACATGCGTTTGATATGGAACACTTTTTATTTTTCGGTTATAATCAGTAAATGTGGTCCCTAAAATAATGACAGTGTTATTTTTGATTGTATATATGTATAACTGTACGATACACGTGCTCTAATTTGTGTGTTCCACTGGATTTTATGTGTCAATTGCATATTATCAAGCATCGGTTGTCTGCTGGTATTTGTTTTTGAGCAGTTCGAGTCATGGCGCCGTTACGTTTAAAAGCTATATTTGAGTTTGCTCACTGTACCATAGACTGTAGAAATTATTTGCTGCTTGGTAGGGCGAAGGGATGAGTTTAACTTGTATTAAAGCTCGGGGGACACAGGAATTGTTTGATTTGGATGGTTAGCTGGTGGGTTTGGTGTCGAATATCGGACTGGTAGCAGGTTCTCGCAGAGTAGATATTTACCCTGCGAAGTCAAATTAGGCCTATATGACTCGTAGTGGAGGCTTGGATATCGCAGAGCGAGGTGATGGCGGTTGGTAGGGTAATTGGAAATGAACTAGAGAAGGGGAAGGATACCTGACTGATGAAGCTTGGCTGTACTCGGCTGGTGTAGGCTTGGCTCGGCGTAACAGTGAACAACCCGTCCTGTCGTCAGTGAGGGTAGTGGTGAGTGGTCCAACCCGCTCCTGTTGCCCGTATTTATTTGGTATCGTCACCTTTCGGCTATTGCTACTTACATTTTTGGAAAGTGATGAAAACTTATATCTGCAACCCTCTTATGCATCGACTTACAGCCGTAAACTGAGCAATATACTTTGCTTTTACTAATTTTACACTTCATCAACGAGTAAAACTTATTACTTATGTATAAAGACACGAAGAATTTACCTCGATCTGCTTACGAATACAAGAAACCATATACAAACAGTCACCACGTGACAAATGTACCCTACTTGGTAGGTTTCTCATTTTTACCTCTAGATGTCATATCAGATAGCTGGAGTTGCCAATAGTGAGGGTCGAACTTAAAACTAATTTCAACACTACAGCTAGTAGTCGGTAACGGGGACTTGATTGTTAACATTATTGACTAGTAATAGCAAGAGGGACGGGGGATCCTATTAAAAGCTCGTCAGCAGTCGGCAATTATCGTAACCGATCGGCAATCGAGGCTCCAACACAATTAGCCTAGCCAAGCATTGTGCGCATGCGTTGAGTACGGTAGCGAAATATGATGCCCGCGTTAATGTTCATACAAGGGCCAAGCACACTGAGTGTGGTGGCAAGGCAAGCTCTGACCTAGCCTGTCCTGCGAGAAGATATTGTTGCGCGTGCGTCATTTGAGTCGTGTTGAGTGATTTGGCACTCAATTTGAAAGGCGGAGAGCATTCACTAAGGGACTTACTTGACCCCGGACAATTTGTATGGCTTGGAGGCAAAATGCCGTTTCTAACACCTTAAATGATGTAAAATGTTTCGTAAAATACTTATGAGAGAAGATTAAATATATTTACGTTTTTTTAAATGTCCAGATAGACTTTGCCTACCCTGCCTACCCCGAGGAGCCGCTACTGCTGCAGACGTGCGTCGAGTGTATCGTGTACCGCAAGAAGGTAGTGAGGCGGAGCCCCACCTAGCATAAAAATGACACGCTGTCTAGTCTGTTGTCTGATATCTTCTGTTTGAGCTAACACAAACTGTTCAAGCATGTCGAGGTAAATTAGCCTTGTAATTGTTTCTTCAGCGAAAAAGAAAGGTCCAATAACTTGGTCATGAGCAAACCCGCACCACATATTGACACACATTGACACACATTAGACGTCTACAGAGCAACAAACGGAGCTCACATTGAAACTTACTAAGGTATAAAAAAAACCGTATTCTATTCCACGCATTTTCAGGCCGAAACCATTACATTGCCTCTAATAGTTTTCTTATAGCAATTATTTAAAATCTAGGCATTATTTTTCGATGACCCTGTATATTAGTTCAGCACTAAAATATGGAACGACTAAGTGACAGAAAGGAAATCGGACACTCGACGGATCGGAGCGTGGAATGTTAGAAGTCTGCTAGGCAGTGGAAGGTTAGAAAACTTAGAAAAGGAAATGAATAGGTTGAGATTGGATTTGGTTGGGATTAGTGAAATGCGCTGGCAGGAGGAACAGGACTTTTGGTCAGGAGACTATAGGGTCATAATCATCAAATCAAAAAACGGCTATGTGGGGGTAGGTCTCATATTGAGTTGCAAACTTGGACAGTGGATGGAATATTATGAGAAATATAGTGAACGGATTATTGTAACTAAAATCAACACAAAACCTACGTGCACTTCTTCACGCCTACCAGTCACGCTGATAATGAAGATGTTGAAAAGGTCTACGAAGAAATAGATGAAATTGTGATGTATGTCATGGGTGATGAAAATGTTACAATAATGGGAGATTGGAATGCTGTGGTAGGAAAAGGAAGGGAAGGGAAGGTAGTAGGAGATTTTGGACTATGTGAAAGGAATGATCGAAGAAGCAGGCTGATGGAATTCTTCACCCAGCATGAGTTGGTCATAGATAACACCTTATTCAATAACCACAATAGAAGGTTATACACATGGATGAAACCAAGAGATACAGGGCGTTACCAAATCGACTTCATTATGGTCAAGCAGAGATTTCGAAACCAGATTTTGGATTGCAAACCATATCCCGATGCTGACATAAACTCTGACCACAATCTTGTTGTTATGAAATGCAGATTAAAGTTGAATAAACTGAAGAACAGTCAAAAGCCAAAACGGTGGGCAGTAGACAGACTGAGAAAGATGGATGTAACCCAGCGGCGGCTCGTGGGGTGTAAGTTCGGCGCAGCCCAACACACGCTCGTGTGCAGTAACATGTTGAATAGGTGTGTTGGGTCATCTAGCTAGGAGGAAATCTGGAATGTCAAAAGTGGTTGGGGTTGATTGCTTGATAAAATTTCTTTTTTATCCTCCTCCTTCCATTTAGAAAACGGAGTTTCTCCTAAAATACAAATTAATCTACGGACGGTTCCAAGTTAAAACACGCCTTGGAGGGAACACTATTATTTCACACTATAAGAAAAGATTTAAATACTATATACTGTGCCCGTTTACCCGAAGATAAACGCCCACATATGCGGGAGCCTTGATCACAGTTGAACACAAGACTCCGAAAATCTCAGGGGTTAACGGGTAAGGGCTAAGTGGTGCTGAACTGTGTTCAAGACTCGCGCCTGAATATAGCAAGGATGAAATACACAAAAACATTTCTTAAAACACACACCACTTTTATTGAATAAAAGCAAAAATAATCATGTCAGCTGTAGAAAACACTTCCTACCTAAATCTACAGGGTGTAATAATATCAGTCTCTCACGTTGAGATTCCTGATGCAAAAGAAAGAAAGAAATCTAAAGGCACTTCCTATTAAATGTCTTACTGTTTAGGCATGTCCATCATGTCCACATTTATGAAAATATCTACACTTGTTACCATTTTATTTTCCACAGGAGGCACTGTTGAAAGTCTATTTAATTTCACTATTTCATTATTCAGAAAATACTTGAATAAAGGCTCAATATCCACAAAATATCATGATTTATCCATTCATAATAATTGATTAGCTATTTATCAAACATTTTGTTGCAAAAATTATTTATACAATGTCACCAGCATGTTGAAAAATTACGGATTCGATCTGATCCTATTGAAATAATTCTTCCTCGTAATTTTCAGATTAATAGCAAGACGTATTATTCTGATCTTAAATACGTCAGATACCATTTGATTATACACGAAAGAAATGATTCCCTTTGTATTTCAGATCTATTGTGACCTCCACATACTTATGCATTCAGAAAAATGAATCTTCACTGTGTGCCCCACATATTCATTATTTAAAAAAACCACTACGCCTAAATTCACTGCCACTGCCTGATGCCCAAATATCACATTTACAATTGGTGTAATGTCCACGACATGCCCATTTAGAAAACTCAATGCTTAGTTCAAAAATTGCACATTTGTCACGATCTGATTTATCATTCCATTCCGACAACACCTGAGATATTAACTTTAATTTGTTATACTCAAAACCATCTTTAGTCAATTCAGACCTCAGCTACTTTTAGATGTTGCTTGAAATATCTCCTATTCAACTCGGAATTATTATTTATCTGGTCTGAGCTAATTATTAGTAAATAAATAAATAAATTCTACAGCTGATTCTTTCATGGTTCCAATTCCACATTCGAACATATTGAATTATCATGATCACCCCTAATGTTTATTCCTAATTTATTATTATTATCATTATTTGCATCCAACTGCCTGATATTTATTCACTCATAAAAACATCCTCATTTGAAATATCCACTCATGAATAACCAAATTTTTTCCTATCACTATCACGAATCAGGAAGCTCCACATAATGCGTTAATATCCGCACAAGGTTTCAAAAGTGAAATATGTAAAACCGTTTACTGGCAATACCTTCCTGTCTAAACTTATGCAATATAGAAAGAAAAATAATTCTAGAATACGCTGACCTAAGAGTTTGGGAAAATACAACATGACTAGACTACAGCATGATTACAAAATATGTAGAGATCTTACTTCATATCATCCACGTTGTGAATTTGTATCGTCTGCCAGGTGGTGAAAATTGCAGTAAATAGTTCCTCCATGTGGCAGAAGTATGTACACACAGGTCACACCTCGCCCTGGACTGCACGTCGGCGACCTCGGGTAGAGCTCCATCTTCCTGATGCCCCATCATGATGTTCTGGAACCTTCCTCCGGCTTCCCACATGGGCTGATATCGCTGACGTCCTTTCCACATTTCCTTGTATCTAACCCATCCTTGGTTTTTAGTGCAGGGTCATTGTATCACAAAGTCCCAATATGCAACTCGAAAAATGACCACGATGTTCCGCACACATTTTTTAGAGTGTCCTTCACTGTTCTTACACCATATGGTTACTCGTTCCATTTGATACTGGCATCTCCCACACTTCATTAAGCACGCTATGCTTTTAGTTGCACACACAATTTCCAAGTCCTGAGTACGCACGGCTAATGGTTGCATGACCAGTTAACACCTGTGTAAAGTCCTATCACACATGACCAAAATTTATTAAAGAGCATTTCGACTTTCATATGCTTGATTAACGGGTGGCTAAATTTAAAGTGTCGTGGCCTGATATCCTCGACCTCACAATTCATATACAACTATGCGGCAATACTTTGAATTTGTTTCTTCACTGAATAACTGCCCGCATATTCCCCTCACTGTCTCCACACACAAACGTGATGCACTGTCCAAAAACAAAGTTACTGGCCCATTCCTAGTGACTAGCACTTCTGACATAACAGTTCACAAAATTAATAAAGTTTGTTAAACTCACTTCGGTTTGAAGAATTTCTAAGTCCACCACTCCACAAGCAATACAGTCGTAGTCAACACTTAGAAAATTTTCCCGGCCTACCAGAACATTCTTGGTCCGCGCACCTCGGCAACCCGAAATGTTCGCGGCGATGACGTTTTACTCGCATAGAGACCGCTGTCTGTATTTACTGTCGTGCACGTTGTTTTTGTTGTCGTTGTACTCGTTGACTTGTCCTGCAGGTCTGCTCCGTGCATCGTATATACTGCTTAGGCACGTCACGTGTACCTGCAGTGATGTCATGCTATAAACTACCTTCGTTCATATCTCCTGAATGCGAAATGCTACCGTCCCAATTCCTTCAATAATATCAGTGTAAATTCAGGGGCTATTTCATGACATAACATTCTTCTTTCCAGCATAAATAACTAGGGTAGCTCACAACCTTCCAGCACCTTCGGTATCTTTTCATTCACCACGCCAGCTCACGCGCTCCTGCCATGGGCTCTCCACCCGTGAGCGCTGTTTCTAAACTCCGCTCGGCACTCCATTCAAAATAGGATGACGACATGATGCCCCTGGACCACGGGTACAATACCTCAAGAACGACCTCTCACTCTACATACTCGTACTTATATTTATAACTGGATTTCAAACGCACTTCCTCTCCAAACATACACCTACAATTAGATTATGCTTAACACAGTAACCATAAACACGCCAAGAGCTCACTCTTTTAGCTGTGCTACTGTATGCTCTTCAAAAGCGCTTATTCTATTTACACTTCGCTGACAATTAATGCGCCACACGGCCACGAATCACAATTTAACAGCCCAATTTTTACTATAACAGAGTACTTCGTACACCACACGTTCATATTTATAACAAGCTTCTTGTTACAGCTGTTGGAATAGTAACCACAACTCTCGCGACAAAATATAATAGTAAATATGTCTTTGCGTGACTGTGTTTTAGCGTGCTTGAGATACTAACATTGGCAGCAATGGTCGAGGGGCGAAGAGCCCGGGTTATATCGGGTGCGTTCGGATAATATCATCACAGCTCGTGCGAGACAGCCAAATATTCCAGTTGCTCGAAGGGCTGCACCAAGCGGAATACTTCTGTATACATACTGCAGGCGGTTTGATGCGTTGTCATGGCAACCGTTCAGTTATACGTCACAAGTCAGCCCGTACTGCTGTGAGCATTGGCAGGGCTGCACTCAGAACGCAAAGCGCAATCGAAGGAAACGGACTGTGGTGCTTGCTTAATTACTAATAAGTATGATTGCTACGCTGGTCGTGTAATCACAACATATAAAGCGCACTCTTCGTTATTTTTAACGAATACGGTAGGTTTTAAAGATAAAATATAGGGATTCAGAAAATGATAGACAATTGTTTTGAGAAATGATAGTGAAGCCGGGCTGTACCTGATGTACATGAAAAGCCGCTACTGATGTAAACGAAAGATTCAAGAAGAGGATAAAGGAAGGACTAATGAAAAAAAAACTAAACATACTTCAATTGCACACGAATGGGCACATTTGAAGAATGAAATAACAATATCCGCAGAAGAAAACATTGGAAGGAAAGAAAGAATAGGCAGAAAACCGAGGATCACTCAGGATATACTAGAATGAATAGATGGAAGGTGGAAACAGAAGAATGTAAGAGATGAAAGGGGGAAAGCAGAATACTGACGTCTGAGAAATGAGGTTAACAAGAAGTGCAAGAAAGCGAAAGAAGAATGGTTGAAAGAGAAATGTGCAGGTATAGAAAATTGTCTGAAATTAGGAAAAGTTGACACAGCTTATCGAAGGATTCAGAGTACCTTTGGGGAAAAGATGACTAAGTGTTGTAATATTAAGGACACCGATAGAAAGCCTCTAATAGGTAGGGAAGAAAGGATTGTGAGATGGAAAGGCTTACATAGAGTGTTTGTATAAGGGAAAGGAGATTGAGAGTCATATAATGGAAAGGGAAGAGGAAATTGATGAGGATGTGAAAGGAGATTTATTATTGAGATCAGAATTTGACAGAGCATTGGAAGACTTAAGCAGGAACAAAGCACCAGGCATAGATGATATGCCGATTGAGTTGCTACGCTGCATAGATGATGAAGGTCTGATCAAGTTATTTCACTTGGTGTGTAGGATTTATGGGACAGGTGAGGTACCCTCTGATTTCAAGAAGAATGTTATTATCCCTTATACCTAAGAAAGTGGTACGGTAACTGACAGATGGATGTGAAGATTACCGTACAATCAGCTTGATCACTCATGCTTCAAAGATCCTGTCTAGAATAAATTACAAGAGGATGTAAAGACAAATAGAAACGGAGTTGAGTGAATACCAGTTTGGTTTCAGGTAGGGGCGGATCCTGATTAAAATTCTAGGGTGGGCCAGATGACACTATTGTTGTTACATATTAAATATTGTTTTATATTTGGCATTTATTGTTGCCAATATTGCCATTATCATAATTCCAACAACACAAAATTTGCAACAATTTTTAATAAATAGTTGATGCATTAAAAACTGTACCCACAAGGCTCTTTATTAATACATATATTCTCTCCTGTGCTTGGATGAAGCAAATTTATCCATCAGCTTGGTTGATGAGGTCATAATTATTTAATTTCTAACTTCGTGTTCAGAGCTATAGAAGAAAATGGATTTGTTTAAAAATTCCACTTTCATTTTCCTATTTTGGCATACAATCGACATATTAAATAACTACGTACCGTGCCACAAATTTAAAAAAACATTTAAACAGTAGAAATTTCAGCTTCATCGACAGAACTCACTAACACATTTGTACTGTACTTGGAATATCAGACAACTGAAAATGTATAATTATATGTTTGTCTTATGTCAGCAATTTGCGAACAATAGCTGAATACCTGTTTAAGAGCTTGGGGTGGGGTGAACCCTTCTCCCGTAATCCTGTTTGACAGAGACAGAAGCAGGAAGCTTCAAAGCAACGCTATGGGCCCAATCTGCTGGCCCTTGAAGAGAGAGAAAATTCCCTTCATAGCACTGAAGAATTCGCGTGCAAGACAGTGCTATGTCCACTGTTTCCTCACCCGGCCCATGAAGCCATATACTTTACATGGGACTTGCTTTGGAGCGGCCCTCGCTATGACGATACACAGTACGAGAGTGTCAGGATTTTAAGCTAGGAATGAGTTAATTATAATGAATTCTCTTTAGAGATTCTAGAGGGGTAAAGGACTTATTTTAAGTTGAGTATCTGTAATATAAAGTAATTTTAAAAGACATTAATTAAACAAATTCTTGGGTGGGCAGGGCCCATTTCGCCCTTAATGACGCACAGTCCCTGGTTTCAGGAGGAATGTAGGAACAAGGGAATCTGTACTAAGTCTTATGCTGATTTTGGAAGGTAGAATAAGGAAAGATAAGAGAACGTTCATGGCATTTGTAGACTTAGAAAAGCCTTTTGATAACGTTGAATTGACTAAATTGTTTGACATTTTGTAGACGATTGGAATAAACAATAAAGTACAGGGATAGGGGGTGATCTTCAATCTACACACATCAAAAAAAGTTTTGCATCACCTCGGTTCCAAGAGTTCCGGAACCGTTAAATACAAAGGGAATAGAGATCAACACAAACAACATTTCAGCTCGTTTTATTGCTCATGAGACCCACACATTGCATGTTGTACCATCATACAGCTAGACTTTCAGCATTTGTGGTCCAGATTGCAGTACACACCACTACCTCTAATACCCAGTAGCACGTCCTCTTGCATTGATGCATGCCTGTATTCGCCGTGGCATACTATCCACAAGTTCATCAAGACACTGTTGGTCCAAATTGTCCCACTCCTCAACGACAATTCGGCGTAAATCTCTCAGAGTGGTTGGTGGGTCAAGACGTCCATAAACAGCCCTTTTCAACATATCCCAGGCATGTTCGATAGGGTTCATGTCTGGCGAACATGCTGGCCACTGTAGTCGAGCGATGTCGTTATCTTGAAGGAACGCATTCACAAGATGTGCACGATGAGGTCGAGAATTGTCGTCCATGAAGACAAATGCCTCTCCAATATTCTGCCGATATGGTTGCACTATGGGTCGGAGGATGTCATTCAGGTATCGTAAAGCCGTTTCGGAGCCTTCCATGACCATCAGTGGCGTACGTCGGCCCCACATAATGCCACCCCAAAACATCAGGGAACCACCACCTTGCTGCACTCGCTGGACAGTGTGTCTAAGACGTTCAGCCTGACCAGGGTGCCTCCAAACACGTCTCCGACGATTGTCTGGTTGAAGGCATATGCGACACTCATCGGTGAAGAGAACGTGATGCCAATTCCGTGGGGTCCATTCAGCATGTTGTTGGGCCCATCTGTACCGCGCTGCATGGTGTCGGGGTTGCAAAGCTGGACCTCGCCATGGACGTCGGGAGTGAAGTTGCGCATCATGCAGCCTATTGCGCACAGTTTGAGTTGAAACACGACGTCCTGTGGCTGAACGAAACGCATTATTCAACATGGTGGCATTGCTGTCAGGGTTCCTCCGAGCGGCAATCCGTAAGTAGCGGTCATCCACTACAGTAGTAGCCCTTGGGCGGCCTGAGCGAGGCCTGTCATCGACAGTTCCTGTATCTCTGTACCTCCTCCATGTCCGAACAACATCGCTTTGGTTCACTCTGAGACGCCTGGAAACTTCCCTTGTTGAGAGCCCTTCTTGACACAAAGTAACAATGCGGACGCGATCGAACTGCGGTATTGACCTTCTAGGCATGGTAGAACTACAGACAACATGAGCAGCGTACCTTCGTCCTGGTGGAATGACTGGAACTGATCGGCTGTCGTACCCCCTCCGTCTAATAGGCCCTGCTCATGCATGGTTGTTTACATCTTTGAGCAGTTTTAGTGACATCTATGAACAGTCAAAGGGACTGTATCTTGGATACAATATACACAGTCAACGTCTATATGCCGGAGATCTGGGAACCGAGGTGATGCAAAACTTTTTTTGATGTGTGTATATAGAAACCAGACAGCAGTCATTCAAGCTGAAGGACATGAGAGAGAAGCTGGTATTCAGGAAGGTGTAAGGCAAAGCCGCAACTTATCACCCATAATTTCCAATCTTTGCATTGAATAAGCAATGCAGGAAATTGGAGAAAAAATTAAAGTGGGAGTGAAGATTCGAGGAGAAATCATTTCAACACTGAGATTTGCTGATGACATAGTCATCTTGGCCGACACACCAGAGGATTTGAACGAGTTTTTGAGTGGTATGGACTCCCTCTTGAGGAAAGAATTCATGATGAAAATTAATAAATGTAAAACAAACATTTTGAAATGCAGCCTAGATAAATCAGAAACCCCTATGGACATCAAATTGGCAGGTGAAAAGCTGAAGGAAGTAGGACACTTCCGTTACTAAGGAAGCAAAATAACCAGTGATGGACGAAGCAAAGAGGATATAAAAAGTAGGTTGGCTCAGGCAAGGAAAGCATTTCTACAAAAAAGGAATCTGTTGACATCGAATATAGATTTAGGTAATAGGGCGTAATTTTTTAAGCCTATTTCTGGAGCATGGCACTCTATGGAAGTGAGCTTTGTACTATTGGTGCAGCAGAAGAAAGGAGGTGAATTGAAGCGTTTGAAATGTGGTGTTACAGGAGAATGATGAAGATCAGTTTGGTAGATAGGGTTACAAATGCAGAGGTATTAAGATGAGTGGGAGATGAGAGATGTTTCTGGCGACTGCTAATGAAGAGAAGAGATGGGTTGGTAGGAGACATACTAAGACACCCAGAAATAGCAAGCTTAGTTATGGAATTAAGGGTTCATTTCTAGAACTGCAGGGTTAGACCAAGATTAGATTTTTTAAGCAGATTGCCTCGGATGAAGGGTGAGGTAGCTATGTAGAGATGAAACGGTGAGCTCAGGACAGGGAGGCAAAGAGCGCTGCATCAAATCAGTCAAAAGACTCAAACACACAAGTGACGATGAATCTACAGTAATTGATCGTGTCACCTGACACTCACATTGACCCTCCCCATCACAGTCAAATGAAACAGAGTGTTAAACGGCTTTTTTTTAGAGTTCTGACAGCATTCTGGTTGAATGATATCCTGCGGCGTAGCCATGGTCGTTAAGTCATGCACCATGGCTGTGATGGACAGCTGCAGCAAGTTCGGGGACGGTTTGTATCCCGGCATTGACAGAGGCTATCCTGAGTGTGTTTTTTCGACACCCTCTTGTGGCAAATTCTGGGATAGCACGTTATTTCAAATCCCGGGGCACCTATTTGCTAACATTACTAGATAAGCTACCGAGTGAGTTTGCCGTGGTCGTTACGGCATGACTGATGGCAGTCGCTCAATCCGGGAGGCGAGGAGGTTCGAATCCCCCCACCGGCAAACTTGAAGATGGTCTTCTGTGGTTTCCCATCTTCCTTCCAGGCAAATGCCGGGGTTGGTCCCTAACTATAGGCCACAGCCGCTACCTTCCAACTCCTCGTCCTTACAATCCAACTTCCCTCCTTCCCTCCCCAACGGTACTTGTAGCTCACCCATTGGGTGTCCGTCTCGAAGCAGCTACAAAACGGGCGAGCCGAACATGTCCTCGGACACTCCCGGCACTAAAAGCCGTACGCTAAAAAATATAAAAAAGACTTGATAAGCTCAGGAACGTAATTCTTCCTAATTGTAGATTCATCTGGGACTTGTTGTTTCGTATACTTCTGCTGAAACTGAATTAAGTTGTTATTGTTTACCTTAGCCAAAGGGATGTTTGTCAAGACAAATGCTTTACACAGATCTTCATCGAATTTGGGGGCTGCGTGGCGCAGTCGGTAGTAGGGGGGTACTAGGAGGTCTAACCCACCCGGCAGGGCTCGGGCGGCGTCCATGTTAAATCATTAATATCTGGCCAACCCATGGTTCGATTTTGACAAATGAGGTGTCGTTGGACTCGGGTTGACGCCCTCTTTCCAATGGACCACTCATTTCAACCCCTAAATAAAACCTACCCCTACTAGGGGGTGAAATTGTAATTTTTTAGTGAAAGTCTCTTTTCAAATGCGACATGTACAAGGTGCGCTGCTAAAATGAACTTAAATGTTGTTGCTCATATAGCACATGCTTTTTGCTGGATGCCGCTATGAATCAACATTTTTGTTTTTGTTTTGTACGCATGCTCACTTGGGATTTTTGTAAGAGGGCGAGCTCTTTGAAAAAATGATTTAAAAGATGGGGTTTTGGTGGTGAGGAGAGAACCAGATAGTCGCCTACTTTCCTACGAAGTTTGCCGATATCTCTCGAACGCAAGGTCGGATTTGGACGTGTGACGTGTCAAATCGCTTGTCTCGAAGCCCTATATATGTTATTAATAGGTTAAAGTTTTGAGAATGCTGGAAACATGTTTTTTGGAGTAAAAACGTGATTTTAGACTTTTCCGATATCTCACGAATGCATGGTCGGATTTGGTCCTATGACGTGTCAAATGGCTTGTCTCGAAAAACTCTTTATTTTGGTAATAGGTTAAAGTTTTTGAGAATGAGGGAAACAGAATTTTTTGGTGTAAACCTGTGCTTTTAGACTTTCTGTTATATCACACAAACCAATAACGCCAGAGACGTATACGAGGGGTCGTAGGACTCGGGTTTACCCCCCCCCCCACACACACTACTCCCCCTTTCGAAAATAGTATTTATGTTAAAAAAATGCGAAAGGGTCTAACGACACTTTTGTTGAAAACATTTCAGTTTTTAAAACTTTTTTTTTAAATCTGTCTAAAATGTTCATGAAGAGTGGTTGTAGATAGAAAGAGACGATACCACTGGGCACGTGTTTCAACGAGGCTATTACTAGCCACGGTGGTGATATACCAATACAGTATTCGCTATTTCGATGAGACGGCGGGTCGAGGGTTCGTTTTCCCATTTTTCCTATGATGGAATTCCTAATTCCTAAACCCCCTGAAGGGGGTCCTTAACATGTAAACGATTATGAGTGACATGACAAATGATAATTCCCTGATCAGATGAAGTTGGCTTTAGATAGAACAAACAAAACTTGGTTATATATTGCTTGAAGTGAGTATAGAAAACAAACTTGCTGGGGCAGACTGACAGGATGTGGATGTTATTTGAGCTTATTGGAATGCATTGACTTGACTTGACAACAGGGCAATGAAAAAAAGCACAGAGATGCTGAGGACACTTGAAGGTCAAACGATATGGCAACCATGGTGGGAGGGGGAAGCGAGGATGATGTCGCCGATCATGTTCAATGTTCAATGGATGAATTTATATTTTGCGAAGCATTGTTCGGAGAGGGTCATGTGACGACTTGTTTTAAGGGTATTTATTTTTCTGATCTTTCCTATGGTGGACTCATTGATTGAAATAATCCAAAACTGCTAGGGCATGGCCTTGAGATTTTATAAACTGATAATGGGATTTTGACATACAAGGTCCCCCCAGAACTTGACATGATGTCATTCTTTTTATGGCTTATGAATTTCCCCAAAAAAGACCCAAAACAACAAGATCATGGACTTTTGCTTTTCTTAATATATTGCAAACCCATAATGTAAGATGTTTACTGTGAGTGACGAAACCTAGCTAGGTAAAGAAAGAATTATTGTAGGCTACATGTATGATGACTGACACGTCTTTGACCATTGCAAATTGTTTTCAGATCTGACTGTAGTACATAGGGAGTATAGGTTGTAGGCATGGCTTGACAAACGGTGTACACAAAATTCAATTTATCGATTCAAGAATTAAGAGTAGACTATCATTAATTAATTGGTTAAAGAGTGTAGCTAAAAATAAAAAAATGGTGACTACATTAAACTAAACTGAACCAAGTCGAATCAAACCCAACTGAACCAAACCAAGCCTAAAGCAAACCCAACCTAATCAAGAACAAGCCAAGGGCTTAAGTGTAAAACTTGTGGGGGAATGCAGTCATTGGCAATGTCCAAAGGAAGGGATAACGCTCTACCTCTAGAGGGTAAGGTAATGCTAGCGCATGGTGCTAATGCATATTCCCAAGTACATGAACCACACACACACACACAACTATCCTATGCTGTTTTTATGAGTTGACTGATAAAACTTACTCAGTGGTTACTGAGCAAGATGGTCGCTACACACAACAAGCTTTAAATGCTTGAGGCTAATAATCTATACACACGCACACACACACTCGCTTGTTCTAAACTAAACTGTCTTGCTGGCAGTGCTCACACAGTAGGCAAATGACAGAAATGCTTGGCTAACAGAAATACAATCATTTTCGGTTGTCTAATGTTACCAGCTAACCATTACATGCTATAGTGGTGAGCACATGTGCCTCTTGCACTGGAGATCGTAACTCGATTTCTAGCTCTAAGGCCTAGAACGAATCAAACTAAGAAACAAGGGTATGGTGACGCAGTGGTTAAACTGTTAGCCTTTCACTAAGGTAGACTAGGGTTTGTATTTAGGTTAATATACATGTCATAAACAAACAAACAAACAAACAAACAAACAAACAAACAAAAAAGCAGAGAATGTTTAAAACTGATAAAACTTGTCTCTTTTCAAATTATTACTTAGATTACAAATACAAAGTTGGACTGGGTTTTATATACAGTTAATGCTGCCAATCGCATACTAGCCTGTAAGAAAGCCAAACAAGCAAAAGGCGTAGGTAGAGCAGTGGTAAAATCGCTATGTGTAGAGAACTACCTAACGGTTTTATGAGCTGGCAATGGTATGTCGCATAAACAGTGCAGGATACAATCCAGCATCCATAATGTTTATCTTGTGGAACAGAGAAAACATGTAGAGAGAGAGATATATAGAAAGCTTGTGTATGTATGGGTAGCATTGATTGTTTGACCAGAGAAAATACGGTGAGGTAGGGTGGGGAGAGGGAGAATTAACACTTATATATGAATGGTAAATAGTAATTTTGTTTTTTTCAATAGTTTTGTTTTTCAAATACAGTGGTAGATAGCCGTTATTTTGTAAAACATTCTTACTTGCAGTAGTAATAAGCCTCTACGGTTCCGCTAACACACATAGACAGACTGTACTATTGCCATGGTCAAGCACTCACATTAAGATCATTTACAAAAACATAAAATGAAAAATAAAAAATCTTGTTTTGGAAATATCGTTTTTCAACAGACACAAAGTAAATAAAAAATGTGTAAACAGCAAAATGGAAAATCCATGTTTCCATATAGACAAAATTTAAAAACCTTAAACGAACATTTAATATATATATATATAAATGGGAAATTGGCAAATGTGTAAATATGAAAAAGGAAAATCCATGTTTCCATATCATGAAATTGAAAAAAACATCAAACTGTCATTTTAAAAAAATGCAAACGGAAAATTGACAAATTGCAATGTGTGAAATGTGAAATTGAACAAATGGCTATCATTATTTAAAAAAAAATTAAAATAACACAGTGCCTTATGGTTGAGGTGTGAATCAAACCCTCTCTACTTATTTTGGACCACCCGAAAAAAGGAATTGGATAGTTCTAGTGATGTTGAGGATGATGATGATGTTGGTGACAATGACTATAATAATTATGATGATAATATTTATAATGATGATGATGATGATGATGATGATGAAAAAGAAGAGGATGAGGGTTTAATGTCTATAAAACCATTGCGGCTTCCCCAGATTTTAAGAACAAGAGTACCTGGAGAATGTTATAAAAGGATCTACAACAAGCGTTGTGTTTAAAATCTATATCAAACAATGATAAAAAGATAAAAAGTTGTATTCAGTGTGTAGCTATTGTAAAAAAAAAAAATGAATAAAAATATTGTATGGGTATTGGCTGTTTTTCTTAATTGCTATCCCCATGTCCCACTATTAATGCAATTGTTAACCAACAACAGTCTCTGACTATGTTCATAAAGAGAGTGCCTTAAACAATACACTCTGTCTATGGTTTGTGTAGCAAGTATCATAATAATTCAGTGTGGACAAGCCATGTTAAGGCAATAGTTATGTCAGGTAAGGGATTCGAACCCTTGCTTCCTTGTACAGGAAATCTGATCTTAAGTCAAACACCTTAACCACTCGGCCAACCTGACAGTTACTAATTTAATTAGCCTAGTGGACTTGAGTGTTTACAAAACTTTTCCCAGTATACATTGACTAAACCACTTGCTTGTTTTGAAATATAGATTTTGTTTTGTTTCACCATAACATTGCAGTTATGAATATTGTGAACTGGGTGTTTAATATAGGGTTAAAGGCATTTTAAAATAACTTTAGAAAAGCTCTTAGGTATCGTGTCATGGGTTTTAGTAATGCATTACTGTTCGTTGACTAACATTTACCGTTACACAACATTATTTTGGTGAGCTTACATGTTGTTGTTTGAGTCTTTAGTCGTTTGACTGGTTTGCTGCAGATCTCCATGCCCCTGTCCCGAGCTAATCGTTTCATCTCTATATAGCTACCACACCCTACAATTAAGGTATCTGTTTAACATATTCTAACCTTGGTCTCCCCCTACAAGCTCTTGGGTTCAATTCCCAGCTTTAACACAAAATTTTAAAAGTGGTATGAGGTTTAAAACAAGTATACTCAGTCTCGGGTGGTCCAAAGTAAGTAGAGAGGGTTTGATTCACACCTCAACCATAAGGCACTGTGTTTTTTTTTAAATAATGATAGCCATTTGTTCAATTTCACATTTCACAAATTGCAATTTGTCAATTTTCCACTTGCATTTTTTAAAATGATAGTTTGATGTTTTTTTTTCAATTTCATGATATGGAAACATGGATTTTCCTTTTTCATATTTACACATTTGTCAATTTCCCATATATATATATATTTTTTTTTTTAAATGTTCGTTTAAGGTTTTTAAATTTTGTCTATATGGAAACATGGATTTTCCATTTTGCTGTTTACACATTTTTTATTTATTTTGTGTCTGTTGAAAAACGATATTTCCAAAACAAGATTTTTTATTTTTCATTTTATGTTTTTGTAAATGATCTTAATGTGAGTGCTTGACCATGGCAATAGTACAGTCTGTCTATGTGTGTTAGCGGAACCGTAGAGGCTTATTACTACTGCAAGTAAGAATGTTTTACAAAATAACGGCTATCTACCACTGTATTTGAAAAACAAAACTATTGAAAAAAACAAAATTACTATTTACCATTCATATATAAGTGTTAATTCTCCCTCTCCCCACCCTACCTCACCGTATTTTCTCTGGTCAAACAATCAATGCTACCCATACATACACAAGCTTTCTATATATCTCTCTCTCTATATGTTTTCTCTGTTCCACAAGATAAAAATTATGGTTGCTGGATTGTATCCTGCACTGTTTATGCGACATACCATTGCCAGTTCATAAAACCGTTAGGTAGTTCTCTACACATAGCGATTTTACCACTGCTCTACCTACGCCTTTTGCTTGTTTGGCTTTCTTACAGGCTAGTATGCGATTGGCAGCATTAACTGTATATAAAACCCAGTCCAACTTTGTATTTGTAATCTAAGTAATAATTTGAAAAGAGACAAGTGCAATCAGTTTTAAACATTATCTCTGCATTTTTGTTTGTTTGTTTGTTTGTTTGTTTGTTTGTTTGTTTGTTTATGACATGTATATTAACCTAAAATCAAATCCTAGTCTACCTTAGTGAAAGGCTAACAGTTTAACCACTGCGTCACCATACCCTTGTTTCTTAGTTTGATTCGTTCTAGGCCTTAGAGCTAGAAATCGAGTTACGATCTCCAGTGCAAGAGGCACATGTGCTCACCACTATAGCATGTAATGGTTAGCTGGTAACATTAGACAACCGAAAATGATTGTATTTCTGTTAGCCAAGCATTTCTGTCATTTGCCTACTGTGTGAGCACTGCCAGCAAGACAGTTTAGTTTAGAACAAGCGAGTGTGTGTGTGTGTGTATAGATTATTAGCCTCAAGCATTTAAAGCTTGTTGTGTGTAGCGACCATCTTGCTCAGTAACCACTGAGTAAGTTTTAACAGTCAACTCATAAAAACAGCATAGGATAGTTGTGTGTGTGTGTGGTTCATGTACTTGGGAATATGCATTAGCACCATGCGCTAGCTTTACCTTACCCTCTAGAGGTAGAGCGTTATCCCTTCCTTTGGACATTGCCAATGACTGCATTCCCCCACAAGTTTTACACTTAAGCCCTTGGCTTGTTATTGATTAGGTTTGGTTTGCTTTAGGCTTGGTTTGGTTAAGTTGGGTTTGAATCGACTTGGTTCAGTTTAGTTTAATGTAGTCACCAGTTTTTTTATTTTTAGCTACACTCTTTAACCAATTAATTAATGATAGTCTACTCTTAATTCTTGAATCGATAAATTGAATTTTGTGTACACCGTTTGTCAAGCCATGCCTACAACCTATACTCCCTATGTACTACAGTCAGATCTGAAAACAATTTGCAATGGTCAGAGACGTGTCAGTCACCATTCATGTAGCCTACAATAATTCTTTCTTTACCTAGCTAGGTTTCGTCACTCACAGTAAACATCTTACATTATGGGTTTGCAATATATTAAGAAAAGCAAAAGTCCATGATCTTGTTGTTTTGGGTCTTTTTTGGGGAAATTCATAAGCCATAAAAAGAATGACATCATATCAAGTTCTGGGGGGACCTTGTATGTCAAAATCCCATTATCAGTTTATAAAATCTCAAGGCCATGCCCTAGCAGTTTTGGATTATTTCAATCAATGAGTCCACCATAGGAAAGATCAGAAAAATAAATACCCTTAAAACAAGTCGTCACATGACCCTCTCCGAACAATGCTTCGCAAAATATAAATTCATCCATTGAACATTGAACATGATCGGTGACATCATCCTCGCTTCCCCCTCCCACCATGGTTGCCATATCGTTTGACCTTCAAGTGTCCTCAGCATCTCTGTGCTTTTTTCATTGCCCTGTTGTCAAGTCAAGTCAATGCATTCCAATAAGCTCAAATAACATCCACATCCTGTCAGTCTGCCCCAGCAAGTTTGTTTTCTATACTTACTTCAAGCAACATGTAACCAAGTTTTGTTTGTTCTATCTAAAGCCAACTTCATCTGATCAGGGAATTATCATTTGTCATGTCACTCATAATCGTTTACATGTTAAGGACCCCCTTCAGGGGGTTTAGGAATTAGGAATTCCATCATAGGAAAAATGGGAAAACGAACCCTCGACCCGCCGTCTCATCGAAATAGCGAATACTGTATTGGTATATCACCACCGTGGCTAGTAATAGCCTCGTTGAAACACGTGCCCAGTGGTATCGTCTCTTTCTATCTACAACCACTCTTCATGAACATTTTAGACAGATTTAAAAAAAAGTTTTAAAAACTGAAATGTTTTCAACAAAAGTGTCGTTAGAACCTTTCGCAATTTTTTTAAACATAAATACTATATCCGAAAGGGGGAGTAGTGTGTGTGTGTGGGGGGGGGGGGTCACCCCGAGTCCTACGACCCCTCGTATACGTCTCTGGCGTTATTGGTTTGTGAGATATAACAGAAAGTCTAAAATCACAGTTTTACACCAAAAAATTCTGTTTCCCTCATTCTCAAAAACTTTAACCTATTACCAAAATAAAGAGTTTTTCTAGACAAGCCATTTGACACGTCATAGGACCAAATCCGACCATGCATTCGTGAGATATCGGAAAAGTCTAAAATCACGTTTTTACTCCAAAAAACATGTTTCCAGCATTCTCAAAACTTTAACCTATTAATAACATATATAGGGCTTCGAGACAAGTGATTTGACACGTCACACGTCCAAATCCGACATTGTGTTCGAGAGATATTGGCAAACTTCGTAGGAAAGTAGGCGACTATCTGGTCTCTCCTCACCACCAAAACCCCTTCGTATAAATCATTTTTTCAAAGAGCTCGCCCTCTTACAAAAATCCCAAGTGTGCATGCGTACAAAACAAAAACAAAAATGTTGATTCATAGCGGCATCCAGCAAAACGCATGCGCTATATGAGCAACAACGTTTAAGTTCATTTTAGCAGCGCACCTTATACATGTCGCATTTGAAAAGAGACTTTCACTAAAAAATTACAATTTCACCCCCTAGTAGGGGTAGGTTTTATTTAGGGGTTGACATGAGTGGTCCATTGGAAAGAGGGCGTCAACCCGAGTCCAACGACACCTCATTTGTCAAAATCGAACCATGGGTTGGCCAGATATTAATGATTTAACATGGACGCCGCCCGAGCAACGCCGGGTGGGTTAGAACTCCTAGTACCCCCCTACTGTCGGTAGAGGCGCTGAGCTTCTTCCTGAAAGGGAGTGGGTTTGATCCCCACCCAGGTAGTGAATTTTAGAAACAAAACTACTACTTTCGGATACGCAAATATCCCTGGGGTTCACTCAGCCTACACCAGAAATAAGTACCAGGGTAATTCCTGGGAGCAGAGACGGCCAGGTGTGGAGCTGACAACTCCATCCCATCTAGTGCCGATGTCACAAAAAGTGGAAGCCTCTGTTTTCCACTACTGCCAGGGTCTCCATGGCCTGTACGGAGTTGGCTTTGCTTTTTTCATTGAATTTACTTCGTGTTGGTCCAGGTTTCACCAAAACAGTGGTTACAAGAGGCTGGTGTTCTTGTTTCAAGTTTACATATTTCAATTTACTGCGTTTCGTTGCTTGAAGATGTTGAATTCATACTTTTTAGTTGCGGTAACGACTGTGCTTCAGTATAGGCAAAACAGCACTCTTTCGTCAGTTGAAAAGTCTTGAAACTCGCGTACATACGCTTTCAATACTTCACTAACGGTTCTCTTCTCCTTAGGCATTATAAAGTAGAAAAAATACAGTTAACATACTATGAACCACAACCTTTTTCAACTGAACCAAAGTAAGAGTGAGAAGAACTAGTTGTGCATGAAAGGTGACTGAGGAAAAGACAGCCCTGCTGTGAGGGAAATTCTGAGAATCAGTATCCACCTAATTGCTTTGCATGTAGACAAAGCCATGGCCGGATGTAGGGCTGGTGTTGCTAAATATAAACACGCTGCCGGCCTGTCAAACAGCCAACTTGAGGACAACCAGCACAGCTTAACACTTCAGTTATCTCAAATACAGTACATGTCAAATTTTCCAATAGTGTCCTGCAGAAGCTGATGTGTACAGTCAAGAAGAAAAATGCTTTTGAAATGTGCCTTAACAGGAGGAAACCCCAAAATATGCACTGTTAAGATAAAACTGCTCCAAATATGCAATACGCAAATGCATAGTTATCCGAAGCCTGATTATAACATTGATTCACCAGATCAGCTGTTCCTCATGACATCACATATATTCATCGGTCAATGGCTAAAATCCCATTGGCATCCTCATGTAGCCTATTTTAGAAATGCACCCAACAATATTTAAATTACCATACTCATAACAAGTGGCCTCCCACTAAATTTATTTTATCATAACAATCACAACATATCCCTGACATCACCTATAACCTCAACTAACGTGTGCACACCTCGCAAGTATTATTACCATCTTTAAATATCAAGCTTCCTCCCAATGGCGTCCTTATCTCTCCAAATAACCTAGCATAACATCTTGTATACAGCTTTTATTTCCATACATTTATTAACCAGTATCTCTCTGACTTCAAATAACTGATCTATGCTCGACAATAATACGTCCAAGCCGCTTAACAGTTTCAATATAATACGGCAGTACTTGGCTTAGTTTGGTCTCCAATTTCTTTTTGTTATATTATATTGGTTCACTCTAGCCGACCCGATATAAATAAACAAAAGTAAGCTATGCGGAACACCTGCCGCTGATTCAAGTCTCAAATGCAGTTCCTTCTGAACTGACTCTTCAGTCAACACGCTACAACATTGTAAGTGAACTGGCTCTGTTCTGATTCTTACACACGCAATAAAAATAACTTACTTATAACCGGCCTCTTTTATACTGTAGAAATCATACATTTAGTCTGCTAATGGAAATATTTTAAATTCACAGTTCAATGGAAACTACAACCTTTTGATAGTGTGAATTTTATGTACCTTTCATCCTGGCATTTATCATCCTGAGGTTTCCTAGTTCGACCTCCGTCCTCGCACACCTTCTGGATCATAAGCTGCGATCAATACGTTGATTGGCTCGTCTGCTCCTCCTCTTCGATATTTAAGCTGTCATCATGTCGTTTCGAACCAGTTCAAACTTGTCGAATACCTCCATGGTCTGATTTTTATTATAAATCGTCACAATGATTCTATACTTTGCAGATATAAATTAGCTTTGATTATTTCACTGGCGTTAATTAACCACTTAAAATATAATTTTACCATTTCGTCTGACCTCGTGGTATCTTTATTCCACTTCCTAGCATACTTCCTCCTCGCTATATCTCATAATACAGATCAATCGTACCACAAATAGTGCTCACTTTTGGTTTTCCGATCACTCTCAACTTTATAATTCCTTTTCACTGTTTAACATTAATTCATTGCAGTAATGGAGTACGATATCACACTTTGATTTGGACGCGGTCTCCCACATGGAACGAGTTACAGAAACGAATACCTTCCTGCGAAGATGAGTTCGTTGAGTCACACTGCACGTAACGGGCTGGGTAGCTACATGCTCGAAAATCCAAGGTATGAGTCTCGTTGGCGACCATTCTGAGCGTGGGTTTTCTCAGATACGGTACTAATACACTCAATCCAAACAAATACTGGAGTGGTGAAATCCAGGGGCAGCTGTGCTTGTCCTGTACTCACACACGACTACAGTGCAGTTACTTAAGAAAGGACCAACCAGAGATTAACACATTTCAGACACATCCAAGTACAAATTAAGCCAGATTATTAAACATATCCCTAACTCCTAAATGAAGCAACAACAAGAGAAACTAATATTTGATAATGGCTGTCATCTGCAATTTATGAAGATTGCATCGGAATCGGTTCCATGTATGATAACCTTTGTTATCATCGACGTGTGTATGGCTTGTATTTGCTGCACAGTACACAAACCGACCTCACTTCATATTAAAGAGGTCGTAAAAATACAATGCTTCGAATATACCTTCAGTGAGCCTGGCAAGCACAGTGAAGTTCAGACGGCCTCTATCTCTTCCCCTGCACATGTTCCTTCGTCGAAAGAGAGGCAGTGACTGAATACTGTAACTCAATTGCTGGAGCAGTGGTTCGAAAACCGATGGTTTCAAGTTCGACTCCTGGTCACGCCAAGTAATTTAAACTCTCCGGTTACTATCTAAATTGATCATACTTCTTGCACACAATACTATTATTAGCTTCTCCAAATCCTCGGAGTCCTTCAGAATACTGCTAATGTTCATTATCCAGCTTCCTTGTAACAATGTCTCCATGGGACTAAGAAGATTATTTCTGCTTCCTTGCCCAAATCTTCATATCTATCTCAATTGCGTCTTCTGTACAGAATTAAGGATATGCCTCCAAGTTGGGTGAAACGTTGTTCTTGGAAATGTGTAAAATGTAATTTTGTCAATTTGTGGCTACCCTCCACGAATCCACCTATATTTTTTTTTTAATATGCAAAGAAAGGTGGACCTATCTTTGGTTGGCTGCATCGAATGGTGATACGAGAGTATGAATGTCAAGCTGTAAGCCGTATTAGTGCAGCCACGTCCCCTTTTACCCGGGAATGGATACACTTCAATTTTAAAATTGTGTCATTTTCCATACAATCTGCTTAGTGCTTTGTGTTTCATAGAGAAGTGTAGAAAATAGACTGTTTTATTCCTTATTGTGCAGGACATCAGTTGTACATTATGTGACGTTTGCAATGTTCCTGAATGTGACGTTACGTGCAGATTATTTCCTCGTGGTGCATTGGTCAGCATAGTCAGCTCACGACACATTATCATGACGTGAAATAGCGTTCTTCACTACCAGTATATCATGTTGTGCCTTTCGTTAGGATACATGGCTTGTGGCATTGTGATCCTGTAGTCTATATCTGTTGGGCCTCCTCTAGTAGCCTATGTACGACTTGATATGATTGGTCTTAGTTGATACTGAGACATTCCTTCCTTGTAGGTCACACTAGCGTTCCATGCTGAAAGTCTCGTTAGAAACTTCAATAGTATTCCCTTATTAAACAACTTGGGAGTGCTGACCAACAATAGGGTTAAATCAGCGATTTAATTAGCTTCTTAAAATATGATTTTTATAACTGCATTTATGACAAATGGACTCTTAGCTATTAGGTCTGCATTCTACAAAAAGCGCAACCGATTTAGATGAATGGTAGAGAATTAGAATGTCTGGCCACTGTGGGACTCAAGCACACGCCATTGCTCTACTACTGAGCTAGATTTGCCTCCATTAGGTAGTGAAGGTGGTCGTGAAATTCTTGGACTCTAGTTCTCAGAGGATTAAGAGTATGATAGGCTGGCAGAGACCAGCTTCAGCTCTTGCCATGAGAATTTAAGTATCTCCTCATTAGCTCAGAGGTAGCGAAACAACATACAACGCTGGAGCATGCAAAATTCGGACATTTAAATTCTCTATTTTTCATCTAAAGGATTTATTCTGGCATTTGTTCAATATTTGACCTAATAACTGAAAGCATCCATTTGTCAATTAGCTTCTTATATTGTATTGTGTTGCATTGTAGACTATTGGTGAAGTGGTCTGATAGAGAGCAGCTTGCAGCATTCTTGCATGGTCTGCTTCGGCCAGCAGGACTGTACTGTCCAGGATGCTCATCAGAAGAGTTCTTGCCGATCCTCCCCCTCGTGGACGAGGTGAGTGTAACTCTGACAATGATTACAGTTTGTCACATTAAGATCCCTAACTGAAATGTGAAGGGGGCTCTTCCTCTGTTATGAATTATGGACCTATATACGAGTAAAAGACACAAAACTTAAGTTGTATCCAAAAGAAAGGATGAAACAATTGCACTATGTCGAACCGATAATAAATGGTGAGAAATCAGTAGTAGGCCTATGTGTATAAGCAGCTGTGTGTTTACTGAAAACCGAGAAACATGCAAGAAGCAATTCGATAGGGACAAGCTAAGATTCCCCGAAAGTGAGAATATAAAATTTATAAGAAACATAATAGGATTGTATTATACCAACTTAAAATGCGGTATTAAACAAAACTGGCGTATTATATTTATCACATTCAGTGTATGATAATAAATACATATACTGTGTATGATTCGTACATTGTATGTGAATAAGCTGATGGTGATGATGATGATGATGATAGTTATTGTTTTAGGGGGCCTAACATTTAGGTTAACGGCCCCTATTCGTTTTGGGTGATAGTAAAGATGACAATGAAACAATATGTTCAGTAAAGAACATATAGCCTACTTTCTCCTAAATGTATGGGTATAAATATAACTGGGGGCGTGGTGGCGCAGCGGTCAAGCTGTATGCCTCTCACCAAGGTGGACCGGGTTCGATTCTCGGTCAATGCATGTGAGATTTTCGATGTGAAATGCCATGTCCTGTGGTTCGGATTCCACGTAAAACGGAGGTCCCGTGGCTTATGATCGCGAGATTAACGGTCACGTTAAACTACAAGCTTCCTTTATAAATATAACTCTTTGTCCTTATCAAGGAGTATAAATGAATGTTCTTGTTAAGTGTTCTACCCTATATAGCCTACACTAAGACTCTCCGTTTCTTAAGTTTCTTCAGAAATCCGCTTTTTCATCCAAAGTAATTGACTGGAAGATTAGAAAAATACGCCCATCCACTATTTTTTATGAGTGGAGTCGTTTATCTTGAGCCATCTGCAGTGAAAGCCCTTTATGTCAGGCTACATATTTGCTGAGTGTCATCATTGTAACTATAATAAATAGTGGTTTGTCGATATTAATGACTTCAATACTACAAGTTGGTGGCTGCGTGCTAAATGCAGTGTGATAATCTTATGACTAATGAAAGCGAGGTATCTTTTATATTTCTTTCCTCTTACATAGGCTATCTTGTTAATTGCCCTATTGGATACTGACTCACTGATTTCGAAGTTTTAATAGTATGCTCAGCCAACCGACAGTAGTGGCTAACCGACAGTAGTGGCTACGCTGGCTAAAGCGCAGCATTAGGTCATGGGGCAAAGCTCTCTGCTGACTCGGTAGACGCGTGGGTTCGAGCCCCACCGTCGGCCGTCCTTGAAATGGTTTTCCGTGGTTTCCCATTTTCAACACCAGGCAAATGCTGGGACGGTACCTTCTAACAGGCCACGGCCGCTTCCTTCCACATCCTTGCCCAGTTTCATTCACCATAATTCATTTCATCTCTCATTAACTCCTCTCATGAGGTTGGCGTCAGGAAGGGCATCCGGCCGTAAAACCATCGCCACAAAGACTTCCATCGCATCTCATCCCCGACCCCGTTGGAAAACGGGAATAATAAGGGGTAGACATACACACACAATAGTATGCTCATCCACCATCTTAAATATATCGTGGGGACGTTCTTTTGCCTTTGGCATATAAAGCCCATGTACGGTTCTACATTAATGCTAATTTGAGAAAGTTAGTTATTGTTGTTTTAAGGGGCGGAACTACGAGGTCATCTGCCCCTTCATTTGAGATATTGTATTAAAATATAGAGTTATTTGTTTGTATATTTTATAATTTGAAGAAGGCCGCTTTGCGCTATAGTCAGTGTGATATTAATTTTGTACAGTACTTCTCATGTCGCCTCAGTAGCGTAGCGGTCAGCATGATTAGTTGCCGCCCCGGTGGTCCTGGTGTAACCTGTTTTTCGAAGGGTATTTACGCCACTGACATAAGTCAGATGGAAGCTATTTAATGATTATTTAAAGGCGGCAACTTATTCAGCCAAGCTAATTTAATTTAATTTATTATTATTATTAATGCCATATTTTCTTTTGGAGCTTTCTTTTAAATCTTATAACCATACAGATAGGTTTCTATATATTAGAAAACACTATCAATCGGATTATTCCGATTGCGATTAATTATTTGATTGCGGAGTTTTCGGATTGTATTCAGTTAGGGCGTGTAGAGAGAGATGAGTCATCGGAAATTTCGGCTGCAGGAATAATCCTGTCTAGAAGCGATGATGCAATCAAGGAACAATTACAACTGGCAGTTTCAAGAAAAGGCGAATTGATACGAAACGGAAAATCTACATCGTCACGCCGAGTGGAATGAACTTTATGATGGGAGTATCACGTGGTGGCTCAGTCAATCAGAGGAGACCGAGCCACACCTAGCGGTGTCGTGTTGCATGGTGACGCACGGTGATTGGTCTACAGGCCAGGCAGCAGCTGGGAGGTGGTACACTGGAAGGGGGAACGGCCGAAGGCATATAGTGTTCGCGCGCCGTGAAGAGTGAACTCTCACTTTGGAACTTTTGCCCGAAGTGGACGTACTAATTCTTTGGTTCCGTTATGGACGGACCGTTACTTTGAACATTATATTCTTTGCATTAGTCTACGGACTTAGTTCTTGTGTTCAATGGCGAACTACATTGTACTGATATACTCCACTGACCAGTTAGTCATGGGTATTATACGAGCTGTTGTGAATAGGCGGACCGTGTAAGTGGCTTTCGGATTTTGATCCACCACTTACAGTAATTAACTTCAATATTCATTTCACTACGGCAAGAGACGAAGAAGATGACGCCGGACAAGAGACTACATCAATCTCTCTTGAATCATCATGTACGGGGGAGAAACAATCTCCGAGGGTGAGCGCTAATGACGCATATCTACGTAATCTCCCTCTTTTCATTCCTTTATAATCGCAATTTCAGTAACTTCATAGCTTGGTAATAATCTTAAATTCAGTAATTCATCCGACTCCAATTTCACGTAATTTTCTGGTGGTAATACTAATTCTTGAAGCTCCATTGGTTATTATTATTATTATTTTTAAAATTGCCAGTAACTTGTTTTATACTATTAAATTCCTTTTTATAAAATGCAATCTTTGATGTCAGTAGGTAGCATTAGATATAAACCTAATTCCTTCTCCCAATGCAAATGTTAGCTGGGTTAATGATCCCATCATACCACGGTCTGAGTGTGAAGAGTTATAAATGTGTTCTACCCAAGCTAGGTGTTGATAAATATAAATTTAGGTTTCAACTTGGTGTTGAGGCCTTGGCGCCCATTCAATCAATATATCTTAGCCAGAGTAGTAGAGGGGATAGCGAAGACGTTACACTTGCCGCTCAAACGTGGGCCTTTAGGAGGTTTATCATCACTCACCCCAGTAGAAGCGTTACAATTGTCGCAAGCAACGTGGGACCGAAAACCTAGTAACATTTGTGGAAGGAGAAGGTTATATATTTCTGTGCCTGTATTTTGGGGGTCCTTTTATTTATCAGTGTGTATCAGCATGGGTGATGTTGAGGAAGAGATGAAGTTGCGTAGTGGTCACCAGTTGGATAGTGAAGAAACGAGTAGTAAGGGTAGTGTTGAGAATGAAAGCAGTACAGGGATGTTGGAGGTAAATCCCGATACTGAAGGGGGGACTGAAAACAGTCAAGCAGGGTTGGAAAGTTTGCTTCTTCAGTTTATGCAACAGAATAAAATAAGTACTGATGCTTTAAATGGTAAACTTGAACAAAACAGTAGGGAAATTAAAGAGAGTAATAGGGAGCTGAGCGATAGTTTAAATGCCTAATTAGAACAAAACAGCAAACAAAGAGCAATAAATTAAATGAGAAATTTGAAGACAACAATCTGAAATTAGATAAGAAATTTGAGCAGATTAGAGACGAGATCAGAGGGGGTAATGGAAGAGAAAGCTAAAGAGATTGTTGCAGATGTATATTGAAAATTAGGAAAGGTACAGGAGGAGTTGGAGAGTAGAATTACTTCACAGGCAGAGAATTTAAAGGAATTAGTCCAACTTGAAACAAAGCAGGTCAAAATGCAATTGGGGGGGGGGGGGGGGAGAAATTGACAAAATTCAAGTAGCAACTAGCGAGGTTAAAGAACCGCTAGGGGGGGAGGCGAAGCATTGATAAAGTACATGCAGAAATAGTTTCTGAAGTTAATGATTTAAGGGAGAGGAATAAGGAAAGCATTAGTATGGTTCAGGAGAAACAAGCTAAGTTAAGTGATAAAGTTGAAGCATCGGAAGGGAGCATTAGGTTAACTGTAACTAGTATTGAAAGAAAAGCTGAGGAGAAAATTGCTGAATTAGAACAGAAGTTGAAAGCTAGAATTAGGCAGGAAAATAGTCAGAGTAGGCCAGTTTATGTGAATAGCACACACAGGAAGATAGAGTTGGGAAAGTTCAGCAATCGACAGGGTTGTCCCATGGAATTCATGAATGCAATAGAAAATAAATTCAAGGAGAGTTTGGAAGATGGTAGTATTGAGTGGTGCCAGGTAGTTGAGATTTTAGAGCAAGCGTTTGTAGGGGAGACAAGAAACCGGTTTGCTGTCTACAGAGACAATTTCGAGGACATTTCAGATTTTAAAGCTAAATTTTGTGAGAAGTTTTGGAATGAGGTTATTCAGTCTCAGCATCGTGAGGGAGTTGTTGTGGGAAATACTGTATAACCCGAGAGGAAACTGCACTATGACCGAGTACTTTTTAGGACAGGTATTAACGTGTAAGTATCTGGATGGTTTGAAGGAGGAAAGTGATGTGGTCAGGCTATTACCTAGGCACTTTCCATATAGGATGGAAGAAGCTGCCTGTATCCAAAATGTAAAATCTATTTCTCAAGTGGAGAACTTATTAAGCACATTCGATGCATTAGGAAGAGGTGGTTACGAGGAGAATTTCACTAGGATCCAAGGTAATAATAATAATAGGCCTAATGAAAATAGAAATCAGGAAGTTCAAGGGAACAGTGGCGAAGGGGCCAATGTCCAAAATAGGGGGAACCAGAACAATAATAATAATAACCATCGAAATCAGAACAGAGGAAATGGCTATGGTATGCAGTATCAGGGTAGGAATAATGATTTCAGGGGAAATCAAGGAAGGAATAATGATTTTAGGAATAATCAAGGGAGAAATTACGGTAATAATAATAATTACAACCAGAATAGGGGTCAAGGAAGAGGACAGCCTAGTGGTAGTAATGAACAGAGAAGTACCGATAATACAGCCCAGAACAACCAGGCCAGTGCCGTAGTGAGTATACTACACCAAGCAGTAGCGGTACTTTAAACGCGAACCAGGCTGCGATGTAAGGTCAGAATCTCAGTCTGTAACGTGCCCGGTCTATACACTTATACAGGAACCCTATGACCTAAATGTAAGAAGTGAATTATTTCGTGAACTAAATGATGAAGGTATTATTCAGGAGGTGGCTTGTAAGAGCCCCATTGTTAAACTTAACGTGTCCGAGGCGTACACGGATGTTTTAATTGATAGTGGTTGCATGAAGAGTTGCATAAGTAGTGCATTTTACGATAAAATGAAAGGAACTGGAGTAAATTTTGAGGAGATGCCAATTAAAAGCACTTTTGTTATCACAGCTGTTGGGAAGAGGTCTAAAGTAATTTCTAAGCAAGTTTTAGTGGACATTAAAATTAATAATCATGTAGAAAAGCAGATTTGTCTTGTAATTCCAAATTTAGTATTCAGTGTTATTTTGGGTTCAGATTGGCTAAGTAGAGTGTCTGGTAACATATGTTATGAGGTAGGAAGTTTGAAATTTAAATGGGATGATTCTGAAGTAGAAGTAGCGTTCAACGACCATGTTCAGAGAAGAAGTGTTGTAGGTGTGATTTGTACTGTGAATGAGATATCGCCAGCCGTAGAGTGGGATTCTCCAAGTTTTGTGGGCAGTGTGATTACGAATGGTAGTCTAGAGGACTCGTTACGTGATGCTGCATTTCGGGGAAATATAGAGGAAGAACAGTGTGTTCTGCTCTATGATGTGTTATTATGTAATAGGAGAGTTTTTGAGGATCGCATTGGTAAGGCCAATTGCTATACACATTCGTTGAACGTTATTGATAGGTCAGTATTCACAGGACATAGATATCCTGTACCTTTCGCTTATCAGAGTGCAGTTGAGGCACAAATTAACCAGATGCTTGAAGATGGCATTATTGAGCACTCCAACAGTCCATATGTTAATTCTTTGATCACCGTGCCGAAGGCAGATGGCACAGTCCGTATTAGTTTAGACGCTCGTTTAGTTAACAGTAGAATCAGTTCATACCAGCTGAAGTCCATGTCTATAGAGGAATTGATGCAGACATTTGAGGGTAAGAAGTATTTCACTTGTGTAGATTTGAGTTCCAGTTTCTGGCAAGTGCCACTTATGTATGAAGATAGACCATTTACAGCTTTTAGTCATAAATATAACCTTTATCAATTTTGTAGAACACCTTATGGTTTAAAGAGTAGTTCAGCTGCATTAATTAGAGCATTAAACATCGCATTAGGTGATGACACAGGAGAGTTTGTGACCATTTACATTGATGCTATGGTAATTAGTTCACGCAGTTTTGAGGATCATCTACGTCATTTAGATATTGTTTTTCAGAAGTTAGATCAGGCAGGGTTCACTTTGAAACTGTCTAAGTCGTCATTCTGTCAGTCAGAAGTGACATTTTTAGGTCATAGAGTGTCAAGTAGAGGTGTTACGCCAGAGGAACGTAAGGTTAATAAAATACTTAACGAAGAGGTGCCACTCAATGTTAAACAGTTGAAAACATACCTGGGAATTTGCAACTTCTTTCGCAGATTCGTTCTTAAATACTCAGGATTAGTAGAACCATTCAGGGAATTGCTTAAAAGTGGTAATCGGTGGAGATGGGAGCCCAAGGATGATGAGGCTTTTCGAGCGCTGAAGGAAGGTTTTGAGAAAGCTGTAGTGCTGAAATATCCTTTAAAAGATAAGGAATATGTGGTTATGACAGATGCTTAGCATATAGGTATTGTTCGAGTATTGTGTCAGAGAGATGAAGAGGGTAATCAGTGCATTGTATCTTTAGCCTCGCGAGGACTTACTGCAGCAGAAAAAAGATACACGATTACTGAATTAGAGCTTTTAGGTATTGTTTTCAGTTTAGGGAAATTTAGAGTGTATTTAGTAGGGGGGAAATTTGAGATCCATACAGATCACCATGCATTACTGTATATGAGGACTTGTAAACTCAGTTCTAACAGAGTTAGTAGGTGGATTCTTGCTCTGCAGGAATACGAATTCACAGTTAAATATATTAAAGGAAAAGATAACATTCTTGCAGATATGCTATCAAGGGACACTAATTCATGTAGGGATTATCCTATTGTTAAAGCAGAGGACGGTATTTTATTATGTGCATGTGTGGGTAGTAGCAACAGGGCATCGTTACAGATACTGAGAAACATGTTAATAGAGCAACGTGATGGCGGTAATTTAAGGGAGCCACTGGCTATATTGGAAACAGGTGAAGAAGAGTGTGTGAAAGTAGGGAGGTTCACGTACAAGATGCAGGATGGGCTTCTTGCACGGAAATGTAGGAAGAATCGGTGGGCAATATGTGTTCCTGCCACTTTACGGGAGGAACTAATTTGGTTCATTCATAGGGAACTAGGACACTTTGGTGCTACCAAGGTCTTCTATGAAATTGGTCGTGACTTTATTTGGAATAAAATGGGAAGGGATGTTAGGAGGATTTTAGCTAAGTGTTACACCTGTCAAAGGAGCAAGTATCCAGTTAAATATTTAGTGGGGGAGAGATCTGCAGTTCTCACCAGTAGTCCCGGCGAACTACTGTGTGTGAATTTATTTGGCCCGATCGTTAAAGGACAGTATGGCTACGAGTACATTTTTATAGTTATTGACGCTTTTAGTAAGTATGTCAAGCTATATCCGCTAAGGAAAGCCACGGGACTAGCGTGTAGCCGTCTGATCATTAATAAGTATATACCTGAGTTTGGCCTTCCTCTCAGGATACTATCTGACAGTGGACCACAGTTTACTGCAAATAAATGGAGAACCAGTATGCAGGAAGCTGGTATTTCACACGTTCATTCCTCTGTGAGGTACCCTCAGGGTAATTCTGCAGAGCGTCCATTAAGGGAAGTGGCCCGTCTTTTTCGGACTCTAGTGCATGACAAGCATTCGGCCTGGGTTGGACATCTTCCCAAAGTCGAGACTTGGCTGAATTCTGTCCAGCATGAGAGCACGAAATTGACGCCATACGAAGTTCACTTCGGAAAGAGACCACTAAATGAACTAGCGAGGGTATTGGGCTTAAATGAGGGAAAGCAACCGGGGATGGATTACATTGCCCAGTTGGCGAAACAGAATTTATCTAAGTCAGCACAAAAGAGAATACGCCAACAAAAAGGAACTAAATTCGACCTATTCGAGCCGGGAGACAGAGTCTTACTTTGAGTGCCGAAACAGTCGAATAAGCTAGAGAAGGACTTGTCCAAGTTCTTCTATCTCTACGAGGGCCCATTTGTAGTTTCCAAACGTATTGGCAAAACAGCATATGTGCTGGAAGTTGGTAAGGCAAACAGATTATACGGGACGTATAATATACATAGTCTAGGGAAGTATGTGTCATGAAGTAAGTGAGTGTAGCTGGCGAGGCAGCCTATCAATTGAGTAAGTATGGTATTCGCTAGGTAAGATCGGTGAGTGTGAAATTTAAGAATTATGAGTATGAGGTAGGTAACCTCAAGGTAATTAGTACATAAGTATTATTTGAGAGTGGTGACAACTAGGTCAGGATCGCGAGGAGGTGACTTGTCTGGGTTGTGCGCTGCTGATTGACAGAGATATGAAGTGATGTGAACTGGTGTTAAGTAGAAATTGGTCTACGAGAACTCAGTAAGTCAGGGCAATTACGGCACAGAAATATTTGGTGTTATATGTAATGTGCGCTTACTGTTTTTTTTTTTTTCAGAAGTCAATATTAAATTTTATGTAATCCACAGAGAGACTGGGTAATATGGTCACGATGCGTAACCACGATAGTGTGAACGTGTGCTCGTGTGTACCGTGTAACTATGTTACACAAGAAGAAATTTGACAACCACTGAGGTTAGGAAGTTCTGTGGTGGCATAAATCTGAACACCTTAGATGCGTGTGATGTGATATCGTGAATACACAGGGCTTACATTTCAATTTATGTATATCTTTCCCAACACAGAGATGATTGAGAGGCGGGAATATCAGTGGAACATTTATCAAAATGAAAAACATTGGACTGATTGCATAGGGCAATCCAATATTGAAACTGACTTTGACGCAAAGTGCGTGAAGAAAATTATGATTGATTATATATGTAACTTAGGGTGATTTCATTTGAGTAATTTGTATTTTGGTTGGGGATTTTTATGAACGTGTCTGGGATAATCAAATGAAGTACCGTAGTCACGGTAAATCACTTGATGATCCAAGGCGAAATGTAACCTGTTTTTCAAAGGGTATTTACTCCACTGACATAAGTCAGATGGAAGTTATTTAATGATTATTTAAAGGCGGCAACTTATTCAGCCAAGCTAATTTAATTTAATTTATTATTATTATTAATGTCATATTTTCTTTTGGAGCTTTCTTTTAAATCTTATAACCATACAGATAGGTTTCTATATATTAGAAAACACTATCAATCGAATTATTCCGATTGCGATTAATTATTTGATTGCGGAGTTTTCGGATTTTATTCAGTTAGGGCGTGTAGAGAGAGATGAGTCATCGGAAATTACGGCTGAAGGAATAATCTTGTCTAGAAGCGATGATGCAATCGAGGAACATTTACAACTGGCAGTTTCAAGAAAAGGGCGAATTGATACGAAACGGATAATCTACATCGTCACGCCGAGTGGAATGAACTTTATGACAGGAGTATCGCGTGGTGGCTCAGCCAATCCGAGGAGACCGAGCCACACCTGGCGGTGTCGTGTTGCATGGTGACGCACGGTGATTGGTCTACAGGCCAGGCAGCAGCTGGGAGGTGGTACACTGGAAGGGGGAACGGCCGAAGGCATATAGTGTTCGCGTGCCGTGAAGAGTGAACTCTTACTTTGGAACGTTTGTCCGAAGTGGACGTAATATTTCTTTGGTTCCGTTATGGACGGACCGTTACTTTGAACATTATATTCTTCGCATTAGTCTACGGACTTAGTTCTTGTGTTCAATGGCGAACTACATTGTACTGATATACTCCACTGACCAGTTAGTCATGGATATTATACGAGCTGTTGTGAATAGGCAGACCGTGTGAGTGGCTTTCGGATTTTGATCCACCACTAACAGTAATTAACTTCAATATTCATTTGACTACGACAAGAGACGAAGAAGATGACGCCGGACAAGAGACTACAACAATCTCTCTTGAAACATCATGTTCATGGGAGAAACAATCTCCGAGGGTGAGCACTAATGATGCATATCTACGTAATCTCTCTCTTTTCATTCCTTTATAATCGCAATTTCAGTAACTTCATAGCTTGGTAATAATCTTAAATTCAGTAATTCATCCGACTCCAATTTCACGTAATTTTCTGGCGGTAATACTAAATCTTGAAGATCCATTTGTTATTATTATTTTTTTTAAAATTGCCACTAACTTGTTTTATACTATTAAATTCCTTTTTATAAAATGCAATCTTTGATGTCAGTAGGTAGCATTAGATATAAACCTAATTCCTTCTCCCAATGCAAATGTTAGCTGGGTTAATGATCCCATCATACCACGGTCTGAGTGTGAAGAGTTATAAATGTGTTCTACCCAAGCTAGGTGTTGATAAATATAAATTTAGGTTTCAACTTGGTGTTGAGGCCTTGGCGCCCATTCAATCAATATATCTTAGCCAGAGTAGTAGAGGGGATAGCGAAAACGTTACACTTGCCGCTCAAACGTGGGCCTTGTGGTGGTTTATCATCACTCACCCCAGTAGTAGCATTACACTGGGTTCGATTCCCGGCTCTGCCACGAAATTTGAAAACTGGTACGAGGATTGGAACGGTGTCTACTCAGCCTCGTGTGGCCCAAATGAGTAGAGGGGGTTTGATTCCCACCTCGGCCATCCTCGAAGTGGTTTTCCGTGGTTTTCCACTTCATCTTCGGACAAATGCCGGGATGGTACTGCACCCGAAATTTGAATATTTTAAGACAAAAATGAAGATATTTTTCGAGCCCCGTGCTAAAATTTAACGTGTAAAGATTGACGCTGGAACGAGACCCAAACGAGTTTTGTTACCAAGCTCAGCCAAGGGGAGAGCGAGATCACGTGATCTGTGACGCTCGAGAGATCATAGCAAGGTGAAAACTTGCATAGCAACATGTATTTTACCGCGGATTAATGATACATCATTGTTATAAAATGCATCATTGGATATTAGCTGACAGCCAATGAGAAGAGGTTTTATGGAAGAGAATATAACCATTACCTAATAAATATCATTAATTATTCCAGTTAAGCCCCACGAAAGGCTTTTTATTGTTTGGAATACTGAAGAAAATTACGAGGGGATATTATCAGTACATTGAAAGTCGATGGAAGTGAGAAGTACACTGTAATTAGTATTACTCAGGTACGCGCTTTTTATTTTAGCGGGAGCTAAAATGGCACTGGAATAAGTTCGAGTTGGAGAAGGGGAACTCAGAACGAGCGTTCTCAAGCCTAGAGAAGTCGTCGAAGAGAGACGTGTTACCGGGAGTGTTTAATCCTGAGGAAGTAAAGCCGAGTGTGGTGTTATACCACTCGAGGAGACAGCGCCGATTCTAGACATAGTTAATGTATGGCCGCGCTCATTGCAAATCTAGTGCGACTTGAGCCGGGAGATAAATGCACATTTCTGAATTATTCTACAGAGTTATTAATATAAAAGTGAATACTAGTTATACTATTGAGTATCTACAAACATTTTAATAAGTTTCAACGTCGCAGATTTGAAGATTAAGGCAATTTATAGACAGTATAAATTTACTGCAAGAAAATTTACGCATTTAGATACGAGAAGCATTTTTGTTCGGCAAGTTAGCAGCGAACGATAGTTCATTCCACAAGACAAAGTGATTAACAGTGTGTTGTATGAACATTGAAGCCATTGATTATTTGAACATTATTATGACTGCAAACATGAATATAGAAGAAACATTATTCTACATTATGAAGATGTTAGTGATTATGGAATAGAAACTTTATGCGACTGGCGTATGGTAATGCAGAGTTGTGATTATACAACATGGAGCAACGTTAGTTAACTACAGAACTATGTACAACATCTATAATGTCTACAAAGTCAAGTACACATGAAACATTATGTACACCTCTATCCAGTACAATTAATGTATAATCATGTACTAGTACTTCCTGACTACGAGCAGTTATTATAATTCATTGACCAACTAAATGAACATTACTAACTACGATTGTGATTCGATCTACAATTTACAAATTGTATTTGTAACAAAGGAACTAAATCAACAATATTGCTCGAATATAATCTGGAAGTTCGAATGGATTCGGCGAATGAAGATTCAAGAAAATGTCAGGGACAAGGCCCGACAAATGCTTGAAACTTGGAATCCATGTACGAGAGGGACGCAGTTTGATGTCCGGCGGAGATGGGTGTTTTCCGGAGAGGAAATCCTTCCATATCCGAGGTCGCTGTTCCTTCGCTGGTGTGGACGGATTTGGTTTCATTATTGTATCCTTTGGAAGATGAAACATCAAGGTATTTTCCTAATAACTGATATGAGTTTCTCGAGTCTTCAGACAAGATAGAAGTGACCAGCATTATTATGTAGTTAGAGTATTGTGTTGGCGTTTGAGCAACATTTTCCTCCATATTTTCATTATGTATTGCCCCCATCCGTCGACAGTGGATCGGATGGTCCGGCGAAAAACATCGCGATACACGCCGAAAAACCGGGATCATAGCATACATAAAAACCTGATTGAGATCTAGGAGCAATTTGATCACATAAAGAAAAAAATGCCGGGGGAATGAGACCTCTGGTGATCTCGGTGTGGTTAAAAGGAGAGGCGTACCTGGGAAAATCAATTCCCCCCTAGATCCAAATCAATCCTAACACTGAAAAGAAACCAGATTAGTAAAATCAGAAGCGCAAAAACGTTCATAAAATCAAAAAGGTTCCATTTATTTTCAGCGCACAAACCAACAAGTAACAACCAGCAAAATAAAATATCCAGTCCTATCCTACCTCAGGGATTCAATCTGATTTATTACTTGCTGTGGTCTGCAAAAAAACCCATTAAAACTCATGTCGAGAATTTAAAGAATTAAAAAAAATGAATTGAGCCAATGAATCTCCTCGGTCCTAACCTTAGATATAATGTAATTAGGAGATTTGATAAAGTGACTTCAGACTGAAAATAAAATTTAAATCGAGTCCAACTTGACTGTGAGGAACTATCGTACACCCAGAATGTCCATCATATGGTGCTTCAATTAATGAAATGTGAATATATGTGACCATATTACATCATATTTAGGCTAGACAAATTAACTCGCCTTGAAATAAGTCATGTAGATCTCCATTGTAACTAAAAGAATGACCTTAAATTGCATACATCTAAGTGCCAATCACAATCAAAAATAATTAAATCTCGATATTTAAATAAATGCGTCAGTCCCTATCAGACTTTCAATCAACTTCATAATATTAATAAATTTACATTTAATTAATTCATCTATATTTTAACTATCTTTTCCTGATATTTACAACATTCTCATTTAATCTTATTTGTGGTAAATTCATTTCATCTGTGCAGAATATTTCTCAGATACTTTGTGAGTTAATTGCAATCACCAATGACCATCCATAATTTGTGGAATGGTCAATCATTAATGTTTAATTCGCATGTGTCCAACAATGAACTATTTGTCTGCAAAAAAATCCTAATTTGTTTACAAGTTTCCATGCTTTAAATTATTGATGGATAAATTGTTCATGACATAATTGCCCAATATTAATCATCCACATATCCATCAATTCCTATTTTTAACTATTTACAAACTCTTTCCTTTTCTTTTTACAAATTCATTCTTTATCTATTTAATTATTTATCATTTAATTGTTTCATAAATTCATCAATTCATCCACCTAAATATCCATCAGACCTTCCTATAATTATTACGATATAGACAAAAATCATTTATAGGTTCAAAAAAAAAATTTCTTCAAACAATGAGTATATCAGGTCTGCTATCATGCATTATTCATTTAAGAAATTATTACGTGGTCTTATTCGATAATGAAGATCCTTTTAGTAAGGAGCCTATTCTACTATCACAATTATTGCATATTGAAATTTTACATCACCACGATTCTGTACACTGACTAGTTATCACAAAAAACACAAATAGTAGGTCTTCATTTCAACCACGAATGCCTGTAGTCAGTTTATCATATTGATCCAATTTTTATATTGCAATATTACATAATTTATTTTTTAACTGAATACCACCTAATAATTCTTCACAGAATATGTGAATATAATTCCTATGATTCATTTTTTGTTATAGTTGCGAACACTACTGGTATACATGACTACATTTTACTTTTATCATTGTATATCATTAACTTAGATCACCTGTGCACGTAAGAAAGCACAACAACAATTTTCTTTTTGTGTTTGAATAACAGAGTCAAGCGGACAAAGCGTGTTATAAATAAAAATCAAAGTCAGACGGAAATAATGAACGATCCCAGAAAAATAATTGGGATGCTAATCTCAGTTAATTAGAAACGTGTAATATAATATCGAAAATAGGGTAGCATGGCTCAGATCTATACCGTAGAAAAGAATTATTACTCGAAGAACACTCTGGCCTTCCATAATCCATCAGATTTCAAATCCGAAAAGTCATCACTGCATCTGTCAGATTGCAGAATTATTCGAAGAATTTTCCAAAATACTATCATTGGAAAATATCGAAGGTTTTGCGATGTTAAGCAATAGTAATTATCAACATAATCGCAATTGTCAAACGACAACGATCATCCACTTAATGCTTGTGGAAACATAATGTAAGTGGATTGGACCTGAATACGATGAAGTCCAATAACAGCGTCATGACCACTAATTATACCACTGAACCCACCTAAGTGCTATGTGTATCTGATAATTACAATCAGACTAAAAATTCTGGTTCCAAAATGCATAATTATTAATCTCAGAACGTATAACGTATCCATTAACTAATTAATTATTTAATTAACCACATGAGTGGCATAATAGCTAACTAAAATGAGTAGATAGCCTACTCATTCTGCTTAAATAAGGCAAAGTGTGGCTCACCGACTGGTAGAGAATGGTTAGACAATTGTGGAAACACGCCTGGCTTAAATCTGGAGTTTGGAGACGAATACCACGTAGTTGTTTTCCATCTTCCTTCCATTCTTCTTTCTTCTTGCTCCAAATTCCAGCAATTCTTCTTTCGCCCCCCTCGAACTCGGATTTGGGACCTTCCCGTACCGTCCAATAATAGTTCGAATGCGACCTTCCACGATGTCTTCATCTTCCCCTTGGTAGTCAGATCACTCCATCGAGCCTCCCCGTGACCGCTTAGCTATCCATAATGTTTGACAATAAGTTTGGGTTGAGAAAAGTCGGCACAATAGTTGCGCAGGTTATGAAAAATCCTGGCTTCATGATGGATTTTCAAGTCCTTATGCGAAACACGGTTATCATATTTTATTCCAACAGAAATGGTGATAACTGGTGATATTCATCCCGTGAATGCCATGAGCCTTCTGCAATTGAGTGTGAGAATGTTCTGCAATGTTCAAGGAATACTAGAAATGTAATCCGTTCAGTGCCTTAACATGGCCGTTGGATTTCGCTGTATTCGAAACTATCTCCCTTGACCTTTTCAGTTACACGAATACGCATTATAAATCTGCCAAGTGACTTGAGCAGTAAGTTCCCATTGTGCCAGATAGAAAAGTACGAGCTAATATAGCCAGTCATACACGGCCATAGGGCCCTTTTGCATAACTCCAAAATATAAATAAAAATGCCTGTGTATTTGATATTCACAGGTTTCAAGATTCGGATTCTAGCGCTCCCGATTGCACACAGAACCGTGCCATGCTCTTCGCCACCAGCAAGGCTTCCCGCACATGATACATATATCCACTTTACGCGCGACTGCGGTACTTTTCTCACGAACACAAACGTCTGTCTGACCACATGTGAGCGACGGCAGATCAACACCTGCTCTCAGGCAGTCACATAGACTGTGCTCTGGCGTTAACCAGTCGTCTGCCGCGTGACGTAATCGCCGGCCCGTGTACCTACAACGTTGCCACATATGCTTGTGCGCGTCAATCAACGACTCATTTCCCAAAACACACAACCTGGGCTATTGTGTTGGGCACAGTATCTTCACTTTGAATTTGAATAAGATTTATTCTACAAGATCATGTAGGATGATTGCCTTTAATCATCCATACATGAACGTTCAACGATTCAGTTTCTGAACTGAAGATTATTTGTCTGGGAATTTATTTTCCACTTTTGAAATTTTTATGATATTAGTATTCGACGTTTTGCGATTTTTGAGTTTGGATTTAAGGCAGTTTTGTCTAAGATGTCTAGTAAATTCATTTTGAGTAAAATGAATTGGGCATCTTATTGTAAGAAGAAAGTACATTGGAAGCAAACTACGTGTGATATATTGTGAAATATCACTATTTTTATGAACATTCGACGATCTGGCGAGTAATATTCGTCACGATTATGATATAAAGTCATGTACTCATAGACATTCTTAGTATAGAATGGAGATACATTCAGCAGTTGACAAACCCATTTAATTGAAGGAAAGCTTTGCACTTTCATTAAATGTAACATTATTTGAGTCATATCTTCTTAGAAGATAATTTTATCCGACAGCAGGGAATTCAGATATAGTCTATTCCTGTCGTGATTGATTTTTATGGGACACATAAATAACACTTGTCATTATTTATACACAAATGTAATGCTACGTTATATTGTGAACGTAATATTGCAACCGTGTAACTTTGAAGTTAAGATAATTATGGTGAAACACACTTATGAATTTTTATTACATATATAGTAGCAAAGAATTGATATCAAAGTAACATTATTTAGTAAACCTACGGTGATCTTTCATAAGCAACTTCTATGATTGTTTTGAGGGCAAATGAAAAGTCATAAGAACAGATATTGCTGTTGACAGTGTGATCAGTTGTATGGATCAACGCTAAGATATATGCTAGTTGGAATTAATGCAAGTACTACAGAAGTATTGTTGGAAACAATTGTATTGAGGTTGTAAGAATTGTTTATCGAGTATACGAGGAGGGTTCATGCCGTATATAGAAGTATAGGAGACTGCGAATAAATAATTGTTGGAATACGAAGGTGTTTGACGTATTTGTGCATTTTAGTACTGTTGTGTGTAGATTAAAGCATTTTTGTATTGAGTAGAGTTAATGAGAATTCCTATGTGTGAGTAGATTTACGATATAGAGGGAAAGATAGAAGCGGAGTAGGCGGAACGATACTTCGGAAACGTTATTAACCTTTGTTCACTACACTATTATTAAAACTTGATTAAACCTGGAACTGAGTAATAATCACATGAACTTATCTTACATATAGATGATTGGTCATATTGGACCGACGATGACTTTAAACCTAATACAGACTAAAGCGGTATAGCATTTTGAGAAAAAATAGAAGAGGGATCTTTAAACTATAGCTAGTGTTAATAATAACTAGTCCAATACACTACACAAGTAAACCTGATGTGATAGACAATTATAAATAATGTATATAAGCAATTATTAATTATTTAATTAAGGGTATTATTATTTCTAATAATAAAGATTTATTTTGCGTGTTTAAAATGTTTAGAATGATTGAGAGTAGATGTTTTTAGGATGAGAGTGTGAGTTAATTGAAAGATATGGGTGAATGGAACTTCGTCAGTTGCAAATGGTGATAGTACTGCAAATAATCAGAATGATATTGTATGGAAGTGTTTGATAAAGAAACAACAGATTAATGAAGGTTTTTGTGATGTATAAATTAATGCGTTTGGGATCTGTTTGTGAACCGGCAATATTACAGTTTTGCCGTGTTAAAATGAAACTTGAAGTTGAGAGCAGGTGCGGAACGAGTAAGCAGTTTGTTGAATCCCAGGCTCGATTATATAATGGTGAAGGCAGAGTGCAGGTGTGCATTTTAGCGAAGGGAGATATGAATGAACCGTGTCACAGAGACGAGACGGCAAGCAGGTGTCGTTCTCGACACGGGTAACTATGTTAACTATTTTCAAGGAATGTCACACTCTCCATAACTTTGTCGCTAATTGTTTTATCGATCTGTAAATGGCAGAGGCCACGCAAAATGTAACCAGCTTATGTGGGAAGTCGTGTGAATTCAGTGTTATGAATGGAAGGAAGGATATATGTGTTAATTAATTAATTGTATTATTATTATTATTATTATCATTATTATTGTTATAGAGAATTTTTATTTATTTTTATTTTAGCATTATAGTTAATAAATTTATTTCGTTTTACAAGTTCTGTGTTAAGTGACTTATTTTAACTATAAGCAGAGATGGTGTTATGGAGCATCCTAAATCAGGTAAGGAGCACTTTTTCCTACACAACCCCGAGATGTAAGGTAAGTTTTTCACTTTACCACCAGTGTATTTCTGTTTTATCCATAACACGATCGTAGACTACTGTGTATAATCCCGAAGAGCTTGTTGGTGGGATATTGATGGTTTGTCTGGCCGGAAACATTCATAATTCTACGATCCAGCTTCGCTTTGGATTCCCAGCAAGTAACTTCTCGATTTTTACGGGTACAGTACTGTACCAGTAATTACCTACCATCAGCTTGTTGAAATCCCACGATGACAACTGGATCGTAGAACCTGAAAAATCCCGGCTAGAAAACCCCCAGATCCTACCAACAAGTGAAGGGGATAATAGGTCACAGGTCAAACCTAACAGAGGTGACATTAAGAAAGGCCATGGCAAACGATGAAAATAAACTCAGAGCACACGATAATTACGTAGAAACGTAATCTCAGCAGTGTGGGATACTCCAGAAATACCTGGGGATGGCCTTCTTAACGTAACCTCATCACTTTTATAAAACATCACACTCGAAGATTAAGATAAAAACGGACAAAATTTATTCAGAAAATGACACAACATATAATGTAATGTCCCTGAAACAACAACTAGAAAATACAACAATTCTAACTGGGATTCAGCATATTAAAATGCTACAAAAGCAGAGATCAGTCCCCAAGGACTGGACTGCGTTTTACTCAATTCAAGAACACATATATACAAAGCAATGATCCAATTGCAAAACATGAAAATCCTATGGGATCATAAATTAGAATTTTCCTGAGATTCCACATTCATAGTTACGCCTTGAAATTCAAAAATACCCTTATATACAAATGTACAAGAAATTACAAGAGTATCAGTGCACTCTTGAGTGCTTTCGTAAAATATTCTCATAATCTGGCACTTTCCATTAGTGTTCCATTCATTATTTACTTTCATATGGGATTATTGGTCAATTAATGGTATATTCGACCGAGTAATGAAGCTTAGAATAATTTAAAGTACCCTGTTTCAAAAATGATCACCAGATCAATAATTTGGGATGACTATACAACCTAGTCAACATGGTCATCCAAATTCCTGAATTGGAATTATTAAAATCCTCCATTTAAACAATTATTCATTCATATTCTGAAATTAATTCCTCTAAATCACCATGATATTTCTGTGGAAATTCGATGAAATATGCTTTAAACAATTTGAGTCATACATGACTTCACGCTTCCATGTACTATTGGATTATACCTATAATATTTCCACAAGATATTCCTTTGACTAATTTTCACAATATAATTGCCTTTATATGGCCTCACAAAATACACGTGTACTCCACTGAACACTTAATTCATAATTCCACTTTCATTACCACATATAACTGTTATCAACTATCACCCTCACTGGTGAACGATAAATTCCATTATTCATATTAATTACAGCTTCTTTACGCAAATAAAATTGCGTTGTTCGAATTATACAAATTTCATTACACTTCATGTCAAATTATTAAATATGGACTCTTAAATATAAATTTCCACTGGAATCAAATAAACCTGCTATATGTAAGCATTATTAGAGTCACATATCTTATAAAAAGATGTACCTCCACATTAATTGTACCTGGGATTAACGTTGAGAAAAAAGGGAGAATGTTCTTTCAAAATATTCATAAGTCAACAGACTATGAATTAAATTGTGCTTATAAATTCTCCAACTAGCATGGATTTCAATCAATACTAGAACAAATATGACTATCATGTCACTGGAACGTGAAATTCAATGAAGTAGCAAAAATTAATCAAGCTAAAATTAGGTACATCTCCCCTCAAATGGCTTCAAGAAAATCAAGTAATGCCCCTATACCATGGACCTAGGTAATCGTAAAAGTTAGCACGTTATTGGCCCATTAGGAAACAATACTAACATCTATCTTCCACGAATGTGAAGAATGTTCCCTACTAAAAGCGAAGGATAAAACTTCTTCACAAAAGAATGCTTTCAAAAACGATGATATCTGGCTATAAAAAGCATTAGCATTATTAAAAAACGCAATTCTCGAGCATGAAACTAGAACGAAGGTCAACTATAAATATAGCTCGAGTCAAAATCCATAAATGCAGATAATGTCATGAATTGACATTAATAAGAGTTCATCAAATTATCAAAAACACGTGTAATACTGTATATTTCTTCTACTAAATATTCCTCTTCTCTACATTCAAGAAGTTTCCAATTAATTAACTTTAATTTACCAATGTTAATATTAAAACAAACTACAATACATACTGAAAAATGGATGCATTCTTTATTGGAACCAAAATCGAGTCGGGAATGGGGTCAGTCATGAGACCTCATGCCTAAACTCCATCCTTCGAGACTCTACTACAGAAAATATAAATATAAATGGCAGCAATAGTAACGTTAATATGTCTACGCTTCACTACATATGATAGGACTGGCTGTACCTTAGTAGACTCTAGCAGCTGGGGTATTGAGCAATGATATGCCCCGATATCACATCTCCTTTCATACTGGGAAATAGCATGGATTCTCCTGGTCTGCGCGTATCGAACCCTGGAACTCTGCTCCTCCTTTCCCTGGTTCGGACATGTCATCTGGATAGCTCTAATACTGCATACATGGTCACCTTCATCTCCTTGTATAGTACATCTCGTTCCAAAGAAGTCACCCGAATCATCGTAGTGTCCCAACATTCGTATAAAACCGTAACGAAAGTACATTTCCATCGCGATTTTGTCACTGCGGAATGTTATGGTTGACAAGATGTCAGCTGCGCAATACAGCACTCGCACACGCGCATAACAATGTCGGTTTCCCTCACAATGTTCGTTGCATTGCTTACATTGCGGTATCCATGTTTGCTATGATTAACCTGCCATGGTTATAAATATGAAATTCATAGCACTCTTTCGTCCTGACGTCCCACTTTTGAAGGTGTCGTGAATAAATGAGGAAATTCTAATCAGAGTTCGATAACGTAACTGTGTTACTGAGTGCATACACACTTATACATTGCACTCTTTAAATAAATAGTATTTAGTTCCGTGAGTTGTAGCATGTCCAAGTATGCCTACAATACATTTCACTTTGCGTGGTTACAGTTTCAAAGTCAAAGTTCTTGTCTACGAACATATCTTATAACTGGCATTACAAGATCCATCCCGGTATACTGTTGAAATATCCACTAACATGTGCGATATTTTCAGAGTTCCTTTCGTCACTCGGAATCTGAGCGTATTCTACAAGTATAAGAACCCGACACGATCGAACTGTGCACTGCCAGTAGTTTGAAGTGTCTATATCAGAGACTAAATATGATCTGATTGTTCCTCGCAGCGGTGAATCGCAGGAAGTCTCGGCCATCCCCTCCCCCAGCGCTGTATATATCGATATCAATAGCCTTGGTGTATGATAAACACATCTTAGGTATTCTACGGTGTTCATAAACATGAAAACACATTATCATTCACTTCATGCTATATTTTACAACCATTCAATACACTGCAAAGCGTGTATTAAGTTCTTATTTCTTCTTAATATATATAAATGATCCTCTAGTGGACGTTCAATGTAGTGAATCAACATTTATCGACCGTCTATGTCGTCATATCACCCGAGTCTGGCTTCGGCGATGCTCGGTGATGCTCGGAAGGACCGTAACATACAGCGGACAGCTGTGATGCATCTCTCATGTGACAGACTGGCTTCCTTCCTTCAAAATGTAAAGCCGCGCTGAAATACTTCGAATTCCGAGCATGAGAATAATGGTACAGTACCTACCTTAAGGCCACGGCCGCCTCCTTCCCACTTCCTTGCCAAACCCTCCCACTCTTCCTATCCCTTCGTCAGGCCCCGGTTCGCTTTGCAGGTGAGGCCGCCTGGGCTTCGTGCTGGTCACACACCCCAGTTGTATCCCCGACTCATAGTCTCAAGCTCCAGGACACTGGCCTCAGTGGCGGTAGAGGGGGGATCCCTCGCTTAGTCCGTCGGAAAAGCCGATCCTGGACGGTAAAATGATAGCGAAAAGCGAAAATGGTACTTCTCTCTCATTAAACTCCAGGTAAATTGTGATATCATATCATGAGTGAAATGCATGGTGACTATTTCCACCGTATACAAACTCTAGGGTTGATCGAGGCGAGGATATGGAACAGAAAACGTCTAATGAACGTATGTCCATAAATGCATTTTATGTTTGTTAGGGACCATTTATTCTATCATCCTTTGTTACAGAAACGGCGGTCTAACACGCGCTGCACCATGCAGCCACAGTTACAGTATGCGTTAAAAATGGTTTCCACATGCCTCCACGCATGCATGTTCTGTCTCACACATTCACATTGGCCAGGCTGCATCCGAACAGTGTCAAAGGCAACATGAATACGCTGCTCCAGCGTCTCCACATCTGGAATGGGCTCTGCATACACGACACTTTTGAGATGGCCCCATAACCAGAAATCGCATGGGTTGAGATCTGATGAACGAGCAGGCCACGTAACTGGACCTCCTCGTCCGAATCATTGACCAGGGAAGACACGATTGAGATGCGTCCGTAAGTTAACGGCGAAGTGGCCTGGATCACCATCATGAAGCAGCCATAGAACCCTGCGAATCATCAATGGTAGGTCTTCCAGCAGGGGAGGAAAAGTCACCCACAAGAAATGCCGATAGTTCCGGCCTGTTAAGTGACGTGGAAGGAAGACTGATCCCAAAACACGGTCACCAATTATCCCGGCCCACACATTCCGGCTGAACCGCTGCTGATGATTCGCTGGCACCAAACCATGGGCGTTTTGCATGCAATCCTACAGATGACTGTTATGAAAGTTGAAGATACCACTCCACGTAAAGGTGGCCTCATCTGTGAATAGGATGCCACAAATCCAGGAATCGTGGTTGCCTGGTGACTAAACCAGTGACAAAACTACTCCTGGTGTGGAGAGTCTGTCGCTAGTAAGCCCTGCACACGCTGTAAGTGATAAGGATAGTAACAATATTGTCATGGAGAATGTTCCACACGGTCGTCTGGCTTACCCTTTACTGGCAGGCCAACTGCGTGGTACTAACACGGCGGTTCAATTCCACAGTGTTAATCACATTGTCCTCCACGTCTGGTGTCCGAACAGGGCGGGTACGTCCTTCATGATTCCCTGCTTCCTTAAACGACCCTGTCGCAGACAAACGGTGAAACACTGTTGTAAACACTGAATGCTGTGGTTGTTGTCGGCGGGGATAGGTCTCCCGATACAACCGTGCTGCCCGCCGCCCGTTGCCATTTACCTTGCCGTAAGTAAACACCATGACGGCAAGCTCTTGAGTCGAATACGGAACCATTGTGTACAACGCTATAGCACAGGTAAGTCAGCATGGGAAGTGACTCGGACACAACGGTACCAATGACTATGGCAGGAGAGGGCACTAGGGCATGAGGAACAGTACCACCCTCTAGGACAGGACCATCCAGTCATTGCGCTCCGGGAGCGGGGCCACGCTCGGGGAGCACTGGGCAGTCAGACTAGCGCTCCTTCCCCTACCACCTCTGCACTGTGGCAGCGAGGAGACGGACGATGTTGGGACCCCGCTGACTAGATACGTACGTACAGTCGTGCGGCCGAAGGCTCTTGTGGGATTGTTGACATATTAATGGGGCTGTTTTGCTATAACAAATATACCGCATATACAAATCGAATGGTACTCCGATGTATGGAATGTGCAGAAAACGAACACAAGTGTTAAGTAAAGAATATTGTGATTTATTTCAAACTGAAATGTGAACATATTAGAGAAGAAAATTAAACAACAAATTGTGTTCTCTTTAACACATTACATCTCTGTTGCACACTAAACATTTGGCATGCCCTTTATAAGCTGTACAGAAAAATGAAATTTCCCATTCTGCTTTAAAGACTGCTGATTCACCACTCCTTTTTTTTACGCTGTTCAGTCATGACCACTGCGAAACTGATTTTCTTTCACGCTGTCAACAAAGTGCATTGGACTAGACTAGCGACTGATGGATCGGTTGCACACTTCAGCGAGCTCAGCCAGCCAAGCTCCTCCCACCACTTCTGAAACTACCTTCCAACAAAGCGCTCGGAGTACTGGGTTAGAGCGCGGCCGGAGCGCTAGCGCTCGGGGAGCGCTGTCTGGATGGCCCTGCTCTAGGAGGAACCACGCATACTGTAACTGTGGCGGTATGGTACAGTGCATATTGGACTGCAGTCTCTGTAACAATTTTTTTTTACGAGCACACATTTTTATTCACGGACAGAGAAATATGTACATATACAGATGTTGTATCAAAATACAGGGTGAATCCCACATAAGATAAACTTGTGCGTGGGCTTCATCAACACAATTTCTTAATTTATTTGCAACATGGTATTTGACTGATAATAGTAAGAAAAGTTTATAGTAAAAGCATTAATTATAAGGAAACTAAAAACAAAAGAAGATGATACATTACTTATTTGTGACTGAGTTGGTTTAAATATATTGGTGAAAATTTATAATTTAATTTACTTTATCAAAGTTATTAAGGAGCCATGTAAAAAGCCTTTTTTTCAGTACATTCAGGGTGTTATTTGTCACATTTACTGGCAATATATACCCTAGTGCTAAGACAACTTAAATTCCTTTGGCCAAGTAGTGTGTTTCGACGAGGGATATGTATTCCAGTTCTGTCTTGAAGTCTAGTGTACATTTTAAGTTTTTGTCCATTAGAGAAGAGCTTCATATTTTTATGTATATACTGTATATATGATTGATGACTGAATAAATAACTGTCGTATATTAAGCACCATGCTTTGTTGATACAGTTCACATGTTGGAAAAGTTGGTGGCTTTTGTACATAACTTTTAGAATGAAATTCTGACGGGTATTTACCTGAGCCAAATGTGAATCAAGTATTCCACCCCAACCATTTATTCCGTATTGTAGTTGTGACTGGACTAAGGCAAAATATGCAGTTCTCAAGACTTTTGCTGACAAGATATTTCTGATTCTGTAAAATATATAACTTAACTTTTGGAGTTTATTGGCCAATTTTGATGCATGCATATTCCATTTTAAATGACTATCTATAATAATCCCTAAATTTGTAGCATTCATTGACTTCTGTAGGGTATAGCAGTTGCGTCTTTTGCCATTGTTACAAATTGGTGTGTGGATCTTTAGTGTTAAATTGTCTGTGGGTTGCAATGTTTTGTTGTGTGAGAAGCAAAGGTATTGTGTTTTGGTTTCATTTAAGGTAAGAAGATGGTTTCTTAGCCAATTTTGGACTGTAGCAAGGGTTTCCTGAGTTCTATTAAAAGTGTCCTCCCAAGTTGTTCCTGTGACTGTGACGACAGTGTCATCAGCATATGAGGTAATCATCGCATTACAGTTCAGCTCACACAAATCGTTAATATATAACAGAAGAAGAATAGGACCTAAAACTCTTCCTTGGGGAATTCCAATTTTTACTTCATCACTTCTACTTAGAGTATCTTTGATTCGTACCTTCTGTATTCTGTTAAAAAGAAAGCTTTTTATTAGTTCTTGAGGAGTACCACGAATACCTTCCTTTTCAAGTTTTCTAAAGAATATATTGTGGTCTACGGTGTCAAAAGCCTTTCTTAAATCCAGGAACACAGAAATTGTTCTTTTAGAACTATCGATGGCTTTATACAAACAATCAGTAAGGGAGAATATTGCATCTTGAGTACTAGTGTTTGGTCTAAAACCAAACTGATTTGGTGACAATATGTTGAACTTATTCAGATAGTTAAGTAATCTGGTTTTGATGCATCTCTCTAGTAGCTTAGAGAGGTGGGTTGTGAGGGAAATTGGTCTATAGTTATTTAACTCTCTTTTATCATCTGATTTATGGACTGGGATTATGATGGCAATTTTGAATGAGTCTGGAAATTGTCCTTTCGTTAGTGATAAATTAAAATATGGTGCAGTGGTTGTAGAATTTCTGAACTAATTATCTTAATTGTTTTACTAGAGATATTATCATAGCCATTTGCTGAGTTATCTTCTAGAGCAGCTATGTGGTTTGTTATTTCTGATTTTGTTATGGGTATAAAAAAGATAGACTGAGGTTGAGATTTTGCAGTGCTATCACGTGCATTTGTGTTGTCATGTCCCTTTCTTGTATTACTTCTTTTTTCAGGAAGTTCTAAACCTATAATTCTAAAATAGTCTACAAATGTGTTTGCAATGGCAGCTGGTTGGGAGGTTTCTTTTGAGTCTCTGATAAATATGCTGTTAACAGCTGAAGATTTATTTCCCTTCCTACATGTTATATCATTAATATTTTTCCAAAGGACTTTAGAATTATTGGAGGTTGACATAATTTGTTTAGAATAGTACCTTTCTTTTGCTATTTTAACAAGCCTGTTTATCCAGTTTCTGTACAATTTATGTTTATTAACACTTTCTGGGACCTCATTACTGTTTGAAGACCTCTCCCTTTGTTTAACAATTTTCTGATGTAATTTATCTCTTATTCTAATGGAAGTTAACATTCCAGTTGTGATCCATGGAGTAATTGTTTTAAATGTTGATCTTACGTTATTTATGGTAGTAGAGTGTTCATAGATGTATTGAGTCAGTAATTTAATGAAACTATCAGCTGCTTTGTTAGCATCAGGTTCAGTTATGATAGATTCCCGTTTCCTTATTTAAGGATTTTTAGGGTTTCATAATTTATTCTAACATTGTTCAAGGTATTTTCTCCTGTTTGTGGAGTGTATTTTTGAGAATTATTTTGTATGAGAAACGTAGGACTGTGATCTGTGATACTGGTATGACGAACAAAAGGGTCAAATTTGCTGTTTCTGTGGGATTTTACATGTATGTGATCGATACATGTTCTGGATTTTGGGGTTATTCTAGTTGGTGAGTTTATGTACGAAATGAAACCTTTTGCATGTAATACATTTAAATACTCATTTTTAATATTTTGGGCATATGGCCTTGTAGGATTTAAAATATCAATATTTATATCTCCTATTAATATACTGTGTTTAGCTGAGGGCAAGTGCTGGAGAGTATTTCCTAGTTCTTCAATGAATTTCTTTGGGCTTGTGGAGGGTGATTTGTATATAGCAAATATCAAGTAACTTTCTTTATTATATCTGAAGGTGAGTAGGCTAGCATCTGCCGCTTTCAGTGTTTTACAGATTGAATACATGGTCGCTAGCATGGACATTTCCGGACTTACGTTCATTAGACCATTTTTGTTCCGTATCCTCTCCGCGATCAATCCCTAGAGTTTGTACACGGTAGAAACAATCACCCTGTATATTGAAGTCGCCGTCATGAATGTACAGTCGCTGTTCTTTTGATTTGGTCATAGAAAGACACTTACACGGTTCTACATTATTGCTGAATGTTGTTCTTGTATCTTATAAGTACTTTGAGCTGTTCATTTTCATATTCTATATTTTTAAGATGGCCGCCGAGTGTTGTATTAAGTGTGTTATTCTTTTGGACTATTTCAGCAAAGTCCCATCTTTATTACTTAGTTTCGTTTTAATTGCGCAATTACAGTCTGAATGTATCACAATTACGTTTTAATATTACGCTCAGCTGCCATTTGAAAATTTTAAGTCGCTGTTAATTTGCTTTGGGCATACGATACGCTATATATTTTTCTGCCTTATCATTAATTTTCGTTATGGTAGTTCTAAAACATAGAGAGTTATTTATTTTAGAAGTGATCTTATAGTAGATCAACATTTAATAACTTATATTATTATTGAAAATGGATGATTGTTGAAGAGTAAGAAGGAATGTCAGTGGAAGACATTGGTTGAATTAACAGTGTTATCGGTTTAAGATTTATATTTTCGAAGAAAGTGTGGAGTTAAGAGTGATTGCAGACACAGATGATCTCTGTTTACATTTGGGAAGTTGTGTACTTCTAACGTCGGATGGACGTTAATTAATATTTCATCGTGTAAGTTAATTAGCAGTACAGTAATTGTTTTACGGATCATATGTGGATTTTAAGTAATTATTTGTTGATTTTAATTGATTTGTTTAATTCTTTTAATAAATTTAATTCGTTCGTTTTATAAACACGCCTTGAATAATGTATTTAAATTATGAAGAGAGGTTGTGTTTTGGAGCATTTAAGGTTTAGTTTAGCCCCATGCTATGCCCATTTTATCGAGAATGGTAAGTTTCTCGTACTCTCCACTTATTCAGTTTGTCCGCCCAGTTTTATTTTTCCAAAACACAATCGTAGGACTTGTGCATCCCCCATTTAGCTCTTGTTGGTAGGATTTTCAGGTTTAGTTAGCCGGGAACCTCAAGATTCTACTATCCAGCTGATCTTCGGATACGACAAGCGGCTTTAATGGTTTCAACGGGTACAGTACGGTACTGTAGATGGTTGGACTGAATATTTTTACCAGCGTATCATAGAGTTTCAGTTGAAAGGAATGACTTATCTTAATTTTTGTGTTTCTTTCTTCTCATAATTTGTTTTTCTTCTCAAGACGTAGTCTCCTGTCATTGGTGTAGTTAGTGACAGATGGGCGCAGAAACTTTTGCAATTTTTTCCTGCTCTGTTCATCAGGATGATCACTTACTCCACACTGTAGAGTATGATTTTTAACAACATGTGGCAACAGTATTCTAGTCAATATTTATGCTATTCCTGGACTGCTCTGCGTAACCGATATAATTTCGCCGTTACTTCTTCCTGTGAAACAAACCCTAGCTTACGATACCGGAGACCACCTCTCCCTCTGTCTTTGAATTTTATTAGTGACATTACTGGAGATGGACTCTGGATACCTAGGGGCAGTTGACCACGCTGTTCCGTCCCTTAACTAACTAACTCTGTATACTACTAATTTTATCAAGCACTCTTGACATGATATAGGTAGTCTATGGTCTTCAGCTCGTTGTTATTGTTGTTGTTGTTGTTTCTTTAGGGGCGTTGTAACACCGTGGTCATGTAGCCCCGTGTTCTTGTGTGTGTGTGTAGAATTTGTCTTATAACCTGTGTCAATGTAATATCTGTAATAGTGCGTGTATTTGAAATTGAGGTAAAATATGGGTAGGACGCGGCCGTGGCCTTATATTAGGTACCATCCCGGTATTTGTCTGGAGTAGAAGTGGGAAACCACGTAAAACCACTTCCAGAATAGCTGAGGTAGGAATGAACCCACCTCTTCTTAGGTTTGCCTCATGAGGCTGAGTGTACCCCGTTCCAGCCCTCAGAACCAGGAATCGAATTCGGGCCTCCGCAGTGATAGCCAAGAATGCTAGCCACTACGAAATGAGGCGGACTCGACAGCTCGTACCAAATACCCTTCAAAATACAGGTCATTGCAGCTCTCGTTACAGAAATTTGGTCATTTAGCCCGGTGCCTGCTGTCCTGTGTCATTGCATGTGCATTTGTTATTCCGGTGATGATTTGGAAGGTGACCTTAAGTTAGGAACCATCCCGACATTTGCCTGGAGTAGAGGTGGGAAACCACGGAAAACCATTTCCAGGAAGGATGAGATGGGAATCTAACCCACCTCATCTCAGTTTTACCTCACGAATCTGAGTGTACCCCGTTCCAGCCCTCAGACCAGAATTAAATTTCTTGGCAGAGCCTGGATTCTAACATGGATCTCTGGAGGCGACAGCCAATAATGCTAGCCACTGCACGACGAGGTGGTCAGGAGATTATCATCATCATCATCAGAACTGGAGCAATAATACAATATCACCTAATATTCAGTTGCATGGTCAGCGTAGGCTACATACCTTGTCTGCTTATTGCTTTAATCCATAATTTCCTAGTTGGTTCTCGACAAGGAAATTGATGAAAATTAGTTCCGGAAACATTATTTCTAGAGCCTTGTTAACAAAACGGCACGCAACAGTATACAATCGTAAGACAATGGTCGGTTGGTCTTATTTCAGTAACATAACTTGATTCGTGCGTACACAACGTGTATAAACTGAACTGATCATGTAGGGGGGAATGCAGCGCCTGTAGTGGCAAACATAGCATCTGCAGGGCGGACAGCTCCCAGAGGCTATTGAGCAGGCTTTTTATTATTGGCGGCTAAGATTGGATGCACTGAATACGAGTGCATAATATTCATGACCAATACTAGTGCAGTAGCCTCTCATAATTTTTCCTTAGGGGATGTCCTTTGCCATGTTTGGTTATATTACTTTTTTTCTCTTGCAGTTTTGTAATGTTTGGTGGCACTGCAATGGAATGACAAATCTATGTTGAAACGATAATTTGATGAAATGAAGTACAGTATTCTGAATGTAGGCTATCTATGTAAGAATGAGAAATGTATAAGATACACCAAAGTATATGGACTTGATTTTGTAATGATTTTATTGCTTCTAAGTTCCTTATTTACATCCTGATTTCCTTTAAATATTCCATTTTGTAAGAGCAAAATTTTGATGTATTTTTTATTCACGACGGTTTTATTCATATTTATTCCTGTGTTATTTTATCAATCTATTTATAACAGTGTAGGACTAAATTAACTTGTGGGCCGATAACCTAGATGTCAGGTCCTAAAACAATAATTATCATTAACTTTTATTCCTCACAGGCAAGGGCCAAGTTGTCCAAGTTTGCTCTATGTTCTATGAAGCCATAATATATAAATAAGATTGATACAATCCATCGAAAGACACATTCTCGAGAATAGGGGAATAGAAAGGGAGGGGGAAGGTCGAGGAGGGCACAGGTTACAGTTCATATTTCCCGCGCAATGTGTGGACGGTGGGAGTGATCGGAATTGAATTCCACGCTGGAGTAACCGTTCATACCTATCTGCTTTGCATTAGTCGTATATGTTACGTGTTCCAGTAGTGAACAGCGCGTCGTGTATCCGTGTTTCGAGAACTGTGTTAAATTTAAAAGCGAGTCGAGTGTTTCCTCAAGGGAAGGAAAAGTTTCGACAGTGTGCAGAGGAACGTTTAAAAGAGTAATTGAGTGCTAGACACAGTGGTTAGTATAGTTTCCTTGATCGATTGAAGATTAGAAAGTTTCACGGTACCGGTAGAGGACATTTTGACGTGTGAACACGTGTATTCGCTGAGCGCCATAACATGGTCCTTTGAACTAACTAGCTAACCATTCACGTGAAGGTTTCCTTTATAAAGTGTCACAATTCTTGATTTGATTTATTTTTCTTGAGCACGGGAGTACGTGTGAAATTGGCAAAGTGGCCTATAAAAATTATTTGAGAGCAGAAGCACTCAGTTAAATTCTGTGAGGAGGCAGGAGTGCATGGTCATTGTTTTTGTATATAACATGCCAAGTTTAAAGTCAGTGAATACAGTAAGTAGAAGCACGATAGTTAAATTCTGTGCTTCACAAAAGAGAAGAAAAAATGAGATCGAACCCTGAACATATTACCAGTCCCTGGGTAACTTATGACATTGATTACATTCTACCAGAGGGTAGGATACTGTCCTAGGTCCCATTCTGAACGAGGAGTAATGGAACGTGATCCAAGGACGAAGCCTAGAGATCGTGGCAGATGATGGCAGAAAGCCCGGGGTCTTCGCTTCGAGACCGATATAACCCAGCTGTAATATGTAAGTCCATGCCTGCGATTTTTTATTTATTTGTAACTGTGGTCACATTGGATCTAGTCTTAGGGGGCCACAAATATTCGTTACACCATGACATTGTATGTAGGATAACCATAATTTAATTGTAACATGTTTACGTTCAGTACAGTAGGAAGAGTATCAGTTAACTGATGCCAGGGAGCACGCAACATTTCTTCGTGGCAGCAGATTGTGCCCGAGTTTTGAACGGAGCTTTATAGTGACAAAGCAGTGTGATTGAAAATGTAAGATGCCTTGCGGTGGCCCAAACTCATGGTGAATTGATCACAGGCGAGGACAGTATTCGAGAGCTGTAAGCTTGCGATAAAATGAAACATAAACACGCGTGAACAGAGGAATGTTAAATTGTGTCCAAAGACAGTGAAAGGGTAGACATGCATAATAATTACGGGTGCGAACAAATCTTGGTTCGATGGTTCAGAACATCGTATTTGTGGAGGACATTTTTTTTTGTATACTTCATGTTGCTAGGCTAATGTAAATATGAAACTGAAAATATTTCTTATATGTTTAGTAGCTTATTAAGAGCACACGACAAACCGTGTATCAATTAGGAAAGCTAATGGGGGCCATGATCTGTTAATTGAAGAGTTGTTTAAGTGAGTATAATCCCTACAGTAGAAATTTGGTGATAATTAAGGCTAAAGAAATGAAGTGTTATGGAAGTTTAAAAGAAGAAGGTGGTTAGAAAGTAGATAGCGTCATTGGACAGCAGCCATGGCGACTAGTGAAAATATAAGTTTGATGAGTTTGTAATGGAATTAGTTCACAAGGCCGAGTGGTATGTGATGTGATAAATTATTTTGGTAGAGAATGAATTGATCCTCGATGATAGGGGATGAAAGTGGATGATGAGAATTAATTAATTAATTAACAAATTAATAGATAATTAATACAAGGGATAACTTTATAAATTAATGAGTAACTAGATTAATAATAATGAAACCGTAATATGATTATATATAACATAAAATCACTTTACACCTCCCACTAAAAATTGATTTTTGATGATAATAATAATAATAATAATAATTGATTTTGATAATAATAATAATTGATTTTGATAATAATAATAATAATAATAATAATTGATTTTTGATAATAATAATAATAATAATTGATTTTTGACAATAATAATAATTTCTGATTTCTTTCTCTTCAAGCTTCCATGATTGTTAGCACTCGATTTATTTAGCCTTGTGAGACAGGATTGCCTCCAATCACCGCATCCAACAACGTAGCATTTACACCCGATTAGATGACAGTATGTTGCAAAGAGTAACATAACCGAGGAGGCAGGGCTCCAATTGAGCGACACCAGGAGTGTTTGGTATTTATCTTGTGTGTTGTATTTATTATAAAATTCCCAACCTGTGTAAATATTGTGTGTATATATTTTCTTCTGACAATGTCATGGAGTGTTTAAATTTGTATTTCCTTTATATATCTCTTCCATACCAAGAGGGTTTCAACGGTATAAATTAATTCTCTTAACGTAAATTAGGACTAGCTAGAATGATTACAGTAAAATAAATGTGGGATGCGGCACCTTCGTATCTTAGGTATTTTCTATCGTTGCTGTGTGATTAAATGTAACTTATAATTATTGTCATAGGATGAAGTTTGATTTAACAGTAGGATCAAATGTGATTATTATTATTATTATTAAGGGGACTTTGTGTTTGCGTAGGGATGACTTAACGTGTCACGTACCTAGTTTGATTGTTGTGTGTTTTGTTGATAGGCTTCAATAGAGGGTATTTTTATAGGGACTTAGTTACGTTTTTCTTATTGATCTAGATTAACGATGGATTAGCCAGGGGGATCCTCTATCGAGTAGGATAGGGATCTGAATTTTAAAATAAATTTATAGGAAATTTTATAGAAGCCTGGATTATTTTATCTTTGTGTTTTCTTGTGGATGTGCATATTGGGATAGTTTGAGCTAGTGCCTATTTTTGAAAAACCCCGGAAACGGTAAACTTGAACGCATTGAAGTTCAAGTTAATCAGATTCTATTTAACCAAGACAAGATGACAGGGATAAGCGAACCCGATTTATCACAACTAGAGGGAAGGATTATGGACAAGATGGCTGAACGTTATAAATCTACCCCAACCCATCCAACACAGAATGACGATACTAACAAACAGAAACCAATGTTCCAGATGAGGTGGACACCTTCACTACGGCAAACTTATCATCGGGGGTGGTTGTAAGCAAGTCACCTGAAGATCGCCCACATAAACGTTCAGGAATAGGCCCTGTCAGGCCTGTCGAATTTTTGAGAAACGTCAGAGATTACCTTGATGAATTAATGGATACTCTCGAAAGAGAACTGCGAATTGTAGAAAGACTTCTTGAAGGACAATGTTTAGTGTGGTTTGGAGCGTTCAGTTATTCATTCAGAACGTTCGACGACTTCAAAAACTTCCTATTGCGAACGTACTGGTCCACGGAGATCCAACAGAACGTTAGGGCAGACATTTATGTAAAACGTTACTCGTCAACTCAACCAACCCGATACGCTAGTTATTTTACAGTACAACTAGCAAAGTTGCAGTGCCTTCAGCCACCATTGTCAGAAACGGAATTGATCCAAGCAATAATCCGACAATACCTACCAGACGTACAAAACACAATGATTGCTTCGAAAGCTACTCCGTAAACTCGACAACACTAATGAACAGTTTATGCACGTCAGACGCAGGAATGTTGAAGTTAGGGAACTGAACGTAACACAAGTAGATACAATGGTTCAGACTGCTAACGGAAACCAACCGCCGAAAGAGTACTATCCTAATCAGAACAATTATCAAGGACAACAGAATGGTCCGTTTAGAAACAAGTTCAACAACCAGTACGATAATTACAAACCTTACTACAGGAGTAGGACCCCAAACTACCGGAACTCCCATAATTATAATCGGAGAGGTGATTACTTTCTACTCCGAAGCCCATATAAATGGCAACCAAACCATGGGGAATACTGTCGCAACTATAGGAACGTTTGGAATCGTGATGGGGACACTATCAACCGGTGCAAGACAGGCGAGATCCGCCGCAACAATCATTTGAAAGAGATTGGCAAGGGAGAACCCGTGAATCTCAACAGTACTTTCAGGAACTCCGTAAGAGAAGGAGAGAAGAGGAAGATCATTCTAAAGCGCCGAGAGATCGTCAAAACTATGACAAGGGGAGGAACAAGGAACCACCCCGAGGAAGATTCGAGGACACACGGAAACCCAACCAAGTAAAGACCGTAGCGAATATTCACCACATAGCCCCAGTGGTAAAACCATTGATGGACACGGACAAATACAGAGAAATCAGCGAGAGGGCGAACCAAGCTCAAGCTAACAAGAGAAGGAGGATGGATGACGAAGATTATGGATGGTCCCAATTGGACGACGAAGAAAGTGGAGACGAGGGATAATATGAGAATCCCAATAGCCGACTTTAACACTGGAGAACGGCTAGGCGTTTGTAATGCCGCTAGCTTGAAGACCTACGTGAGATATTAATTAAGGCAATGACAACAGTAGAAATAAAAATTCTCTGATTCTAGAATTTGTATTTGTGAGGAAAGGGAAATATGTGATCGGAGTCTTATTTTTGAGACGGTAAAATCGAGGAAAAAGAAAACACTACCAACAGGTGATTCTGAACGCACACCATTGACTTGAGCGCCGCGTGACGTAGGTAACCTACCTAGGTTGGAAGCCAGAATTCTTACGACTATCAAATTTAGCGCAAGAGAAAAGGGGGAATTACTGTGTGAAAAATATGTAAAAGATATATAGGGATTTATGAGAACACTTATTAAGCTCCAGACGGGAGGAATGGCGAATCACAACAGTAACTTGGACACTACTACGTCACAGGGTGGTCGGCCATACGGTCAGCCATTAGTCGCATATCTTAAGTGTTCCAGTAGTGAACAGCGCGCCGTGTATCTGTGTTTCGAGAACTGTGTTAAGTTCAAAAGGGAGTCGAGTGTTTCCTCAAGAGAAGGAAAATTTTCGGCCGTGTGCAGAGGAACGTTTAAAACAGTCATTGAGTGCTAGTATATTTTCCTTGAACGATTGAAGATTAGAATGTTTCAAGATAGTGGACATTTTTCGTTAGAGGATATTTTTATAGGGACTTACTTAAGGGATTTTTTTATTGATCTAGATTAACGATGGATTAGCCAGGGGGTTCCTCTATCGAGTAGGATAGGGATCTGAATATTAAAATAAATTTAAAGGAAATTTTATAAAAGCCTGGATTATTTATTAGCATTGTGTTTTCTTGTGGATGTGCATCTTGGTCTTGTTTGAGCTAGTGCCTATTTTTGATAAACCCCGGAAACGGCCCGAGATAAGTTTTCTTGTGCGGAACTAGTCTAGATGCACATCTGGACCTCTCCCTATATGAGTCGTTTGGAAAGGAGTCTCATGGCGGCTGATGTGGCTCCCAGTCTCATGAAAATTCGGACTAAACGGGCTCAACATATACATACAGATAGACATTTTGACCCGTGTAGATCTCAAGTCTACTTCTATTTTTTACAAAAATCAAAACTAGGCTAAAATAGAAACTACTGCTAAAACTACTAATACTAAGTATGGTCTTATCACTAACTCACATACGAGGGAAGAAATTAAAAAAAAGGATTAAGGGAAACAGAGAACAAGACGAAAAGAAATGCCCTCCACCCTCGAAGAACTATGACTGAGGGACTCTGAAGGAAGGAGAGCCATGAAAGGCAGATAGGAAAGGGAAAGAGGAGAGATTTCGCCCCAAAGTCAGTGGTAAAAGAAGGAAACGAACCCCGCTTGGGAATTCCTCTTGGTCGCCAAATCCTGAGCTAACCAGCCATGAGCTCTTGAGTGTGTAGCACTATCCAGGGAGCACCATAAGAGGTGGGCCTATACACCCTGCCTCCCTTAGGGCCTTCTGCAAATGGCAGGAGATATCACGAGAAAATGAGAGGAATGAGGGAATTTAGGAAAGTTGAGACAATGACCAATAAAAGTGGGAAATTGGAAGAAACCCTAGGCCTCAGATACCCTAATACCGCCGGAATTGGAAGAGAATAAGAGTTGACCAAGGGAGGTTGACAGGATGGATGACAGAGGAGAGTCCGGCACAAGTAAGTGGAAACAATGCTGGGCCCAGCTGGTGTCCAGTGGTCGCTAACTCTTTTCCACAAGTTGTGAGTCCTTGGGGGAATGTGGATAAGCAAATCCAGTGTATGAGGATGAGCAAATTCAGTGTATGAGAATTAACACATTTGGTGTATGGGAATAAACACATCTAGTATGAGAAAATAAATAAACCCAGTGTATAAGAATTAAAACATGAAGGAAGGAAGGAAGCTTGCAGTTTAACGTGACCGTTAATCTCGCGATCATAAGCCACGGGACCTCCGTTTTACGTGGAATCCGAACCACAGGACATGGCATTTCACATCGAAAATCTCACATGCAGTGACCGGTAATCGAACCCGGTCCACCTTGGTGAGAGGCATACAGCTTGACCGCTGCGCCACCACGCCCCCCTAATTAAAACATGAAGTGTATGAGACTAAGAATTATGCATGAGAACAAACACAACTAGTGTATGAGAATAAACATACATGATGTAAAGAAGAGTAACGATGTAACGAAAATGCTAGTTACTTTCTCACGATGGAGCAATAAATTGTCAGTAGCACGTGGGAATGAAATCAACAACTTTCCATTACGACCCAGTCCATCTCTATATTCAACACAAATGAACCGTGAATTTATGTTGGATTTGAAAGGTTCGAGTATCTGCGCCTATCAGTTCCCCGCATTGGTGCCATAAATGTCCCAAATACTCTTTGAATCGGCATAATTCTGACATGCCTCTGCGTAGACCATTTACTTGGAGGTCTGTGAGAAGAATAGAAAACTTCCCACAATCTTCTGTGATGTACACCCGGCTTATATAAGAGATTAGGCCCGACCTTTCAATCAGGGTTTATCAACCATTCTTGGTATAAAACGTGCCAAATAGCTTCTGTAACAGCTATATTTCGGACTTGTTTTGTAGTCAATTCTGAGAAACACATTTTCTACTAGAGAGCCTGAGAACAATGAAACATATTATTACTTACTTCCGTCCTGTTTGAAAGGTTTGGGGGGGAAGGAGGAACCTCTGCCATATTTTTTGTTGAACGCCAAATGTCTTGTTAAAATTATCCCTACATGGAATTATGACACAAGGGCTAGACGTTCTGTAGGCATTGCTCAAGAGTGTCGCAAGTCACACTCACTTTAGATCAAGGAAACACATGTTAGTGATTTCTTGTAATAGCCAAGTACAGTAAGCTGTCAATGGTCTGGAATAACAGTTCATTTAAATTGCATATTTAAAGGTACGCATCCCTAAGTTCTTATGTAATTGGTGGATGGCTAATCAGACTGAGGAGAGGTGGAACTGTTACGTGTGTGAACTGTAGGTATTTAAATGGAAGCTGATGGACGCTCGGCATACTTATTGGTGCGATAGTTTACTTACGTATTTTGTGTCATCACTATGCCAGTTGTCTTGGTGATTAAAGTGGTCGTCATTGAATTCTCTGATAGTCAGCCCTTTGCTGTATAGTAAATTGAAAATTTAATAAGTCTACGGTCTGCGTTATTTAGACAGAATATCGTCGGGCAAGTTGCCAGTTTAAAGGTCGCGTGATCGGACTATACATTAAATTCACGGCAAAATATGTCTTACGTAAATTTCTATCTACGTGTTATATCAGTTATACAGGGAGTACAGATAAAGCCAAGTAGGTACTGGTAGAACGAATTCTTACGTAGGATTGGCCATCATCACCACCCCAGGAAGGCATCGAGTATCAGTCTACGTAAGCCAACCAATCATATCCAAGATCTTCTCGTCTAAGTATTATGTCACAATTTCAGGCCACTGTCCGTATAGTGTTAGGGAATAAGATTATTTGTACAGGCAAAGATCCGTGTTCATATGTTTTATTCTTAGAATATAGCTTAGTCTTGTCAGAAGATCACATGTTTAATTTCAATACTAAATTCATCACCTTATAGTTAGGTGATCCTTATTATTCCTGTAGTGTTCCTTCTATAGCGTGCTGAACACCCCACTACCTGGAATTTTAAATGTATGAGAGTGGAAAGGTACAAAAGGTCACCCAACAGTGGGACCGTAGTCAAGTTAATAATTGATACATTACAAACCCACCTCTTCTCAGTCTGCCTCAGGAGGCTGAGAACACTGTTCCAAACATCAGACAAGAATCAAATTTCTCGGCAGAGCCGGGAATCGAACCCGGACTTCAGGGTTGGCACCAATAATGCTAGCTGCTGCACCACGAGGTTGTCTTAAATTATATGTAAAGGCATTGACTAACAATCTACTGAATGTAACAAGGGGACCACCAACTCCGTTCATATCGAACCGCGCCTAAAATCTCGCACCCTCGCGGATATACCACCACCTAGCACAACGAATGATGAGATGTTTATCAAATTAAGCTTCTTCACAATCGGTACACTGTTTGATCAAACAAACTTCCACTGGTGTCTGAATTCTTGGAAGCTGTTCTAATGAATGTTTATCGCAAATCATGAATATTTAATCACATTACGGGAACGGGTAAAGGAAAACGGCTATTGAACATAAGATTGAAGTGCTAGATTGGTATCTTTATGAAGAACGTCTACTTGTGGATATTCACACTTGGTGAGTATATCTGTGATGCACCTGTATAAAGATGTCTAGTGTTGGCATTCTTGACAAGAAATGTCACTATACGCAGTCCTAGAGTCTAACAGCATTGCACACTCATCCCTGACAAATGTGTGAAAAAGCTCTTGTTATCTTTCTTTTAATTCGTTCTTCCCTATTTTCCCGGATTTTTTCACTTTCATCATCAGGTTATCTCCTCGGAATATTGTTTTAGACTCTTGTTAATTCATTTGATGGGCTTGGGACATAATGGTCATCAGTTGGGCTGGGATTTCTATGTAATTACATATATTTCCTTGCTATTTAAATGCTGGGAAACGATATATCTTCACATACCACTATGTTATGGTTATTATAACTGAACCTCATTTACACATATTTTTCATATTTGTAGGTATTCTACATATTCTTAGTGAAATTACCTAAAATTACATACAGTATTTCAGTGCTTTCGCTTTCTATCAGTATATAAATTACTGTGTTGAAGTCTCACACTTAATGTGGGTCTGTTGTTTGTTACCTCATCAGGAGGGGATTAAGATTGTTATTAATGTTTGACCAAATAACTGACAAGTGAAGGTGAAGACACCTGTGAAATAGGTTTTACCAAAGCTTCTGATTACATGTAGGAAACACTGTAACTGTGCCGGGTCTTGACATCTGTCATCCGGGATGACTCATCCCTATTAGAGCTATTAGCCGTTAAACTATCCACTTGCAATGTTTCCAGAAATACCAGACAGTGAAAGTATGAATTCCCGTGCCCCGGCCATTTCAAGTTCGAGGACAGTTTCCAGAAATACTTTTCTCAGCACATTTCTGAGATGTCTTTCTTAATTAGGAATTTCCAAATCTATTGTTTTCTTTTCAAATGTCTCAACTAGATTTTAGTTTCCTTTAAACACTGAAGAACATCGTTCCTGTGCATCAGCCTTCTCTCGAGTCAATATGGAACCAGTTGCGTCTTCGCTGGCTTCATAGTTAAAATCATGGATTGCTGTTGAGGAGTCCTTTACAACAAATGGCAAAGTAGTGATTTGTCAAGCTTGCAACAAATATATCACGTGTTCCATGAAATATCAGCTTGAATATCATGCACGAAGTGCTCTGCATAGAAAAATGAACCTGGAATTAGGACCACAAAACAAACAAATACGTTTATCACAGATGCAGACTTCGTCTTAAAGTAACCCTTTTGTAAATACTTATGCAGTGCGATGATTGCAGCCAATATGCCATGGTATAAACTTGAACTTTTCTGGAAAAATACTGCAAGCAACATCTTTCTCATCAATCAACACTACGCGAGAATTGTCTTCAAGTCTGCTATGACAAAGTAATGTACAAAATAAGATAGTATATAGGAAATGCTTTCATATGGATCACTGTTAATGAAACAATGGATGCTAGATTTGTAAATTCCTAATTAAGAAAGATGCAAATCCTGTGGTGGGGAAGCTCGAACATGACAGCGTCTCAAAGACGTGCTTGATGTACTGTAAAGAGCTGAACTGTACGAATCACGCAACTATTGCGAGATTTGTGAATGATGGATTAAAATCTCTGTGGCCGATTGAGATGAGATGCAACAGGAAAAGGTATTAGTAATGTATTCTGATGCTGCAGCATACATACTTAAAGCTGCAACTGCTTTTGTAGTGTTTTATCCCAATATGCTCCATTTTACGTGCTTGGCTCTTGGACTGCAACGTGTTGCCGAATATATTAGAGTAACGTTTCCACAAGTGAATAGTTTAATTTCAGCAACAAAACAGGCTCTTCTACAAGCCCCACAACCAGTGCTATCTTACAAACAGCAATTGTCAGAGGTACCACTGTCCCCGGAACCAGCGTTATTGAGGTGGGGAAGGATAGAAGCAGCTCACTTCTACAGTGAGCATTGTAGATTCTTTTGATCCTGAAAGTGCTCTATCCATTTGTGAATCACGAACTGCTTTTAGCGATTTAAAAGCGGCCTCCACAATTGCCTTCATCAGCAGCAACTTCAGCTGGCTCCCAGAGAGCATCGAACATCTAGAAACATCAGGACTGCCACTGAAAGATTATGTTGCTGTCATGGAGGATGCTATTGAAAAGCTAAGTGCTGTGCATGGGAAAACTGGTGCAAGTGTATTGAACAAATTGCAAAATGTTTTGAAGAGAAACCCTGGTTATTCAACATTTCACAGCGAGTGCCAAATTCTAAGAGGATACGATGTTTATCCACCCGAGGATATTTCTACATCAAAACTCCCTCTCCTGAAATTTGCCCCAGTTACATCATGTGACGTCGAAAGATCATCCTCTGCATATAAAAACATTCTGAGTGACAAACGTCTTTCAACGATCCCAGTGAATATCAAAATATACGTAATTGTTCACTGTGCTGCAAAATTTAATGTGTAAACGTGCTTCGAGTGTTGAAAGTAAGAAAATGATAAGTTTGTAATGATTATTTGTGTGATATATTGTTTTATGACTCCAGAAAATTTGAAACATTAAATTGTTCATTGTGCTACAACATTTGATATAAATTATTGTGTGTTGTTACTTGTAACTAACAGAATGGTAGGTTTATGTCACATATGTGATATTACATATTTTGGGCATTCTACATATTTTACTACATATTTTGATACTTTTTGTTACATGTGTATGTACATATCTTACCACTTGATACTATATAAAAGTCCCAGCTCTATTCATCAGACCCGAGTAGTTGTGAGTGTATTGAAATAGTCTTGATAACCTGTGTGTTTGTGATGATTGTAGCAGTGTGTGTAACTGTATTAGGGACATGGATTTGGTAGGTACTCCGGGACATGATGTAAGGTACTATCCTGACATTTGCCTGGAGGGAGTGTGGTAAAACCCGGGGAAAACAACACTCTGGATAGCCAATGTCAGCGTCGGGATTCAAACCTGCGATCTTCGGACTTGCTGCAGCTGTCCACGTGGCCGTGAAGAGCGATTTAACGAGCACGGCTAAGTGACAGTATCTCAGCTCACGTCTTGTGCTCTCACCTGAAGGTTACGCGACCCATTTACCAGACGTTGCAAGCATAATTTCATCTTTCAATCATAGACCCTTCCACTTGGAATTGGGAAGTGGGATTTTCAGAAGACATTATTTGTTGTTAGCTTATTTGGGGTGTGCGAAATTTCACGTGGGGCAGAGCTTGTAATTCCCATATAAGAATTATTTCACTCTTGATGTGAGAGAAATAGGTAAAATGTATTTTGTTATAATTAATAAAGCATATTTAATCGCAGTAATTTCAACTGAGAAAAAATATAAAAAACTTCCATACTTAATAGTAAAAACTACAAAGTTTCTGTACACTACAAATCGTCAAAACAGAAATAATTAATCGTGGCATTTGACACGCAGCGTGACCCATAACTGTTGTATGTTTTTCATTTTTGCACGCACTTTATTTGTACCTGACGGTACGTATCGAGCAGATCGATAACATGATTGCTCCTCAAATAGCTATACATTCACAAATGAAACATGACCCAAGCGAGTGAACATTCGAAACTTCTAGGCCACGTCACAACCTCTAAATTGTATTCGATTTTACCAAATACCAAATGAGGCTTTTAATCAAAAGAAAAAAAAACCAAGTATTTCCGTGAAGAACTAAACAGCCTATTTACATATATCCTACTTATGTTAATTGCCTCTATCAACAAAAAAAATCGGTTTGATTGTTATGATAGATTCTTAGATATTGAGAACCATCTAAATATTTCGGATGTTCGCCATGTTGGATTTTTATATATCTAGGCCTTTGAGTTATGTAGTCTACTATTAGATGAAGATTATTTCGTAGGTTTATTCAATCGCATGATTGGGACGCAAACAATAAAACGAAATTTTAAAATTTCGCAGAGCCACCATCTTGAGGTGTTATGAAAACAATTGAAATAAATTAGATGTCAGTGGATTAAAATTTGTATAAGCATTTACCGTACAAGTTTCACTGCGCTCAGATGCTTACATCGCGAGAAACGTCCATGGAAATATTTAAATTTCGCGTTGCCGCCATATTGGATTTGTGCTCACCAGGTTATTGAAAGATTCATAAGTGAACTTATGTTAATAGCCTTTATCAACATAAAATTTCAGTTTGATTGCTGTCATAGATTAGTAGATATTGAGTACCGTCTAAATATTTCGGACGGTCGCCATGTAGGCCATAGAGTTATGTACTATTGGATGACAATTATTGCGTAGGATCAGTATTCAAACGTTGACTTCGATCGCATGATTAGGACGCAAGAAATAAATACTTAATTTTGAAATTTCACTCAGCCGCTATCTTGAGGTTATGTAAACAATTGAACTAAATTAGATGTCAGTGCATTAAAATGTGTATAAACATTTGCTGTACCATGTTTCATTGCGTTCGGATGGTTAAATCGCGAGAAAAGTCTATTCGAATGTTTCAAATTCGCTTGGCTGCCATGTTCGTTTTGTACGCATTTTATTTGTACCTGACGGTACGTATCGAGCAGATCGATAACATGATTGCTCCTCGAATAGCTATACATTCACAAATGAAACATGACCCAAGCGAATGAACATCTCTCATTTTTAAAAGTCACATATGTAAACTTCTAGTAGTGCCTTTTATCACCGCACAAAATTTCAGGGTGATATCAGTAATAGTTTCGGAGATATAGAATGCTGGTGAAATATTTCGCACAGCCGCCATGTTGGATTGGTGAGACGTAATAAAGATTAAAGGACACGGTCGGGGTAGAAGAGAATAGCACTATGTGCATACCAGCTGTTTATGTTTTATTAGGGGGACACACACATACACACGACAAAAGGTGATCTCCTAAGCCTATTGTTTTATAAATTAAAATAGGCTAAACAGAGGGGGGGGGGGAGAGATTGGGGTTGGGGAGGGGTTTTGATTGTCAGTTTCCAGACTTGTGTTTTTAATCTCTTAACTTCACACCGTTCCAATGAAGCTAATAACTTCACACCTTTCCAATGAAGCTAATAGGAGATTTGACGTGATATACCAACCTTATATATCCAGTTGATGGCATGTTCCTGTGTTTGTGTAGATGACCTCACCCTGCGAAGGTGTCTTCAATCAATGCTTTTGGAACAGTCAATCAATCGAGTGCTGCTCCAACTTTAGAGAACTTCGTACCGTCCAAGGAAGATGTTTCTCTCTCAACTCTCACCAAACGTAAGTATACGTTAGGATGTTTTTGTTGTTGTTGCCAGGAACTGAGTTAGTTCTGAAATTATTGCTAAGAGAGATGCATGTCATTATGATAAAGGCATCGATAAAATTTGTTCCTAAAGGGAAGCAAAATTTTCGAAGAAAGAGTATTGTGCCCGTCTGTACACCTGGAGTGACAGACAACCACATGCGAGGTAGCATTAAATACAGTGTTAGCATGAGATCTCTCTCGGGGCGTTCTGGGCATGGGCTGTAATTACTAGACACTGTATTCGTGCTCCCCGTAAAGGAAAAGGAAAGACGTCACGACATATAACAAGAGAATCAAAAACATATTTCAAAATAAACCAATTCATCAAAGAAAACTTATTCAGTAAATATCTGCCGACTGGCAGAAGCAAAAAAAAAGCACACGCATTCCCTATCGGATTTTATGTCTCTCAAATAAAAATAAACTATAGTCTCATTTAAGATTGTCCCATGGGCTAGACTTATGTTCATGAATTACACTTTCATTTGTTAATCTATACACTTGAGAGACGACATAAAATTATATTTCACTTTACCCTATAAAGTTGCATTGTTCAATCATCCTGTTCACTTATTTACAATTCACTTATTTACAATCCTGACACTAGCATGGATTATTTTCACACTCGAAGTTTCACATTTTGATTCTAGATTTTCTTAGGAAACGACACAATGCTTAACGCAGTTAAATACACATCATAGTGACTATATTGGGCACAGCAGTTAAATCATTACATCAGAAATTTTATAACAATAATAATAATCATGTTTCGTTACGTTGAAGTTAGCTTGGAATATCCTTTTATAATTTTCAGGATTTAATTCACTGGACATGAATTCAGATGGCCATAATAAAATTGGCATGACAACATTGCTTGTAATAATTAATCATTGGAGCTGATAATATCATAGGGGAAATCTTTAGGATTTGAAACATATTGAAGCTTATGGGACAGGATCTGACTCCCGAAATCTCCCATTTTATTTCCTATTAAAAAGCATACAGCTTTCTGTGGATCTCAGGATATGACTCCCGCTACGTTCACTAAACACGCGGATCAAAGCCTCTATTACCTCTTTCACAAAGTGCATTGGCACAACATAACGTAAATTCAGCTTCATTTAACAAAACCCTAGACAATAACAAATCGTAAGCTCTCAATTTTTACATTAACAATTAATTGTTTAATCATATTCAACACTTTTATCACAGTCTTTCATATTTATCATTCTGAAGGAATATTATTTCCATAGCTGTTCATATAATTCAGTATTAATTCATAGATATTTATTATTATTATTATTATTATTGAAAAATATATTTTTTCATGCAGAATAAAAATTATTAATTCATAAACTGTGTCGTAAATCTGCTGCGTTCTGAATGGGGTAAGACTTCCCTTATTATTACTGCAATATCAAAATGAAATATTGAGGATGCAACTGAGCTATAGTTCTAACTTGACTGCAAGGAAAAATTACTCCTAACAATGTGTAATCATTTAATTATAAATGCGCTTCTTAATAATAGAGAAAGTGAATTGGTTTTATCGGAACGGCGGAAAATTCATGGCTCTAGAAATTATTTAGGCTTTTCGGAAGTCTACGATATCATGATTTCTGTGGCGAGTTGACCTCCCTCGGTGCAGATCGAATCCGGGCACCACGGATCTGAGAAGTCTAAAATGCTGGACATGGGACATGTTAAAGCATTCAACTCCCTCGGTGCAGATCGAATCCGGGCACCACGGATCTGAGAAGTCTACACGCTGGGCATGGGACATGCTTATAGCGCTCCGCTCTCCTGTCATCCAAAGAAATATGCCGCAGGTGGCCCTGCTCCTCGTTCCTAATGGGTCATTCCTGGCATGATCTTCTCATATCCCGCCGCCTTAGCTGCTAACCATATTCATTAACTGGGGCAGTGAAATTGTTCTATCATGGGGCTGTTCTTCATGCATACAAGGCATGCCAATAATGAAGTCCACTTATGTAATCCTGTGGTCTGACTGGACAAGTAAATAGGTAACAGTTCCTGGTGATAATGTCTTCTATAAATCAAGGGCGGAATCTGTCCTGATAATTCCCCGTAAAAATGTAAGTTGGTAGGGTAGCCTACTATCACTTGCAAACGTCCAATGTGGTCCCAGCTCTTACATTTGGTTTAAGTGGTGGGATTAGGACAAGACAAAGTCAAATACTTGTGTAACAAGTCACTCACATACCTTGGAATTTGTTGAAGTGTTCAACCAGGGAATATTATAAGTTTTGAAGCACTGTTATGTTACCAGAAACGTAGCACAAAGACTATGTCCACTCGGGCATAGAAGCGTTGAATAAGTTGCCTAGCTCCAAGAAGCGCTCGTTCAGAATAACGGCGTATTCTACTGTCGTGGAAACACACACAAACGTGGACTAGTATGACGACTAGTTGACTGTGTTGACTGTGAGTGAGTGAGTAACTGACCTCTACCAGGGCTGGCTTTTATACTGTCCCAAGGACACATATCGATCGGTGAACTCGCATCACGTAATGCTAGATCTTACGTGCCATAGGCTATATCCATAGAAGGATCGAGAAGGTTGGTAATTTCCAATAAAACATCAGGAATAAGCTGGTCAATTACTCCTAACGTTATTCTGAAGGGCTGATATAACCTTCTTCCATAACAAAAGCTTTATAAGAATAACAGCTTTCAACATCCGTTGGCTCCACGTGAAACACGCGGCTGGTTCAAACTCTGTTGGGCCGACAGCTCGGAACCTGCTCGCTGACGTCATAGCGCGCTCCCTTCGAATTCACGCCAGACCACATCATCGTAAATGGGCACAGTATGTCCTGAGGAAAAGCCCTTATTTAATACATACGGTCTTGTTATCGGCCCCTTATGGTTTGGGTGATAGCGAAAAGGAAATTGAAATGGAAACTATACCGTAACTAAAACTAACTACAGACTTACACACTAGAATAGCAAACGAAAAAAAAAGGTAAATAAGAGACAGGAGGAAAGGAAATGCCCTCAACCCTCGAGGAAAACGAATTGAGGGACTTGGAAGGAAGAAGAGCCATGAGAGGTAGATCGGAAAGGGAAAGAGAAGAAGGTCCGCCCCAGAGTCACTGGAAAAAGGGGGGAAAAAACCGAACCCAACTCAGGAATTCCACGGTGTCGCCAAATCCCGGACTCACCAGTGGTGAGCCCATGAGGGTGTAGCACTATGCAAGGTGCACCATAAGTGGTGGGGCTACACACACCCTGCCTCATTTAGGGCCTTGAGTAGAAGGCAGGAGATATCATTAAATGGACCCCTCGAAGAATGAGGGTATCACGGAAGATGAGACAAGGACCAACTAAGGCGGAAAAGTGAAAGAATCCCACGGATATACTTATATTGTCAGCGTCGGAAGAGAACAAGAGTTGACCAAGGGAGGTCGACAGGAAAGATGACGGAGAGGAGCCGGGCACAAGTAAGTGAAAGTAATACCTGACTCATCTAGTATCCCGTAGTCAGCAACGCATGTCCCACTAGGGGATGCTGCACCTTAAATTCAAGGAAATTTCTTGGGCTTGGATGGTATGGAACATCGAAAGACGTGAGCAACCAATTGACGTCCTTGTGTTAAAGACTCTTGACCTTCATGGAATGGGAGGCAAAGGTACACAGACTGTGAAATCATCGTAGGGGAAAGTATCCTCTCACCCTTTCAGTTAGAAGCTCAGCACCTCTACCGACTGTGCTACAAAGCCCCATATATGAATGTATGCTTTTCAGATATCTCAATCTAGTGCCAGTATTCTCCCCTGGTGTACCATCGGGCCCCATCAGTTGGAAGGGTACGCCGCACTAGACACTGGCACTAAGTTCAGATGACTGAAAAGCTTTAATTCTTATGAATTAATAATACTCTCAATCGGAGTGTACTTTCTTGATTTCTTTGGAAACGTACTGTAGATTTTTTACATTATAAAAATACACTCATTAATTTGTCGTGTGTTAGGGAGTACATTTTAACCAGTCCACGTGTGTTATTTTGTTGGGCATCTCACTCCTCCATACTCCTTCCAAGCAAATGTGAAGGTGGTACCTTATTATCCCGAGGGAAATTTTCACCCCTACGGACACCATAATAGGAAACATTATCTGGCATGTTTTACACACACAATAACTATGCAGGACTGAGGACCACAATAATCCTATCCATTAACTAAAAAAACAGCAACATGTAATACTTGATTAAAAGAGACATGGATTGCGCTTATGAAAAATTTAAATTCGAGTGAAACACCCAATATCTTGTAACGTCCGTTAATAACATATGTCCAAACATTCGCAATCGTCCTCATGTTCATTGCTTTCCGGTCCATCTACCAGTAGTGGCTCGTGTCTTCTACAGGTGGGTGTTCACAGTAATAAAATACAGATTAATTAACCATAGTCGAATTATTAATTAGTCTATGCATTTACAATATTAAATGGTATTTAGAAGAAAAGAACTAATCAAAAAAATGCAAAAAAAAACCAACAACATAATATCGGTAATTTAGAGGGCTCATCGTCTGCTGTTGAAGTTCTTGAATTATTTGCATAGGAAATCGATTCGCCTGGTTTGGAGACTAGCAAATTTGCCAATGACGCAATTTCCCTAACTTTCTTCCCATTGCCAACATGGCCAAAGCACTCAGTCTGCCTTCTGGCATTGCATTACGGAGAAATGTCTTGATTCATTTCAAAGTTGAGAAGCATCTTTCTGGCTCATATGTTGTGATTGGTGGCGGATCATGAACCTCAGTAGGTTGCTCAGCTGTTGAAATGTATTTTCACGCAGTTGTTTTATATCAAAATTTGTAACAAAGTTTCTGCGCCATCAGATTTGTGAAAATCATTTCAGCTGTAAATGACTTCCAGTTCCGTCTTAAGCTGTGTTTCGGGCCTTGACGATCGCTTCAAATTGATATTTTAGATTTAATCTGACCTCTTGTATTTATGTGTATAGTTGGTCAGTTTCCTTGAGGGCAGTAGTTGCTTCCGCGTTCTAGTGGGGTGGACGCGAACTTAGTCATCGAGCAAGAAGGGCGACGGCATGCTGCGGGCCATAGCGCCCTTGTAATTACTACTGTAGGCTATTTATACTGACCACATTGGTAAAATGTTTAAAATACTACGGTATGTGTGTGTCAGTTGATTGCCTAGTGCTTCCCAAGATTACCGACAACTTTCGCGGACACTTGACTGAATCTTCAAGCTAGAATTTACCCAAAAATATCGCGCTCGGATCCTGCATAGGCTACTCTCAGCCTGGTACGTTTCACATTGTACTTGGCACAAAAGTCTGCTCTTATACATTCAGCTTTGAGGTAAATTAACCAGAGACCTTGTCCTTAATCACCCAGTTCTACTACAGACTGAGTTTGGTTGATTCCTTTCTCGAAGGTACGAAGATGATGCATCCTGCACCAATGTTTCACGGTGGTCAATTATCTCATGTTTTACTAAAACTGATGATGATATTGATACTCAACTTCAGAAATTCTGGGAATTAGAATAGTTGCACATGATTCTAAGAACTAGGGATGGAAAATAATGTGATGTGCATTTTGTTCAGAACACCACTAGAGACTCTTAAGGAAGGTTCGTGGTACGACTACCATTTGTAAAACATGCCAAGAAATTGGACAAATCCTTTGAAAAGGCAGGCAGGAAATTTTGCATTTAAGTTCAAAAATAATAATTGCACCAATTATTATTTAGAATTTCATTGAAAGAAAGTAATTACTGTACTTAAACATGTAGAAGATTTGTTGGAGTTTAAACCCATGGCCGTGAAAGCCAAAATGTTAGAACCTCTGATGATGATGATGATGATGATAATTGATGTTTTAAGGGGCCTAGCATCTAGGTTATCGGCCCCCGAACCTCTATGGGGAGGAGATAAGCTGTGGGAGCTCTTGGCTCCCTTGGCAATTTTCTACAAGTATGGGACGTAGTGCAAGTTGCTCTACCCCAGCAAGGATCCAAACAGGGTGTACCGAGAGTCCACTGATGAACCTGACTTGGTGCACCTAGATGAAACCCCGCAACAGACACGGTAAAAACCTAAAATATTTTCCGGAATCCAGAAGATGTGTGGAAGTCTTGTTCATTGAACACACTTTTTGAAACCCACCAGTGTAGCAGATTGGTGTAAGGGATGCTCCACGATTGGGTTTAGTAGCTGCTCTTTGGAGATCTGAGTTCGAATCCTGTGACAGTGGTCATCCTAAGTTTGGTTTTCTCCAGTTTTTCTACAATTACTCCAGGCAAATGCCAACCAAAACTCCAGAGCCTAATTATTACAGCTACATGCATTGTCACAGTCATCACAATAACACGAGTCATCAAAAAGAACGTAAACACACTATATCTATGAAGGTGCTACGTGTGCAAATGGTAATCTGAATCGGTTTGAACTGCAATCTTAACATATTATACATTTGTCACGCGCAACGTTTCTCTTTATTTTTATCTATAATATTATTGACGCCTACGCCCTGCGCCCCAACTCGACACTAACAAGTCCATTTTATGGTATGTATGAGTTGTGTTCATATAGTGATTTGAAATAGTCAGTGATTAAACGCCATGCTCGTTAAATCGTGCACCATGGCCGAAAGTGTAGCTGCAGCAAGATGGGAGGTTCAAATTCCGGCGCTGACACCGGCTATCCTGTGTGCAATTTTTCCACGCAAATACCGGGATGGTACCTCACTTCAAGTCCTGCGGCACCTACCCCATCCCTGACCCTACTGCAGCTACACACACTATTACAATCACAGAAATACAGGTTACCAGACAAGCTCAACACACACACCCAACTACACGGGGCTGATGACCAAGATGTTCCAAGGCCCTTAAATGAATTAACAACAACAATATAATTAAACGGAAAACTAAGCTTACTGTAAACAAGCAAAACAACGCACCAAGTTACGTCAAGCAAGTGCTTACGTAGCTGAAAGTGAAGCAATTTGTCCTTTGCGAGTTGCCAAATCTTTAAAGAAAAATATCACATGAACTCGCTTTCCTTCACTATTTCACTACCTAAAAGGGGAGTTCCAATGGCCTATCTTCTTAATGTTAATATTTAATAAATTCATATTCCTATTTCGCAGAAATCCCTGGGTAGATTTAGATGAAATTTGTTTGCCGTAATTAGTTATCAATTCTTAGTAGCCTACTTTAACACGGGCGTTTGGTGTTTCTACTATTGTGACTATAATATTTTTTTTCTTTAATCTCAAATTTTTCGTTTAAAAAATCTAGATATATCAATTTTTTTCATAATGTATTTGAGCTAGAACAAAATCCCTGTGTTAAAATCTCATTTACAAGCCACGCTACATGTGGTAAAAATTTGAGACTTCTGTGATAAGAAACAACTGAAAAATATGGAACATTTATGTGTAAAAAGTAAGTTCTGAGAAAATACCTTTGTATGTTCTAATTATCAATGTTTTCGAACGCGCACTGCATTATTTAAATAAATATTAGACATGTTTTGCAAATAACAAATATCAAGTGTTATACATCATTTTAAACGTCAAAGTTTACATCGTATACAAATCTGAAAATTGATATTTTTTCATATTTTATCCATTGGAACTCCCCTTAGCCATACCGTTATAGTTTTAATTGTCATTATGAGGTCTAGACTTAGCATTGGAAGGATGCAGGGCAACACAATTGGCTGACAACTCATTAAACTCACTGGCTTTTCAGGATACCGTGATAAAAAAAAGCGAATTGCAAGACAACAGAGATGGGTATCTCACACCACTTAAAAATACAGTATATGGCTGCATAATGCCAAAGGGAGACTTACGGGCAAATGCTAGAAAAGAGTTACCGTATAGATGAAGAATCTAGTTATACTATTACTACTATGTACAGTTGTTTTTGATATTATGTATTGTATTGTAGCCACACTCTGTACTTCAGATCAGCCACAGTACTTGAGGAAGTCCTATTAATACTAAACAATGACATGTTCTGGAAGAAAGATATCGTAGAATCCTCTAGCAAATATATTCAGATCAATAGGCTCCCTTCTCCCTCGAGTTTATGTCTTTGGGAATGCCTCTCCTTATCCCTTCAACATTTGTAGTTCGAAGAGAGAAATGGTGCATGTGATGGACAGAGATACCAAATTTCATTTAAGTCCACCCAGCCCTTGTCAAGTTCTTTCATGATATGTTTTCAACCTATGATATTATAAGGGGAGTGTTATGAAGATGTCGTCGATAAATGAGTTAAGAATGTCTTATAAAACTTCTTGACGGTATTTTAAGAGATCTTGAGAAAACATCTTGAAAACATCGAATTAGCGAGCATTCAAACATCTTTAAGACGCTTTTAAGACGTCATGAAGAGTTTGTAAAACAGCTTAAAAACATTATACAATACATTTAGAGACGCCTAGGATGTTTTGTGCTGCGTGGAAAACTCTGTTCTACTGTTTCCATTTGTTGGACAATTTAGTTTGCTAAATATATCTAGGTACTTTACATCTTCGTGCGTAGGCTTCTCTACTGATTGACGATTTCCTTCGGGGGACTACTCTCTCTCTCAGGACGATTTCCCTGTGGTCTCTTATTGATGGGCCATATAGATATCTTGTAATGGAGTTAAATGTTTACTCTTCGAATTGTGGTTTCTTATCTCACAATCTTGTCGATTCCACTGAACACACATTTCTATTTGAGCACATAGTTTTCAAGGAAACGGTCGTCCACGTCAAGTGATAACATCGAGAGAGGCCAGCTTCAACAGCAGAAGATGACACTTTATTCCCGTTTGTATTATCTCACATGGGCTTTTGGATGTAATAATTAGTAGGCATATTCTTTTCCAGGGACACCAGTGAGATATCAAACGATTTGATTGTAACTCAACGCAACCCACAGGCTGCGCTAAATGTGACCTTTCGTGTTCCAGTTGAGGTAAGCATTGAAATGTGATTTAGGTAATATGCAAATCTAGAGTCTGGAAGGACCAGGTTGCAGCCTAAAAGATCTCCAGATCCAATTGATCACTATACAATTCAATAAAGTAATAGTAACATGCATGGTCTCTCACGTCAGTTTGTGAGTAGCATGGGACATCCCAGATTATATTCTGTGCCCTGAGCTCAATCGGGGGGTCCTGAAGACCACATCAACCTCAACGACTTTGGCCTTTACAGCATTCATATTTTTCCGCGTCGTGAAACATCACGAGTCTCTTGGGCACATCTGAATGTTGCAGTTAGAAAACTGCACTAAGTCCACTACTCAAGTTTTTTGCACCACCTGGATTTCGGTGCAAGTGAGTGGCCCACAGTTTACAAGAAGCAGTAAATGACGTACACGCCTTATGAAACCAAAACACACACTTTACTGTGCAAACAATAACCCACAAAGATAATGTATCGCCCTCCAAATCATTCTAATGAGTACCTCCTACAGAGAAACATTTCGTACCATGTTGCTCCACCCTTTGCGATAGAGTGTCCTTTGACCTCCATCGACATGATGTCCATAAGATAGTCGTGGCGTTGCTGGTCTTGACTCTCCCACTCTTCTACAGTGGCTCTCCTGAGAGGAGGTGGAACATGGAATGAGATTATGCGGCGTCGAACTGCAGTTTTGAAAAGGTCCCAACCATTCTCAATAAGTTTCATACCTGAAGAAATCGCAGGCCGTCCCATTTTGTAAATATCTGACGCTTTAAGGAATGTGGTCACAAGACGGACACTTGCAAATTATCATCTTTAATGATGCATCCAATGTCCACATGTTGGTGGTAGGGATGAAAAAAAATGGGTTATCCTGTCCAGATAGCCCTACTGCCTATCTGTTACTGTTTAGTGGTGGCAATCGCGTGGAGTTGCGTTTCTTACATTCTTGCAAGGGAACATCAACTCGACCTCATATGTTGAGGAGTAAAATGGTTCACTTGCATTGTATCAGGTTCACTACTATGTCCCACGTGAAAATTTGGACCATAGTTCGGATGCAATGCAGTCAGGACCCTCTGAATGTGCAGATTCTGAACGTTCGTTCGCGCTGCTTTTATGCCACTTGCTACGCCTCGCCACGACCGCTTGATTTCGGAGCACTAAGAAGTATACAGCAGAGTAAGTGGGTTGTGTTCGTGTATCAGCAAGCAATGGCGCGGCACCTCCAGGGGTGGTAGGGAATGGCAGTCAGATCGCAACGATCGCATGTAAAAGAACGGGAGCCTCTTAAAGTCATCATTGGTAAGAATCATCATTTGCTGCTAGTGAACTAGCGTACCATTGCTTACATTACACAAAAGAAAATCGCAAGATGTATCTTGTGTGTTCTTGATGATATCATTTGGTTTCATTGCAGATTTCATTGACAGCTGCATTAATGAGAAGGTGCTAGATGTAGAAGGATATACTGGACTGACATTCGATGACTCTTTGCGAGAGGATACTGTACGTTACGTCATGGAACTAAGGCCACAGAGTGACTGTAAAGGGGACTATCACAATACAATATTTTGGCAGTCATGAACTTTAAAATAGTTTAAAGTTCCATACATGAGATTTCACCAATATTAGAAGCCATATTTAAGTGTTGCTAAGTAACCTATATGATCGCTTTTCAGTCGGTCAACACGAGCGAACGGTACCCAATTAAATTCGGCGGGGAATGACAATTTATCTCCTAGTGCCTGAAATAAAAATACACTTAAATATGGCTTCTAATATTGGTCTGCTTATTGAACTGCACATATCCTCTTGTAAAACTCCTGTTAAATTAAAGATATAACTGCTACACAATTCTCACATACAGTAAGACTGCGGTTATACGTTGTCATGAAGACGTGTGTAGGCTCAAATGAGGACCCGGAACGAAAGGTGACAACAGGACATCACCAACGTTGATTGGAGTAAGTTGTTTGATATTTTGGAAGGATTGGAATAAAGTACAGGGATAGGAGGGTGATCTACCATCCATGCAGTATCCAGACACCAAAGTGTACCGGATTCGATTCCCGGTCAATGCATGTCAGATTTTCGAAGTGAAATGTCATGTCCTGTGGTTCGGATTCCACGTAAAAAGGAGGTCCCGTGACTCATAATCACACGATTAACGGTCACTTAAAACTACAAGCTTCGTTCCTTCCTTTGTCTTTCAGTCCCGTAAAGATAAACATTACATTATTAAAAGAAAAATGTGACAAACGTTTGGAGTAAATACGTTGAAAAACGAGGTACGCGTCGACAGAAGCGTTCGAAGGTCATCTCTACATGGCTGCACTACCGGCCGTTAATTTCAGTACACCATGACTCTTGTCTAGTATTTCAGATATGAACACAACAGAGACTTTATTTCTACAAATATATAATTATATACACTTACACAAATGTAAGACAAACAGAATAATTAGATTTTACATTCAGCAAAGTACCCTCTCTTGGATTTAATGACTGCCTCACCAACTAGAGCCATGTGGTCAATCAGTCTTTGTAGGTATTGTGAGTATATATGATTCCACACATCCGTAACAATATTCCATAGATGTTCCTTGCTGGATATATGAACTTCCCTGATATGTCTGTCCATTTCATCCCAGACCATTTCAATGGGAATACAATCGGGGCTTTAGGACGGCCAGACCATAGCTCTCCATACTTTCTGCATTTCCTTTGCTGCAATGTACTTCGTACAATACGCTGACCGATGTGGGGGGAACAACAGCGGTGCATCGAATGGACGTTCAGTCGTCAATGGGGTACACAAACATACCTGGTCAGGTAACACATGATTATGTTGACAACATAATTTTGGAGTAATATTGCGTCTAGATGAACACAAGCACACAAACTTGACATTTTTACAAATGTTGCACTATTCCTTCGCTTACTAAACCATAACTATGGTATTACACCGTATCTACAGGGAGTTATATGTCAATTGTTAGGTGTATTGAAATTAATGGTCGGTAGTGTAGCACACCCTACATCTGAGGTAATCTGTTTAACGTATTCTAACCTTGGTCTACCCCTACAGTTCTTTTCCTCGACCCTTCCTTCCATAATTAATTTTGCTATTCCTGGGTGCCTTATTATGTGTCCTACCAACCTGTCTCTTCTCTTCATTGGCAGTCACCAGAAACATCTCACCTCTCCCACTCGTCCTTATACCACATTTGTTACTCTATCTACCCATGTGATCATCGTTCTCGTTTAACATCACATTTCCAATGCTTCTATTCTCCTCTATTCTGCTACGCCAACAGCCCAAGTTTCACTTCCATAGAGCGCCACGCTCCAGACAAAGGCTTTCAAAATGACTTTCTAACACATATATCTGTATTTGATGTCAACAGATTTCTTTACTGTAGAAAAGCTATCCTTGTCTTTGTCGACCTATTTTTTATATCCTCTTTGCTTCGTCTATCACTGGTTATTTTGCTTCCTAAGTAGCAGAATTCATCCAGCTCCTTTAGCTTTTCACCTGCCAATTTGAAGTGAACAGGGGTTTCTGATTGCTTTCGGATGCATTCCTTTTTTTTTTTTTTTTTACATTTATTAATTTTTATCATGAATTATTTCCTCAAGACTGAGTCGATATCATTTAAACTCATTCATATCTTTTGGTGAATCGTATAGATTAAAATGTCAACACCAGTTGAAGAATCTTTACTCCTACTTAAGTATTTTCTCTAATTTCCTTCATTACTTTATTCTCTGATTTCCTTCATTGCTTGTTCAATGTATAGATTGGAAAGTATGGGTGATGAGTGGCAGACTTGCATTACACCTTTCTGAATAACAGTTTTTCGCTTATGTCCTTCGACTTGAATAACTGCCGTCTGGATACTGTATGGATTGCAGATCACCCTCCTATCCCTGTACTTTATTCCAATCTTTTCCAAAATATCATACAACTTACTCCAATCGACGTTATCAAAAGCCCTGTCTAAAACTACAAATGCCATCAACGCTCTCTTATCTTCCCTTATTCTACCTTCCAAGATCAGCCTTACACTTAGTACAGCTTCTCTTGTTACAGCATTTCTCCTGAAACCAAACTGGTCTTCACCCGACTCAGTTTCTATCTGTGTTTCCACCCTCTAGTAAATTATCCTAGGGGGGATGTTTGAGATCAAAATGATTGTACGGTAATCTTCACATCTGTCACCTCCTGCTTTCTTCGAGATAGGGATGATAACATATTTCCTAAAATCAGATGGCACCTCACCTGACTCATAAATCTTACATACCAAGCGAAATAACCTGGTTAGACCTTCATCACCTATGCAGCTTAGCAACTCAGTCGGTATATCATTATGCCTGGGGTTTTGTTGCTGCTTAAGTCTTCTAATGTTCTATCGAATTCTGATCTCAATATTAAATCGACTTTCTCATCATCAACAATTTCCCCTTCCCTGTCCATTACATGATTCTCAATCTCCTTACCCGAATACAAACACTCTGTGTAAGCTTTCCATCTCTCAACCTTTTCTTCTCTATCTGTTACAGATTTGCCATCTGAGTCCTTAACAGTACAGCACTTAGTCTTCCTTTCACCAAAAGTACTCTTAATCCTTCGATAAGCTGTATCTACTTTCCTAATTTCAGGCAATTTTCTATACTTGCACATTTCTCTTTCAATCACTCTTCTCTCGCTTCCTTGCACTTACCTCATTTTTGCGGCTACAGTGGCGTAGTTGGTTGCATGCTGAACTGCTGTGCCCAAGATAGCGGGTTAAAACCCGGCCGAAGTCCTCGGATTTTTAAGAGCGTTAAAATCCTTCAGTATGCCTTCCTTCGGAGGGGAAGTAAAACTGGCGGTCCCATGTCATAGATTTATGGCATGTAAAAGATCCTTCCACAGACTAAACTTGTGTGAAGCTAAATTGATAGCAAGGCATTTATCACATTGGATTGATACCACTCTTTCGGATTATCGGCTATCAAAAGCTCTTGCATTTTACTGCCAATATAAAATGTTTTTTATGCTCACCGTCCTTGTTTTTATAAATGAAATCGCACACGAGTTGTGTATTGACCTTTAAAGCCGTATGCAACCTTTGCGCTGTACAAATTTGTTCTTTAATAATTTCAAAAGATGATTCCATTAAGTCTTTTGGGATTAAACTCTCTCTAACATTCACTATGCGGCCAGAGCAAACACGTGACTTGAAACAGGACACGAGAGGCTCCCAAGTTAAGCTATCTGCAGTGGAAAAAGACATGATTTATATAAAAAGAACAATCTCACCAGAGTTTTCAGCCGTAGACTGCCTGGTAAGCAATAGCCCCAAACACACACGTTCTCGTTTTTTTTCAGCAGTGGTCAAGCGTTTTCCAAGACACACTAAAAAGAAATAAAATAAACCACCATTAGTATATCTATTTCAAATAGCATGTTTCATAAACAAAAATAAATGAAATAAAATCAAACAGGTTTTTTATAAATAATTTAAAAAATCTTACCTTGCTTTGTAAAACCTCTGCGTTTGCCTTCTCCTAGGCTCGAGTGGAATGGGTTGTCTCTGTCTGACTGTCCGTCTCGTCTTCTTTTACCCCAACAGGTATGTAGATTATGTAAAACAAAACAAAAATAACCATTCATCAATCAAATGGTAAACCAATAATCATTTGAACATTGATTAGCATAAAATAAACTAAACAGCGTTATTCCAACACTTACCTCAAATATATAATGTATCCAATATAGTATCCAACTGGGGGTTGAGCACACGAATGCAATTACTTTTATACACATAAGACACAGCCTATTTTAACACAGTAACGTGTAAAACAGTAATGACTGACTGACTGTGTGTCATAACATGATCAACATTCTAATACCCCCCCCCCCCCCCTGTCCTCCTCTCCTCACCCAGACCCTCGCCCTGTGTCCCTCTTACCACAGCTGTTAACATCGCTCTTGCCCTGCAATTGGCTATGGCAATGGTAGGGGGAGGAGTTATACTCGCTTACTACATTATTTCTCTGACGTCGTTGCGATATTGTTCGACCTCCGAGTGACCTCTACGTCACTGTAACTTTCCATTGGCCAGTTGTCCCGTCTGCTTACATTCCTGAATCGCGATAACATGTTACATCCTGTCACCCAGCCAGCCAGGCTCCAAGCTGGCCTCTCGAGCAGATATTCTGTTTTTTTCATTATGGCTGTCAGCTAGACATAGAAAAAAACAAGTTCTGTTGTTAACAACTTCCTCATACCATTATGAATTTTGTCTGGTTACTGGTCGGTGTTTATCAACATGTTTTAACGATCGTCATGAGGGATTTTTGAAAAAATCGCCTTCATTCATCTGTCATAGGAAAAAAAAAATATATCGAAAAGCGACCCCTCGTTTTGCCATACATCGCCCCGTCGAAATAGCCATTTCCAGTATTCACCATGCTCAGTCATAGCCTCGTTGAAACATACGTCAAGCGCTACCGGCTCTCTGTCTACAAACACGCTTTCATAAAAAATAAAAATATATAAAAAATGCATAGTTCTTGTCCTAGAGACTTGACATTTATTTTCATGGTAGAGGGGGTAGGGTCCTTTCATTTATGTCAAACAAACTTATTTTTCAACGTGTTAGTTTCCAAAATAGTAAAAATTCAAAATTTCAGTGTTTTCAAAAAGTCTCGAAAATAAAAGAGTATTATTATAAAAAATAAAGGACTTAGAGACCATTGGTTTGAACTATGGCACAACATTCTATCATGTTTTCAAACTATCGCCTACTTTCGAAAACAAAATTTTTCAAAAAAAAATGAAAAATATAACGAATGGTCTATAAGAACGAGGACGTCAGCTCGAGTCCAACGACACCTCATTTGTTAAAATCTGATCATCTGTTCGCCAATGATCACCAATGTTCGCGAGAAAGTAGGCTATAATTTTTTTCCTCCTACACCCTTGAAACTTACTGCCCACCTACAGGGCATACCCACCTTTCATTAACGTCAAACGAACCGTTTTCCAAAATTCACCGTTTCCAAAATAGCGCCAATCCAAAAAACATTTTTTTTTTTAATCAGCACACATTCTTAGCAAAGAGGATGTCACCCCGTTCCTAAACAACACATCGTTCTAGACTTACAAGCTCATTAAATATTACCAAAATGTTAAAAACGCACGTTTACCTCAAATTTGCGTTTTCAAATTTCACCCATTTTAAAAAATAACCTCACCATCAAATAGAGCGGAAAAAATACCACCTAAACGACACCCCACTCGACCCTAGTCCTCCCCCACCACCAACTTTTTTCAAGATAGCCATACGTATTCAAGCACACGCACGATTATGGGTAGAACTCTCCTTACCCCACTACTGCACAGTTTTAGTCCTACAGGCTTTAAATTCATTTTGGGGGTAGAGGGGGTCAGGGCCATTCATTTATGTCAAACAATTTGTTTTTGTAAACTCTTTAGTTTCCAAAATATAAAAATTTCAAAATTGAACTTTTTTCAAAAAAATGTAAAAAATAAAAACGTTTTATTATAAAAAATAAAGGACATAAAACCATTGGTTTGAACTTTAGCACAACGTTCTATCATGTTTGGTTTTCAAACTATCGCCTACTTTCAAAAACAAAAAATTTCAAAATTTTTTGAAAAATATAACGAGTGGTCCACAGGAAAGGGGACGTCATATCGAGTTCAACGACACCTCATATGCCCAAATCCGACCATGGGTTCGCGAGATATCCACTTATTTAACATGACTGAGGCTTAGTAGTGGGGCAAGGAGGGTTCTAGAGTGCGTTAGAACTCCTATTACCCCCCTACTACTGTGAAACTTTGGATTTATTTGACTTCCGTATATGTAAGGTTTTGTCCGCAGGTTTACCAACAATTGCTCGACTTTTCGGCGTCGATGTGAACATTGGTCAGCTCAACAACATCTGTCAAATGCAGTCGCTTCTTTATGGACAGTTATGTGCACCAGTGTTTCGTCCCGGTCTTCCAGTACGCTTGGGATCAGATTGGCCACACCGAACCCTTTGAAAATCCAGTAAAATACTGTTTTGACATCGGTAACGTGCTTTGGTAATTGTGTCAACGTGCCGGTTTTTAACCTGTAGCTGGTGCCAGAGATCTTTTTGTTTTGACCAGTTTTATGTTGCGATTCACAAATACCTTGCAAACGAATGAATGCATCATTTGGGAAGTTGCATAGTGTTATCTATCTTGCATTGTCCTGTTTAAGTGAAGTGAAGTGATGGAATTGCATTGTTCTTCAGTATGATTGGCTTGATTAAATGATATAATCGAAATTCATTACAATAGTTTCATACGAGGGATTGTTTTTTTTTTTTTCAAGGTCCTATCGGTCGCAAAATTAAAACCTCAGTGAAAATCCAATGACCCTTTGCGCAGATGTGTTGTGCAGTGCCTCTAGTATGCCCGTCGATACCACCACGTCGCGCGTGTCAGTTCTGAGCACGCAGTGAGCACGTGACCATGCCTAGAACAATAGAGTCTCCCGCCAAGTGTGAAGTGCCTGCTATCATTCGATTTCTTCATGCTGAGGGGTACAATGCAGCCGATATTCATCGACAATGATGCATGAACTTTGAAGCAGGACATACAGACGTTCACGATGCAGGCGGTCAGGGAAGGAAGCGTGTGTCATCCGATGTTCTTGTTCAGCGAGTGAATCTGGCAATTCGAGGAAATCATCGGTTCACAATGTCTGTGTTGAGTGATTCGTTTCAAGGTCAGCTCTCTATACCTACGTGAGTAAGAGACTTCAATACCGCAAACACTGTGCGAGATGGGTTCCTAAGATCCTGTCCAACCATTACAAAACACAGCGAATGAGCGTCGCCTTAATGTTTCTCCAGCGCTACCATGATCAAGGAAACGATTTTTTGAACAGAATTGTCACAGGCAAAGAGACAAAAGAGCAACCCGAACAGTGGATGCATTCGCATTCCCCGAGTAAACCAAAGACGTGCAGGCGAACCTTCTCCGCTAGAAAGTAGAAAGTGTATGTCGACTGTGTTCTGGGACTGGAAAGGAGTTTTGTTCATACTTGGCGGGAGACTCTATTGTTCAAGGGATGTTTACGTGCTCACTGCGTACTCAGAACTGACACGTGTGACGTAACGCGATCGACGGGTACACCAGAGGCATTGCACAACACATCTGGGCAAAGCGTCATCGGATTTTGGCGACCGATCGGACCTTAAAAAACATCCCTCGAAGTAATTGTTCATTTTTTGTCTTTGAATCTTTGTATATCGTGGCAAATATTGCCACTGTAGAATATCACTCTGCTGTTATAAATATATTGAGCGGATACATGCGCGTGGTTGACGTAAAATTTCTTCACATTATTTACCTTCCCTTTCGAGTAAAATAGTACGTATTGGTAAATTATACTGCCACTTTACAGTACTGTACAGTTTTTAGCGATCGCGAGTAACATACAAGCAGCGCACGCGGACGTACAGAATCTGTGCATGCAGAGGGTTCAAACAGCGTTTCAACTGAATTATGGCCCAATAGGACCGATTACTGAAGCTGAGATACAATGCAAGTGAGCTATTTTGTTCCTAAAAATATGAGGTCGAGATGGTGATGTTGCTTTGTTAGTATAAGGCTAACCCATGGAGAAGCCTCCCAAATGGGATTTTCCTTGATGCTCTTTGAGTAGTTCATTCTGCCCATGTCCCGTTGGAGATTTCTTTGGAAGGGCTGTGAATATTAGATTTAATTTCATAGTGGGCCTGAACTTCATGTTAGTCTCTTACAGACCAGGACCTTGGTCAGTTGGGTCAACCTGGCGTTTTTCGAGCCCATTTTAGTTTCTTAGCTCGCTAATTTTCCTTCCTTGTCACTACTATCAGTGAATTATGTAATACTATTTTGTGTACGTATGTTTATTTGTTATGAAAATATATTGTGTCGGTCTCTGTTACGCTCCCTCTGGTTCGTACCTATGTATCTCTGTCTATTCTTGCCTTGCCACTTTCCACGTATTTTTTTCTTATTAACGTGCTTCCTGTCCCTACGCTCCTGTACTATTCCGTAACTGTTTAACGTTGGTAAGGGGTACAGCACTGTTAACCCAGAGAGTGGTGGATGCCACATTTCCGTACTTGAGATGGTGCAACAGAGCAACGCTAACCAGAGAGTGAGACGTCTCGACACGACAGCTCTTCAATCCCTCAACGTGAAGACATAGGCTACTGAATGTCGAGGTGTGAACAGATTGGGCACACAGATGCTGTTATTGATCATATCAATACAGCAGTCTACGATGTCAATTTTAGCACACGCACTGTATACGCACTCGCTTCCTATCCCCTCCACCTACCTCCTTCTTCATGTAGGTCAAACTTGAAGCTATTCCACGCCAATTTCTCGAGCAAGTTGAAGGGTTGCATCTCTAATTCAAGTTATCCCAATTATAGGTGTTCGTTCATGTTGGTGGGGACGTTGGATTTCTTAAGAACAACAGTGGGATAAGAGTCGGACAGGGTCAGCAAGGGCATCTCGTCTACATGATGAGGGAGGTAAGGGTACATTCCACTGCATGGAATTTGAGGCGAGAACAACGGCAGTGCATTCTTCCTGGAGAATTACAACTACGGAACCATAGGAAGTACAGCGCCAGTGCTTGTCGGGCTGAATGCAGAGCTCGCGTCCAGCGTCGGTTATGTAACTGTACGCACCATCTCCTCCCTCGATCAGGTATAGTATTCATTCTTTCCTCAAATCCTCCGTAAGGAAGTATAATATAGCTAAAGAAGACTTCAAATTGTGATAAACTAAGATACGTAATTTCTTATTCCTCCCAAACAATGAAGCATGGCCAAGTTTAGATATTTTGTTAATTAGAACTTGATCATTGCACTCTTCCTGGCTAACATTGGTTAAAAGGGCAAAGGCACAAGGTTTCTTTACATTTAGTGACTTTGGGGTGGACCCTTTCCTATCTGCCTTTCATGGCTCTCCTTCCTTCCTTCCTTCCTTCCTTCCTTCCTTCCTTCCAAGTCCCTCAATCCTCATTCCTCGTGGTTTGAGCGCATTTATTTACCTCCTATCCATTATTTCTCGTTTCCTTTTTTATTTATTCACTTCTTCTAGTAAGTAAGATAGTTGTTAGGTCAGTAGTTAGTTTTAGTTGTATATTTCATGACTTTATCATTTTTTTCACTATCACCCAAACCATAAGGGGCCGATAACCTATATGTAAAACAACAATTGTCATATCATCATCATCTTTACATTTGCACTTATATATTTCGATTTGCCATAAGCAGCTGTTTGTATGTGTCGTCATAACTACACTTCTGTGGATATGCAGCTAAGAATTAAATTAAAAGTCAAGGTGTGTGCGTTTGAGTCTTCAGTCTTTTAAATGGCATGATGCAGCTCCATGACTCCCTGTCCTGAGCTAATCATTTCATCTCTACACAGCTACCGCACTCTACATCCGAGGTAATCTGTTTAACATATTCTAACTTTGGTCGACCCCTGCAGTTCTTGTCCTCGACCCTTCCTTCCATAACTAAGCTTGCTATTCCTGGGTATCACAGTATGTGTCATACCAACCTACCTCTTCTCTTCATTAGCAGTCGCAAGAAACATCTCTCCTCTCCCACTCGTCTTAATACCTTTTCATTTGTAACCCTATCTACCCATCTGAGTTTCATCATTCTCCTGTAACACCACATTTCAAACGCTTAATTTCTCCTCTTTTCTGCTGCACCATTAGTCCATGTCTCACTTCCATAGAGTGCCACGCTACAGACAAAGGCTGTCAAAAATGAATTCTTAATACTGAGCCCGTCAGACGAGTTGTTTGGGTTGTCACTAACGCAATAACTTCCCAGACAACTCACCGTCTGGACACTTATGCCGAAGGGGATTGGACGTACTTCCTATAGGTCATTGCGCAAGAAGACGCAGCATCCCGGGGCGATTGGGCAGACACGGAGTAACGGTGAGAGGACCCAAGAAGTACACCCCCAGAAACACTTAGTTTACAAAAGAATAACATCCAGACTTATGTAGACTCGGATAAAATCTATTAAAATATTGGCAAACACCTAGCCTAGTTCGGAGGGTTAGTTTCGGGCTAATCACGCAAGCTAATAATAAAAAAGATAAATGTTGTAAATCCTAAACTGATTGTAAATTGAAATAACCCTCGCGAAAGATGTAATTACAAGAAATGCAAAAGCGGCAAGCTAGGGCAGTGGCACGTAAAGTACACCCTACACAAATGAAACGGGTTACTTATAAGAGAAGTTAAGTTAACAGCAATAATGATCAAAGTATTTATGATGGTACCACCCCCTTATTTATTTTTAAATAAGTTAATAATCTAGCTAAATCCTGAAAATTACAACAAATGATACGGTGACTTACTACCGTAACAATCAAACAATTATAGCAAAAGCTATGTGACAACCAGTTAAAAAAAACATCTAAGTCAATCTTACTGGCTAATAGGTACATAGGTAAACATAAAAAAATTACACAAATAAATGAAAAAATAAAACACAGCATTCAGAAATCTTCTTATTAACAACCTGCGTACGCGCAAGAACACTGTTTGTATTCTTGGGTCATCTAGTGTTTAATTACGTTGGCAATAGCGTGATCAAACTCACGTCTTACAATACTTGAGCGTCGAGTGCCACTAGTTGAGAACTAATGGTCCACGACATGCTCTGTCGTCTCAAGATTTCCCGCTCGGAAATGTGACTAATCCATGGAGTCGGCCAGTACGCATTAAATCGCAAGTCATTGAAATTTTACAATCATTATGGTCATCCTAATTAGAATAATTAGTTCTTGTTATTATTAGAAGCATTATTTTTACATTGTCGTAGGTTTATACTGGCTTATTCTCAATGGACACCTCGGCTTAAATATCGTGAAGTCTAGCTAAGAACATCACTAATATAACATCGGCTCACACATGACCGGAAAACACAATAACACGAGTTACCATACTCGGTTCACAACAACACTGAAGGGGCGCAAAGCTCTCCTATAGAGTCTTCAGGTAAAATCCTGGCCAAACATGGTTGCGCTAAACTCTTACAGCGAAGCCTTTAAAAACGGTGTCAAAATACCTAACATAATAGACAATAGCTTCTGTTCATTTCATATCAATGCACTCTCCCAGTGGTCAAACAACCTGCTTCATAAAGCATTAGCAATTACAATAACGTCCAATGACGTAAGCAAACATATGACTGCTATAAAAACTGCATAGCATTGATCCAGAAATAATCAATGCATTCCATTCCGTGAAATACGGACATGCGCATGCGCGTCGAGTCTAACAGTAAACCAGTCATATCACTCGAGCGCTGCAGATCCATTACAGTTCAAACATTCAACATTGGCTTGTCAAAGCACTCACAACTCATCGCATCAGGCGATAGTATACACTTCACAGGCGTTAATTCAGTCAAAAGAAGTCTCTATCTGTATAACGCTGGCTTATAAACTAAAACATGTAGTAATCAATGGTCCGTGGCTTTACTACCACGTCAAAATATCAACTATACACGTGGTCAATGTTAAAGTATTGCAAAGATAATAATTTAAATATATTCCACTCGTAATAAGTTACTTTGGAGATGGACAAAGATATTCCACTCCTCAAGTATGTACATGTGGGCATCAGTAGAACTTCCTCGTGTCTTACAACTTGACACTAACAAACAAATATAACCTGTGACAATTCTACAGACTGCTAGGATGTCATAAACGATACGAGGTGTATCTGGGTTCGATGCTTGGTTGGCATCTTTAAATATACTCCCATATTAGTTCTATCTGGAACTTATGTGGCTTCAGAGCACACATTAAAGCATAAATTAATTACATTCAAAAGGTCATGACTTCTGCTGGTCATGAAACGATACGGCCATAATAAAGCCTAAAATAAATCATACAGTGGCGTGAAAAGGAGGTTCGCTAAAGGGGTCACGAAAATATGACTGAGAAATGCTTGTCCATTGCTCAAAATCCTAAGCTGGCCCATATGAACGTCTTACCAAATCAAATCCAAATGACTTGTGGTCCTGCCTATCCAAAATTAGGACATAATATCCTGCGAACACTTTCACGATGTACGAAACACGTGGTGACTAACCCCACTGAAAAAGAACAAGATTTAACTATCTACAAGTCCCTGCCTATCTGGTGTCACTAGTTAATTAGACTACTATCTACTCCTCCACAGATCAACCCGTACATGATAAAAAAAAGAGCAAACTCACTCAGAAGTCACCATATTCTTAGATCCAAAAATTATGGTGTTACAGAGACCTGGATGGCATCGGGCATCGAGCTTATCCCGTTCCATTCTCCTCCTACTTGTGGTCTCTCGAACAAAGATCTCGTTCTCATGGTTAGCGATTGGGTTGGTGGCTCCATGGGCTCCAATTCCCGAAGAATAGTTGGTTAATCCTCCTGCCATGGTGTAGATTGCTTCCTTGTTGAATATTCCTCTCATGATGCGTGCTTACTCCATTACACTGACCATTGTCAGCGTGGGAAGGATAGTGTACACGTGGTCGACTTTATGATGCTTTTTTAACAAATTCACACGTGATTTCCACTGACGTTACAATTAGCACAGTATTATAAAGCAAATCACTGGCTTTACGTCGCAGACTGATTACAAATGGCCTTTCCACTGTCTGCTTCAATGAATCTATTTTGACACGTGGTGTCAGCAATCACAGATTCGAAAAGTATTTTACATCCAAAAATATCGCACTGATCCGGCGAAAAATGTAATAGCAAAGAGCGTCGTGACATGTGATAATATTAATCACTTGTTCATAAATGGATGGTTTGCTGATCATAGTTAAATCACTGTATTTCAACACCCTCGTGGACATAAGATATGATGTTCACACGAAGAAAAGTGGTATTACAATCACAAAAATATTCACTAAAAATGCGACTAAAATTTGGCACTTGACATGTGCTTTCGATGGGTTTATCTTTGGCTAGAATTTTCACAAGCAATTCTAATTTACACGTCGTTTGTCGTAGATGATCGTCGATTTGTCTATCACCTCGTGGGCGAAATATTGTGGTGATCGTCTCGTGGACGAAAATTACTCACCTTTCACTCACAATCAAAAGAATACTTTCACGCAGCTAAGCACTGCACACATTTGTGCAAAAGTAATACTGTTCGACGACGTTGTCGGATGCACAAATAATATTCTTCACCACTTGGTGGACTTGTAATATTCCTCGTCACTGAGGACGGACAAACAGCAAGTCTGCAATAGATGGCTTCCAAACAGAAAGAGCCGTGGGCTAAGCTCTACCTGCCTCGTGCAGGTCAAGAAGTCGAGTCGTTGACGGTCCTTTTCCTGCCGCTAATCTGCGGTGTTAATACCTTTTACCTTAAATCAAGAGTCGGTGAACATCGTAATGTTTCCTTAAAGCAGATTTACATTATGGAATAACCTGAGATTTTTAAATGCAAAATAGGTAATAATTGTGCTCAGAATAAAATATTCAAGGTGAGTGTCCAAAGTCAAGACATCTCCCATTTTTCCTGCATGCCTCGCGCTGCAACAGTGCGCGTTCTGTTACAATGACATGACATGACATGTTCCTCATCAATTCCAACAAATATCACCGAGCCATGAGCTCACGCGGGCTCAATTCCTAAATCTATTTTCGATGTCAACGGGTTCCTTATTTTATAGAAATGCTTTCCTTGCCTGGGCCAACCTACCTTTTACATCCTCTTTGCTTTGTCCTTTACTGGGTATTTTGCTTCCTAAGAAACAGTAGTCTCCAACCTCCTTTAGATTTTCATCTGCCAATTTGATGTCCAAAGGGGTTTCTGATTTATTTCGGCTGCATTACAATAGTAGGGGAGTGATGGCGCTTCTGCTTCACTCCAGAACCCTCTTTGCCCCACTACTAAGCCTCAGCCATGTTAAATATCTCTCGAACGCATAGTCGGATGTTGACAAATGAGGTGTCGTTGGACTCCGGATGACGTCCTCTATCCTATGGACCATGTATTATATTTTTTTTTTTGAAATTTTTGTTTTCGAAAGTAGGTGATAGTTTGAAAACCAAACATGATAGAACGTTGTGCCATGGCTCAAACGAATGGCCTTTATGACCTTTATTTTTAATACAACTTTTTTACTTTTTAAGTTTTTTTTTGAAAACACTCCAATTTTGAAAATCCTATATTTTGGAAACTAGGAAATCTACAAACAAATTGTTTAACATAAATGAAAGGTCCCTAGGACCTAGGATGAACACCTGACAGTAGTGTGGTAATACGGGTTCTGTCCACTAACTTATTGAACCCTCCTCGTATTTGCCCCGAACCTGACATCTCGCTAATCAATCATGGGATTTGAACATAGGGTGTCCTAGCACTCATAGTGATGCCCCTACTTTCCTATAGGCTCGTTATTTAATTAAAAGACCAAAACTAAAAGTCATGCGCTTTTAATATCTCGCGAACCAATCACGCTAGAGGCGTGTACAACGGGTCCAAGGACTCGGAGTGACGTCCTCTTTGCTATGGACCACACGTTATAATTTTAAAAAAAATTGGAAACTTGATTTTGGGGTAAACACGTGTTTTTTGTGATTTGTGCTGATTTCTCACGAACCAATAACGCTAGAGACGTGTACGAGGTGTTCTAGAACTCGGGCTCACGCCCCCTTTTAGAAAATATGTTTGACATTTTGACAAAGGGCTTAACGCCATACATGTTGAAAAAACTTTTTTTTCTTTACCTGTTTAAAATGTTCATGATGCGTGGTGGTTGAGAGATACGATACTGCTGGGTGTGTGTGTTTCAACGAACCTGTCGCTAACCACAAGGACCATGCTCAATAGAAAAATCGCCATTTCGGCGGGTCGGCTTATGACAAAGCGAGGGTGTGTTTTTTCTGACATTTTACCTTTAACGTGTAAACGATGATGAGAACTTGGTTCTATGTTGGTCGAAGCGAGTAGAGAAAACAAAATTGCAGACGAGCAGGAGGTGAAAGTCATTTGAGCTTATTGGAAGGCGCTGATCTGACTTGACAACAGGTGCAATGGAAAATGACAAAGACATTTGAAAGTGAAATAATCTGCCCATCGTGGTGGCAGGGAAGAGCGAAATGCATGTGAACATGTGTGAAACCACTTGTACGCTAAACCAGTTACATCCTGTTTTGCTTCGTACGTGACAAAATGCAAGTTCATGTGAAATATGATACAACACAGGTGTTCACCTGGGACGTTAGCTGTCCACGTGCACGATAACTTGTAACAAGTCACATCCTGTTTGCTTCGTACGTGACAAAATGCAAGTTGACGTGAAATTTGATCTGCCACTGGTGTTCACCTTGAACGTTAGCTGTCCACGTGCACGATAAGGGAATGTTCAAAGCGTGGGGAAAAAATGATTATACATGCAACGTAACATATATAAAGACATGTCGTTGTCATTTCCACTCTCAATTAGGTAACTACCTTTGAACACACTGCATTGCGTGAAACACTTGGTCTTGTTTAACAGTTTTGGTGTTGGTGGAAAATAATTAACCTTGTTGTGAGGTAGGTGTTTATTCATTCATTTATATATTTATTGATTTATGTATATATATTTACAAGCAATTATTTATTGATTGTTAAAGTTATAATTAAATGTTTATTTATTTGTTTGCAGATAACGTGTATAGCCTACCTGTTGTGTGTCTGTGGGAAAGAGATTGAAAAAGAGAGAAAGACAGACAGCTAGAAAAGGAAACCATTTCCACACTAGCCCACGAGACTGGAATAAAGCAAAGCATTACACGTCAAGGTGAGATTTGTTCTTTCATATATAACCTGTTTGATTTTGTTTTGTTTATGACGTGCATAAACTATATGGAATGGATATACTTATGGTGGTTTATTTTATTTCTTTTTAGAGTGTTGGAAAACGCTTGACCTCTTGATAACCAGGAACGCGTGTGTTTGAGGCCATTGTCAAGCAGTCTACAGCTGAAAACTCAGGTGAGAGTGTTTTTTCAAAATAATGTATTTTGCCACTGCTACCGATAACAACTTGGGAACCCCTAAACAGTTGTTTCAAATCGCGTGTGTGCTCTGGTCGTGTGGTCAATGTTAGAAAAAGTTTGATTCCCAAAGAATTTTTAGAATCTTGTTTTGAAATTTTTAAAATTGAAATTTGTACAGCGCAAAGGTTGCATACGGCTTTAAAGGTGAATACAGAACTGGTGTGCGATTTCATATATAAAAAGAAGGACGTAGAGCATAAAGAGACATTTTATATTTACAGTAAAATGCAAGAGCTTTTGATAGCTGATAATCTGAACGAGTGGTATCAAAGCCATGTGGTGAATGCCTTGCTATCAAAATTTGATAAACTGCAACAAGGACCGAGTGGCCTCGCCTTAGACAAAATTCACCATCTACAAATCAACATTTGTCATTTCAACCCGTTGAATGCTGGGTCTAGCTATATTAAAACACCACCAGCAATAGCATTGAAAAAGGCTGTGGTGAATATTGAGAACCATGACAATGACTGCTTCCTGTGGTGTGTGGCCGCGTATTTGCAGCCAGCACAAGACCGTAATGGTTCTCGACCAGTAAAGTACAAGGCCAAGTTTGAAGAATTGAAACAAAAATTAAATTTAACTCGAGTGTCGTTCCCTATGGACTTAAACGAGATCCATAGGTTTGAACAAGACAACCATGACTTTTCGTTCATGGTGTATGGTCATGATGGTGATGAGATTGTGGGTCCTCTTTATGCTACAAAAGAAGCGAAACGACATCACATTCATCTTTTATATTTATCTGTAGGAGAGGTGAATCACTATTGCCTCATTAAAAGCCTGGGTAGATTGCAAAGCAGACAAGTGTCTAAGTACACTAGTGTAAAACATATTTGTGACCGTTGCTTGCAATATTTTACAGCCCCTACGCTTTTAGAACGTCATAGGGTAGATTGCGTTTCTCAGGAAGCGGTGAGACTGATATTGCCACAAGGGGACAAAGCTGTGTTAAAGTTTAAGGACATTCACAAGCGTGACACTGTTCCCTATGTGGTGTATGCAGATTTCGAAGCTCTCACTACACCCATGGCGGGATGTGAACCAGATCCCACCATCAGCTCAACCACACCCATTCAAAAACATGAACCCTTTGCCATAGGATTTAATGTGGTGTGTGCCTATGACCCCACACACTCCGTTTACAAATACCGTGAGGGACCAGATTGTGCCAGATGGTTCTTGGATGAACTTGTCAAGTTGACTCATGATGTACAGGAATTACTGGACCATCCAGTACCCATGAGCCTAACTCAAGAACAGCAGCAGCAGTATGAGCGTGCCACGACATGCCATATTTGCGAAAAGCCTATTTTAAGTGGAGAGGAAAAAGTCAGAGACCACTCGCACTTTACGGGGAAGTTTCGTGGAGCTGCGCATAGTAAATGCAATTTGAACTTTCCAGCTCCTCGTTTCATCAGTGTCTTTTTCCACAATCTGGCAAATTATGACATTCAGTTTTTGATTCGTGAATTGGGTCATGTCAACAAGGGCTCGTTTACCATTATTCCCCAAAACCATGAGCGTTTTACAGTCCTGACATGGAGGTTGGGCGACTTTAGCATTCGATTTTTAGATTCCTTTAAGTTTATGGCATCCTCGCTAGACAGCCTTGTGAATGGCTTGAATGAGGAGGAATTAAAAAATACTAGAATGCATTTTAATGATCCTGAGCAATTTCAATTGTGCATTCGGAAAGGTATATTCCCGTATGATTTCTGCAACAGCTGGGACGTGTTAAAGCAAAGAAAACTCCCACCACAAGAGAAATTTTACTCGAAACTAACACGCAGTACCGTTTCCGATGAAGACTATGCACATGCATGTCAAGTTTGGCGAGTGTTTGGCATAAACACGCTAAGTGAATATCCTATGCATTACCTAAAACTGGATGTATTGCTGCTCACAGATGTGTTTGAAAAATTTCGTGAGTTGTGTCAGCACATTTATGGTCTTGACCCGGCTCACTATTATACGAGTTATGGGCTCTCGTTTAATGCCGTTTTAAAATACACTCAAGTGGAATTGGATTTACTCACTGACGTAGACCTGGTTCTATTTTTTGGAAAGGGCATTCGTGGCGGTTTTGTGTCACTTAACCAACGCCATGCCGAAGCGAACAATGTCTACATGCCTGATTATTCACCAGACAAACCAGAATCGTACTTAATGTACTATGACGTGAATAATTTGTACGGTTACGCCATGAGTCAGCCTTTGCCCTATGGGAAGTTTGCTTGGCTGACAGAGAAACAAGTGTCAGAATTTGATGTGATCATAGCTTGCCAAGAATTAGGCCGTGGATATGTGCTAGAAGTGGATATTGAATATCCCTCATCCTTGTATGATGAACATGCCGATTTCCCATTCTGCCTTGAGCAAATGGTTCCCCCTGACAGAAATGTGAAAATTGAAAAACGCATGGGCACACTTTACAACAAAAATCGGTGTGTGTTACATATCCAAATGTTGGTGCAATGCCTCGCCCAAGGCTTGGTATTGAAGAAAATCCATAGAGGTATTTCTTTTGCTCAAAAAGCATGGCTTGGACCATACATGCAACACAACACAGAGCACCGACAAATGGCAACACAGCAGTTTGATTTTTTTAAATTAATTAACAACTGCATCTATGGCAAGTCCATGGAGAATGTCCGCAAATACCATGACATTAAATTGGTGAATGTCTGGGAGGGGCAGTGGGGTGCCCGGCGGTACATTGCCAAGCCAAATTTCAAATCGATCAAAATTATCGATGAGGATTTGGCTACTATTGAAATGAGTAAGACCAGCGTGACCATGGATAAACCCATTTACTTGGGTCAAGTCATTTTAGACTTTTCTAAATCGGTCATGTATCGATTTCACTATGAGTTTGCCAAACGCAATTTTGAGGACATCTCTCTTTTGTATATGGATACGGACTCATTCATTTACCACATTCGCCACTGCAACCCCTATGACGTCATGAGGCAACATAGTGACTGGTTCGACACCTCTTGCTATAGCGCTGACAACGTGTTTCAGATGCCCATAAAAAACAAGAAGAAAATGAGCGTTTTAAAAGATGAATGCGGTGATTCCATTATGACGGAATTCGTAGGTTTGGCCTCAAAAATGTATGCTTACCGTGCACTCGACTGTAAGGAAGCCAAAAGAGCAAAAGGTGTAGGTAGGGCAGTGGTAAAATCGCTACGTGTTGATGACTATCTAGCGGTTTTACGCACTGGCAAAGCTATGTCTCATACACAGTGCAGGATACAATCCAGCAACCATCATTTGTATCTTGTGGAACAGAGAAAACGCACCCTCACCTCCATGGATAACAAACGTGTGTGGGCTGATGACCTACTCACTAGCCTACCCTGGGGTTATGATCGCAAGGAGGAGGAGGTGTGATTTCACTGTTTAATCGTTTATGGGACATAGCTTTATGTAACTTGTAGATATAGTATTTTGTAAATATTGGTTTTTGTCATTGTAAATAGTAGATTTTGTAAAATAGTGGCAACCCACTTGGACCTTTTGCTCTTTGAAAAAGTTCTATGCAACATTTTTTATTTATTTTTTATTTTTGATTGGTGAATACTTTGATGCTTTTAAGCTGTACAAAGTTGTTTTTTATTGTAAATATGAAATAAGTAAGATTTTTAGTAACTTTAATGACTGGTATTTAAATATTTTTCGTAAAGTAAATGGTAAACTAAAAAGTTCCTTTGGGATGAGTGTGCATGTCGAGAAACTTCTTTTGGGAATAAATAAAGTGGTTGTGTTTGTTCCCAAAGACAGGTGTGAATGTATGAGTGGAGAGAGAAAGCTGATGTGTATGTATGACCAGAGCAAACACGGTGAGGTAGAGTGGGTGGGCTGGAAATGGTCACTTTTATACTCATTTGGTTTTCATTAATTTTTTTCATTGAAATGTGGCAGACAATAGACATTATTTTTGTAAAAACAGTCTTACCTGCAGTAGTCGTAGACCTCGACGTTTCTGCAATCCCATAAACTCACTGCAGCATCGCCATGGTCAAGCACTTGCATCAACATCATTGACAAATCTCAACTTTCAACATACACCAAATGGGAAAAAATGTCAACACAGCAAAAATGGGAAATCCATGTTTCCACATCACCAAAAACGCGAAACTTTAAACGGACATTTAAAAAAACTGGAAATGGCCATGTGTGAAATAAGAAAACTCAAAAACTTCAAACGGACATTGTTTAAAAAGTGTCATCAGCAAAATGGAAAAATCCATATCATCAAAATCACAAAACTTGAAACGAACATTTTTAAAAACTGTAAATTGCAAATTGGCAAAATGGACATGTGTAAAATATGAAAATTCAAAAACTTCAAACAGACATTGTTTAAAAAGTGTCATCAGCAAAATGGAAAAATCCATATCATCAAAATCATAAAACATGAAACGAGCATTTTTAAAAACTGTAAATTGCAAATTGGCAAAATGGCAAGGTGTGAATTCATCATGTGTGAAATGTGAAAATGAAAAATCAGCCATCAACATCATGATTTTTTAAAATTAAACAGCATCGTGCTCTAGTAAACCTTTGTTTTTATTTCATAACCATAAGGGGATTGACAAATGAAAATAGAATACAAACAAATCCCAATTCCTCACTCCTCCATTCCTCAATGTTTTTGCCCATGCATCATCTACTTTCCTTTCATAGCACTCATGACAATCAGGGCTGCCATCCTTTCACCCACTGAGGCATCACAGGATGTGAAACGTTGTTTATTTTTTCAATAACAATTTATCTGCCACATGTCTTAAACCAGGATGACTATGGCGATAAGAAAGGTCATGTTCCTTGCATGCTTGATCCAAAAGATTAATGGGTACATCACCACGCTGCAATCGTTTTTCAAGACGAGTTCCAGGGCCACAAAAACGATAACCTGGACGATGGATTTCGAAAGGTAGGTATTGAATCACTTTGTCAATGATGCCATTGCCAGTACAGTTCTGGCATATCCTTTTCCATTGATGGTAAAAAGTTTGGTCTTCCTCCTCCTCTGTGGACGATGTTTGTGTTTGTTGTTGTTGTTGTTGCTTTTTCTCGCCATGACACCCGTGAAATGATTAAACAAAGTCTTTACACGGACTTATATGACCGTGATACAGTTTCACTAGCTGTCAAGTCGCACACTGACACATAGACGGTATTTTTGCCATGGCCACTTGCTTATGGTGATCGTAATCCGTACAGGGTTGCAATTCACTTAACACAGGGTCTTGAGTCCATGATTTTGGTACATGTTGCCAGATTTCATTGACCGCGTTGGCGGCCACATAACAAATGAACGACTTGGGCAGCGCCAAGAGTTCCTCTTTGGTAAAACTGTCTAGTTTCTTTTTGCACACAAAGAACTTGCCGATGGCTTTGTCCGTAGCATTGCCTTTCTCCATGGTATCACGAGCTGTAGATGTTTACACGTCACTTGTAGAAATCTCACTGACGTCATTCACAGGTAAATCTTGAGTTATAATTTTGTTTAACAACTCCCAGCAGGCATGGGTGGTTAACCAATGAAAGAGATGCCACGCATGTGATAGGGCTGTATGGGTAATGTTGCCACAGGAACAAGTATCCATGAGCGTTTGCAGGGAGGGGCAGCCCAACCCCATGAGGTCGATACATTGGCAGTAAGACGCCAAAAATGGTTGCAACCATTCACGTTTTTCATTACCTTTCACAAATACCACATTGGCCGAGGACAAGTGTGCTTTCATGACCACGTCCAAATATTTATAGGAAATGGTTCCCTGATTCCAGTCAAGTTGCCTATGATTTTCAATCCACTGGGTTTGTTTACAATCTTTTTCACACAAAAAATCAAAAGCATGGGGTGGTTTAAATAGCAAATGCGTAGCTTGCGATATCCAAAACGTGGTACAATCGACCATGGCCACTTGTTTAAATATAAATTTGTTGTCACCCTTGGCAATCCACAATGAGTGTGCGCAACATGTTGATGCTTGCCTGGACCGAGTTCAACTGACGACTGACTGACGATCGACCACTAAAGTGTGATCATGACATGGACTTACCTGCCATGCTAGTTTCAAATTGAGGTTAGGGTAGGGCAGAGAGACAAGAAAAAAATAACAATTTAAGAAGTACATCATTTTATTATCATAACACGTCTTACGGGCTTTTGTCATTTTGGGATAAGGACGATACCAACTGATACAACAATATAGTCTCTTGTGTTTGTAACGTCCATAACACCGATGATGTCCCAATGTCTCTAAACTAGGCGTTTTTGTTGGTGAGCTGCTCACCGAAGCACCATGGACACCATACGGTCCACACGTATCGTAACTTGTTTTTTCATCACTCAGAGACACAAGTGAGGGATAGCTTGAATGACAGGGTATATTTCCCACTTCCCTCCTACACAGGTAGGGACAGGTGGGTGACCAGCGCTGATGTTCCTGCATGGGTTCATCGCCCTCCTGCCATTGGTCTATAATGATGGGACAAAAGGCACATTTCACTTCATCTCTTGTTTTTAAATAGTAGAATCCAGCGGCCGCTAAGTCTTGAAGGTTTATGAAAGGCACTGGCCATGTGGCAAAAGTCTTGAAACGTTGTTCCTCAGAGTTTAAATTCATGGATGTGACTTCTCTTGATGCTTTAAAGCAAGACATGACTGAGCGGCTTGACGTGGGATGACCTGTTATTTATACACTCGTCACTTGGTTGGACAGTGGATAATAGTTGACTTGTTTGTGATGAATAATCAAACAGTAGGCTGTCGTATTGGCTGGTACATTGTCATGCGTTTCAAAATCTAGTCGAATGTCAATATTGGATGGCTTGTCAGACTCTTCCAGGTAAGAACAGTCAAAAACAATCAGTGGCGCCCTTGCCTTAAACGCTTGGGGTAGCAGCATGGGGCCATTCTCTTTTTGATATTACGACCATCGAAATTTAGAAAACAAGTCGTACAGGGGGCCAAACTTATTTTTTGAAAAATCCAAATCCAGTCCTTCATATGGAAAAACAGCACCGTTGAGGAAAAGACGTGCATTTCTCAATTGCAGGTGATCAAATTTCGTGGCATCTTTGGTTTGTTGATACTTGCGATTGGTTTGAAAACCAAAAAGGAAGCTTGTAGTTTAACGTGACCGTTAATCTTGAGATCATGAGCCACGGGACCTCCTTTTTACGTGGAATCCGAACCACAGGACATGGCATTTCACTTCGAAAATCTCACATGCATTGACCGGGAAACGGTTTGAAAACCCACGATCAGGTAGAGAGGTCTCTCTGTATAGCGAGCTGTTTTTACAGACCAACTATGTGTGTTGAAGGTGGGCAATAGCGGATACTCATGGAGTGCCCAGCTTCTAAATTCCATGGGTAGAGGCACATCTCTTTTTACCATTTTGAGTATGTCCAGTTTTTTTGCTATCGTCAAGGGTCACATGGGGCACTTTCCATAGCAAGCGTTGTAGTTGAATTTTTGAATCTATGGGGGCATTGTCGGCTCTCTTGAGTGCATTATTATCACTCCTGTCTCTCACTAGATAAAGCATTTGCCTTGCGTTGACCACAATGCGTTGGTGGTCTTCGGCAAAGCCTAAAATCAGTTTAAGAGGTCAATATCCAGTAAAGGTGCCATCGGTGTGTACCATCCAATCATTGGTCGAGTCAGAGCACCAACCTGCAATGCAAAGAGTTTTACCTTCTTTCTCACTATAAGAGGGGTATAGTTTCATGACACTGGAAATGCCCACATTTCGAGTGCTATCCACCACGATATCGTTAATCACGTAACGTACTTCAGAAAACAGAAAGGCCAAACCATGGTTGGCCAACTTGGATGTGGTGGGTGTAGAGCCATCGGCTTTAGTGAGCCTACCTTAATTCTGAATGACACTTTCATGCGGTAGGGTGTAAATATCTTGGTTGTTGATAACAAATTGAATTTCATCATTGTTATTGAGTCCAGGTGTTTGAGCTTGATAGGAATGGAGATCAATTCTTACACTCCTGGTTGCTCTTCGATGCGGTTCGCTACCTCGAGGATAGAATTGGTAACCCAATTGCTGTAAAATCTGCTTGTCTTGAGATGTTAACGTGTATTCACGTGGCAAACAACTAACACCATTCCTAGACGGTGTTGTTGCTTTATACACAAACTTCACAGTGGCTTTAGCACCAACTTGTAAGTCACTGGTGTGGTAGAATCTATATCAATGAGTTGTTGATCTCTATTGATCAGTCTTAATGTTATATTACTAATAATATCGACAGCCACAGAATGAAAAAGCACCACTGGAGGATTTTCTCGAATAATATACCCATTGGGCGATGTCACTATAAAGTCATAAAGCGAATGCGATGGTTCTTGATTGGTGTACACGTGGCTAATAATATTACACGTCACCGACACATGATGGTCCTCAATGAATTTCACTTCATGGTCCGAATCATGTTTTTTGTTGGGCTCCAACACACGTGGTTTAAATCCTAGTAATGGACCAATGGAATCGGGGCGTGTTTTAAAATCAATGTTGAATGTAGAGAAAATACTGCAGCGATGAGTGTTGGTATTGCCTACAAGTTCAAACTTGCGCGTTCCATCGAGAAATTACTTTAAACCATATTCATTGATCAACACCACATAAATGTGTTCATAAATGTCATCGATCGTGTATCCGCCAGAGTTCAGGATGAGCACAGAATCATCATAGTAAAACTTGTTGTTCACATTTTCACGTATGTTGTATATTCAATTGTACGTTTCAAGAGAAACGAGTCCTAAACCATAGGGTTTTTTACTCAATTCGATAGGCGGGTAAAAGTCTAGGCTGACTTCAGGTCCACGTCCATGCACTGTAAACGTTTTACTTTCTGCAGACACACTGGTGGCGTTTTAGCTTATGCTGCGTCTTATATAAAAAAATAAACACAAACGTCCACACTGTTGGCTGCTAAACGTTTGCTTACGTTTCACATTATAACATATCTTGATGAAAATCCACAGCCTGCTTCCAGTCTCCGACCGGGTCAGGAATGGATTGAATGAAGCCCCCATCTAGCGGCGAGGATATGAACTGTGCCGGCTGCCGAGGCCTGACGCACTCCTCTGGGGCAGTGATTAAATGGATGACAGATGAAATGAAATGATAGTGGAGAGTGTTGCTGGAATGAAATGTTGACAGGGAAAACCGGAGTACCCGGAGAAAAACCTGTCTGCCTCCGTTTTGTCCAGCACAGATCTCACATGGAGTGACCGGGATTTGAACCACGGAACCAGCGGTGAGAGGCCGGCGTGTTGCCGCCTAAGCCACTGAGGCTATAACATATCTTGATCCTGTTTCCAAAATAGGTCACTAGTTCCATGGGCGGGGGACAAATGGCATTTCTAGCCCCCATAGCAATCGCTTCCATCGTTTCATTCTGTCGCTGACTTTCTTTGAGTTGTTGCTTGCCCTGCTGCGCTGCTTTAATGGTTTTCGCCACTGCACTGGCACCGCCAAAAAGTGAACCCAGAGCAGCCAAACCGGCAAATAATGCAGGTAAAAACCCCGCTCGTTTGGGGACGGGAATCACTCGCCCTTGTTTTGAACCCAGTCGCCGACGTTTTGGAATAACATGTCTTTGTGCTGCCCGAAAGGCTCTCCTTATAGTCAATACATTATTTTTTCTTTTTTTCTTTCGTAAGGGCTTGTCCAGGCTTTGCCAAGGACAAAGTCCTTTTTTTAGTCTTTCTCACCACATACCTTTGTTTCACCATGATAATGACCAACAACCTTTCACAAGAAAGTTTAAATCACAACGAACGTCAGATTATTATTTCATGGCTGTATATTCCAATTCAACATAAAGTGGGAAATCGTTTATGGTTTTTCCCGCTTGCTTTTCATCCCATGTCAACATGAGATGAAAGGATAATTCGTCACCTGCATTGACCATTTCATGGTTACGGACCAACATCCTATGACCATTTATCTTTATTTGTAAATGGTTCTCATCAGGTATGGCGTATTTGATGTGAATGGTTCCATCATAGTGTAATCGATAGTGGCCTAAACCCGAAGCAAGCACATAGGTCAAGTGCTGATCATGGACTAGCGGTAAATGGTTTCTGTCATTCACAGGTTTTTCATTTGTCAGATACACTAAAAATACAGATGGGATAAATTTGTAAAACCTTTTCATTTCATAGGTCATGTAGCGCTTGGTACAAACATCGTCTTCGTCTTGTGGGTCTTCCACGTGAATAATCCGATGGTGATTGGCGCTATAGCCATTCACCGTAAGCTGAGGCACTTTGTCATAAAACTCATACACTTTTTTATCCACATACTTTTTTGTAGTAACGTCTGTAGACACTTGAGGATGTTTTTCATGGGTTAACCGCTTTCCCTTAAAGTCATAATCTCCCTGTTTAGTGCGTGGCACTACTGACCTATCCACATAGTGTTTATTAGCAGGATCTGTTTCTTGTTTAGGATCATGCATGGGGACAGACCTAGCTTTGGCCATCAACGCACGTCCAAAGACATCCATCGTCAACATGTAGTACCAGTCTACTGTTTCTATGACAAGGCTCGGTGTCCTGTATATAGACAGCCTACTAGCTTGGCTAAGCCTTAGTTGATATGAAGATTATTAAGCAGCAAGAGTCATTCCCCGTGGGGGACATGGTTTCCCATCTCTGTCCCACATCACGTGAACAACGCCATGGTTCACTGTTTCCATCTTCCATTCGCTGCATCATTGTGGGACCTTCCGGCTGTGGAAAGACCAATCTTTTGCTGGCGCTCATTACAGCGCCCAATGGTCTGCGTTTTCAAAATATTTATATTTTTGCAAAATCTCTCTACCAACCCCTCTACGTGTTTCTGGATCAAGTCATGTCTGGATTACAAAAAGAGAATATGGGTTATTTCACATTTTCCATGCAAGAAAATGTGATTTCACCGGATGATGTAAAGCCAGATTCACTCATGATTTTCGATGATGTATCCACTGAACGACAAGGCATCATTCAAAGCTATTTCAGCATGGGTCGTCACAAACATATCGATTGCTTCTATCTTGGACAAACGTATTCTAAAATGTCCAAACAGTTGATTCGTGACAATGCCAATGTCATTGTTTTATTTCGCCAGGACGAGAGGAACAGTCGTCACATTTATAATGAACATATGAATCCTGATATGACCTTTCAAATGTTTACTGAATTGTGTGCCAAGTGCTGGAACACTCAACGTCATGCCTGTTTAGTGATTGACAACCGGGTGAGTTAGCCGTGGTGGTTACGGCATGACTGATGGCAGTCACTCACATCCGGGAGGCGAGGAGGTTCGAATCCCCCCGCCGGCAACCTTGAAGATGGTCTTCTGTGGTTTCCCATCTTCCTTCCAGGCAAATGCCGGGGTTGGTCCCTAACTATAAGCCACAGCCGCTACCTTCCAACTCCTCGTCCTTACATTCCAACTTTCCTCCTTCCCTCCCCCAACGGTACTTGTAGCTCACCCATTGGGTGTCCGTCTCGAAGCAGCTACAAAACTGGCGAGCCGAACATGTCCTCGGACACTCCCGGCACTAAAAAAAAGCCATACGCTAAAAAAAAAAAAAAAGTGATTGACAAACAAAGTGAACTCAACCAAGGACGGTATCGCTTAGGGTTTGATCATTTTATTGCTATTTAAGGCCCTGTCTCATTCTCCGTCAAGTCATTTGTCAAGACACCATGGCGTTAGCAGAGAGTCAATTGAAAAAGCATATTATTAGAGCAAAAAATACTATTCGCCAAAAGTTTCGTCAATTGAAACAATCACGTGCAATTCATGCTTTGTTTATTCAACAACATTTAGCACCTCCACTAAAAGCCATGTTGAAACCCTCTTTCAAGCCATCTGAAACGCTACTCACCGCAGACGCTGCACGAGGACCCTGAGGAAGAGGAAGAGGAACAGGAATATTTGACTAATGTTAGCGAATTTGAGGATGACAAGGAACATGTGTTTACGCCTCAAAAAAAAGGCCGCACCCCTTGCAGAGTTTTTGAGAAAAAAGAAATCCTTGGCCATGGTCGAAACACCTTGCCCTTCCAGAGCGTCTCCGTTTTCACAACTCTTGGCCACCCCTCAACATAAAGCTCAACTGAAAACCACTTTAATAAAATATTATGGATCAACATTGGAACCCTATTTCACCGATCTATTTATTGGAAACACAGATACCACGTGTGGTGTTCGCTTTGAAGATGATAGTTTTAAAATTGGCGATTCATCCATTAAATTTGCTCGTACTAAAGCTGTCATTAAAAACATCAACTATAAATTAACGCCAGGACTGTTAAAGCTGCTCTTTTCTCGGACCCCCCTCTTTCCATGATTATACGTCAGAGGATCTTGACAAATATAAATCCATTTTATTGGACACCCATGCCCACAAAAGACAGTATGATCCCACGCAACAAGTGAATGCCAATATATCTCAAAAATATAAAACCATCATTGCAAAAATGTTTCCCACCAGTCAAAGTACTCGTCGTAAAGCATCCGCTTCGGGAGTGACATTTAAACCATTAAATCCCCTTGGGGATGTTACCTACTGGCACAATCCCAATAAGCTCGTTCAGCGGCTACAGTTGTTGCATGCCTCACGTCAAGCTGACCATACCGTTCACGATTGGGAAATTCAAGAAATTGAACAAGAACTTCGAAATGCTAAAATTATTGTTTAAGCCCTCACCCATTAAAATGGGTATTGCTCACGAGTTGCATCGCCCAGCTAGGCGTCACTATCCACGACTCAAGGTGATTTCACGAGGTGTGGATGAACTTTGGCAGGCTGACTTGGTTGAAATGATACCCTATGCTAGCGTTAACGACAGTGTACGCTATATGTTGACCGTCATTGATGTCTATTCCAAAATGGCCTTTGTTGAACCTGGGCGTCGCAAGTCTGGTCCACTAGTTACCAAGGCCTTTCAACATATTATTCAACACTCCAAACGTCAACCTCAGCTGCTACAAACCGACCAGGGGAAAGAATTTTTCAACAAGCATTTCTCCAGTTTTCTCAAATCTAAGGACATTTACCATTACACCACGTACAGCAATCTCAAAGCCAGTGTGGTCGAGCGGTTCAACCGAACATTGAAAACCCATATGTGGAAAGCGTTTACCGCTCAGGGCAGTTATCGCTGGTTGAACATGTTACCTGAGCTAGTGTCACGTTACAATGACACCAAACATAGAACGATTGGGACCAAGCCTCGTGACTAAAAATATTCAGCGATTGGATAAACTGTTTAACCAATATAAACAGCCGATCCTAAACGTCACCGACTGAAGATTGGAGATTTTGTTCGTGTGAGCAAATTTAAGTCTGCCTTCAATAAGGGCTACACACCTCAGTGGGGGACTGAACTATTTCAAATTCGTCAAGTCAACTTGGACAGTCCAGTCACCTATTTACTCCAAGACCTCAACCATCGACCCATAAAAGGTAGATTTTATCTCCATGAACTTCAGAAAACAGCATTTCCTCAGCATTATCTTGTGGAAAAAGTGTTGAAACAAAAAGGAAATAAACTATATGTCAAATGGTTAGGATTTAACTCAACGTTTAATTCTTGGATCAATAAAAAACATGTTGTATGAACCAGTGTACTTTTTTTTATTCACACATGTTGTACACCCCCTATAGCTCTGTGTGTACAGCACTCCGCGCTTCATGCATGTTCATACATGTATGACTTTCCCTTTCCACCTGTGTTCTCTCTTTCATTACCCCTCCCCCTCTCCCCCTCCACCTCCCACCACTGCTGTTTGCAGCTCTTGTCTATCTACTGGTTGTGACATCATTCCCACAAGTTGTATCATACTTTTTACTGACTCAGCGTTTCCCACGCTTTGAACATTCTGTTATCAGGCACGTGGACAGCTAACGTCCAAGGTGAACACCTGTGCCGGATCAAATTTCACCTGAACTTGCATTTTGTCACGTACGAAGCAAACAGGATGTGACTTGTTACAATTTATCGTGCACGTGGACAGCTAACGTCCCAGGTGAACACCTGTGTTGTATCATATTTCACATGAACTTGCATTTTGTCACGTACGAAGCAAAACAGGATGTAACTGGTTTAGCGTACATGTGGTTTCACACATGTTCTCATGCATTTCGCTCTTCCCTGCCACCACGATGGTCAGATTATTTCACTTTCAAATGTCTTTGTCATTTTCCATTGCACCTGTTGTCAAGTCAGATCAGCGCCTTCCAATAAGCTCAAATGACTTTCACCTCCTGCTCGTCTGCAAGTTTGTTTTCTCTACTCGCTTCGACCAACATAGAACCAAGTTCTCATCATCGTTTACACGTTAAAGGTAAAATGTCAGAAAAAACACACCCTCGCTTTGTCATAAGCCGACCCGCCGAAATAGCGATTTTTCTATTGAGCATGGTCCTTGTGGTTAGCGACAGGTTCGTTGAAACACACACACCCAGCAGTATCGTATCTCTCAACCACCACGCATCATGAACATTTTAAACAGGTAAAGGAAAAAAAAGTTTTTTCAACATGTATGGCGTTAGGCCCTTTGTCAAAATGTCAAACATAGTTTCTAAAAGGGGGCGTGAGCCCGAGTTCTAGGACACCTCGTACACGTGTCTAGCGTTATTGGTTCGTGGGAAATCAGCAAAAATCACAAAAAACACGTGTTTACCCCAAAATCAAGTTTCCATTTTTTTAAAATTATGACGAGTGATCCATAGCAAAGAGGACGTCAATCCGAGTCCTTGGACCCGTTGTACACGCCTCTAGCGTGATTGGTTCGCGAGATATTAAAAGCGCATGACCTTTTAGTTTTGGTCTTTTAATTAAATAACGAGCCTATAGAAAAGTAGGGGGCATCACTATGAGTGCTAGGACACCCTGTATGTTCAAATCCCATGATTGGTTAGCGAGATATCAGGTTCGGGGCAAATACGAGGAGGGTTCAATAAGTTAGTGGACAGAACCCGTATTACCACACTACTGTCAGGTTTTCATCCTAGAGACTTGAAATTTATTTTGGGGGTAGAGGGCATAGGGACCTTTAATTTATGTTAAACAATTCTTTTTGTAGAATTCCTAGTTTCCAAAATATAGGATTTTCAAAATTCGAGTGTTTTAAAAAAACATAAAAAGTAAAAAAGTTGTATTACAAAAAATAAAGGTCATAAAGGCCATTCGTTTGAGCCGTGGCACAACGTTCTATCATGTTTGGTTTTCAAACTATCGCATACTTTCGAAAACAAAAATTTTCAAAACATTTTTCAAAAATATAATACATGGTCCATAGGAAAGAGGACGTCAGCCGGAGTCCAACGACACCTCATTTGTCAACATCCGACCATGCGTTAGAGAGATATTTAACATGGCTGAGGCTTAGTAGTGGGGCAAAGAGAGTTTTGGAGTGAAGCAGAAGCGCCATCACTCCACTACTTACAATATTTTTGTTTTACGTTTATTCATTTTCATCATTAATTCTTTCCTCGAGATGGAGTCCATACTATTCAAAAACTCATTCAAATCCTTTGGCGTGTTTGCCAAGATGACCATGTCATCAGCAAATCTCAGAGTTGAAATTATTTCTCTTTGATTCTTCACTCCCAATTTAATTTTTTCTCCAATTTCCTTCAACGCTTGTTCAATGTAAAGATTGAAAAGTATGGGTGATAAGTTGCAGCCTTGCCTTACACCATTCTGAATACCAGCTTCTCTCTCTTGTCCTTCAGCTCGAATGACTGCTGTCTGGTTTCTGTACAGATTGCAGATCAATCTGTACTTAATTCCAATCGTTTTCAATATGTCAAACAATTTAGTCCAATCAACGTAATCAAAAGCAAAGCCAAGTCAGGAAAATACAACAGATGAGTAGACCAGATGCAAAGGCCGAGAAGTGTACTTTTTTTTTCGATTTTGAGTTGAGCAACCGTCATTTTCGTCTTGAAAGTGACTACACGATGGGCATAAGTTTCAGCGTGCAAAACCTGCTCAAAGTCATTGAAAACGGCCAACAAAAAATGCGTTCGTTTGCATAAACTGCTAAATGCATGTTAGTTACGGTTACAAAGCCAGTTTAATGATCCACGTCTGCAAGAAAAACGAAGTTTTATACGTATGGTGTTTGCCTTGCCAGTCCGGCTGCAAAACACGCAAACTGGTACTAAAACTACCAAAATTTCACCCACAGAACTCTTTTACAGTTTATTACGTTTCGGAGGGATATTTTTCTTTTTTGGATTTGGTTACGCTGCACTGTCGAAGAAGCGTACGCAACAATGACCCGCTGCTAGGCTGCTTGTCGAAATACGCTGGTTAAAGGCACAGGTGATCTGCGGGTTGTTTCTTGTTTGTGGGCATTTCAAGCCAGGTAAATGAGTGATTGTGGATTTAATTGAAGCATTTATTGCATTTGCGGATAGTAATAATATTGTGGAAGTTCCAAATACGGAGGAAAGAACAGAATCAGTAAAAGTAGTGCAATAATGATGATTATTGTTGTTTTATGGAGCCTAACATCTAGGTTATCGGCCCAGTACAATTTTTGATGCTGTAAAAATTACGTTTAACGGCCTATAACATGCATCTCTTTCAGACGATTTTCCATTTTTCATGTCCGTACAACTCACGTAAATTTTAATTATTTTCTGGATAATTTCACCTCCATTGGGGTTTCATCTTATACAATAATTGGTTTGTTTGTTCATTTAACTAACCATTTATACGTGTCCTATTTTTTAAAGAGACTTTTTCCCTAATAGAAACCCTCGAAAATATTTCTGTATTCAAAATCTGTAAGTTATATTTAAATATCATTGGTAATTTCAACAACTAGTTCCGTGATGAACTAAATAGCCTATTTTCATATAACCTACTTATGTTAATTGCCTCTACCAACATACACAATTTCAGTTTGATTACTATAATATATTCGTAGATATTGAGAACCATCTAAATATTTCGGATGATCACCAAGTTGGATTTTTTGTAGGCTATATAGGTCGAAGAGTTATGTACTATTATATGAAGATTATTGCGTAGGTGTATTATTCAAACTTCAATCGCATGATTAGTACACAAGAAATAAAAATGACGAGATTTTAAAATTTCACTTGTCTTGTGGTTACGAAATCAATTGAAACAAGAAGTTCCGTGACGAACTAAAGAGACTACTTTTCTTAAAATTTAAGAATCAGGCCAATGGTTAATCTATATTATGGATCTATCTAGAATAATGACGAAATTAAGTGGGTAATACCGAAATTTCTAATTAGTTCGAATTACTGTATAACTGGCATAACGTAGCCTAATAGAGAACTACAGTTGGCAGCCCTGGTGACTGAATATATTCTTAGTTCCATCTCTTAAGGTACAGAATACAAAATTTGGTTGAAGTCCAATGGATAGCATGGAGGTTATATGCAGTTAAACATTGGATCTAACAGCGCGCGTAAAATCATGTTGGCAACAATGACATACATGTATTGGTCAGAAATAATCTGAAATAATATGATCTATTGTTGTGTCAATTTTGAATGAAATCCATTAGTTAGTATAGAAGTTACATGCATTTTAAAATTAGACCTATCCGCAGGCTTAGAATCATGTTGGCAGCACTGGCGTAGGCCTATATAAGTTACTCCAAATTAATCTAGAATGCCAGGTACTATACGTGTGCAAAGTTTAGAGCTATTGGCTTGCATACTTTCTGATATATTGATATTAGGGTAACAAAAATAGAGACAGTATTTATTAACAGTTGGCAGCCCTCGTTACTCTTAAGAATCGGCATAGTCATATATGTTATGGTACACATAGCACACACAAAATTTGGTTGAAAGCCAAATGATAGTATAGAAGTTACATGTATTTAAATTTGGATCTCTCAGTAGGCTTAGAATCATGTTGGTGACACTGATGTATATTAGTTACTCCAAATTAATATAGAATGTCAGGTACTATATGTGTGCATAGTTTAGAGCTGTCGACTTGCATACTTTCTGATATATAGGCATTTGGATTTAAAAAATTGAGAGCATTTATTAACAGTTGGCAGCCCTAGTGGCTCTTAAGTATATGCTCAGTAACATCTGTTTATGTATAGGTACACATAGCACATACGAAATTTGGTTGAAATCCAATTGATAGTGAAGAAGTTATATGCATTTAAAGTTTGGACCTATCAGCAAGCTTATAATCATTCTGGCAACACTGCCATGTATGGCCTCCTGGAAATTAAACTGCAATTTTATTATCTATACGTGTGCCAATTTTGAAATAGCTCCCATTCATACCTTCCAAGATATCCAACATGGAGCTCAAATTTCAATTGCGATTTTTCAGCAGTTGGTAGCACTGACATCATTTTCAAATATGGCCGTGAGATATTCAGGTATAGATCTTTACTCCTACCAAATTTTGTTTCGATTGCTGCAGCCGTTTAGGAGTTGATAGGGGAGACACACACACACAGCCAGACAGACAGAGAGACAGACAGAAGGACAGACAGACAGACAGACAGAAGGACAGACAGACAGACAGACAGACAGACAGACACACATTTGCCCGATCTCATAAGTCTACTTTTTCCTCATTTTTGAAAAATGTGAAAAGTAGGCTAAAAATTAAATGTCAGTGGATTGAAATTTGTATCAGCATTTACCGTACCAAGTTTCACTGCGCTCGGATCGTTAAATCGCGAGAAACGTCTATTTAAATATTTAAATTTCGCGTCGCCACCATTTTGGATTTGTGCTCACCAGGTTATTGAAAGTTCCATAGGTGAGCTTATGTTCGTAGCCTCTATCAACATACAACATTTCAGTTTGATTGCTGTCATAGATTGGAAGATGTTAAGAACCGTCTAAATAATTCGCATGGTCACCTTGTTGGAGTTTTATTTATACAGGCCATAGAGTTATGTACTATTAGATGACGATTATTGCGTAGGTTCATTACTCGAGCGTTGACTTCGATCGCATGATTAGGACACAAGAAATAAAAACTTAATTTTAAAATTTCGTACAACTGTCATCTTGAGGTTATGTAAACAATTGAACTAAATTAGACGTTAGTGCATTGCAATGTGTATAAACATTTGCTGTACCGTGTTTCACTGCGCTCGGATGGTTAAGTAGCGGTAAATGTCTATTTAAATGTTTCAAATTCGCTTGGCCACCATGTTAGTTTTGTACCTAAAAGGTTCTTGAAAGTTACATAAGTGAACTTCTAGCAGTGCCCTTTATCACCGTACAAAATACCAGGGTGGTATCAGTAATAGTTTCGGAGATATAGAATGCCGGTAAAATATTTCGCAATACCACCATGTTGAACTGGTGAGACGTAATAATATTTGAAGGGTACGGTCGGGTTCGGACGAAATAGTAATATGACCTTACCGAGTAACATTGAAATCGCTTAGATTTTATTAGGGGAGACACTCACTCACACGCATACGCACAAACACACACACACATACACATATAAGAGTTTGAGCCGACGAGGATCGCTCATATGAAGTTTATACTATTTAAGGTGGCAGTGGTAGGTTACCTTGTCGACCATGAGGTTTACGTGAGCAATAGCACCACATATTTCCACCGCTAGGTTTACGTGTTATGTACGTCTGCCATGTACAATGTAAAGTGCGTTTTCTCACATTTTTATTGAGACATGTGTTTGAAGTAGAGATTTTTTCTACTTGTCTTCGTGTGTTATGATGGTCATTAGGTAATTAAATACACTGTGAGGGATAAAACTTATACTAAATATGATCATAAAAATCATGTGATAGAATTTCTTCACTTAAATTGAATTATAATAATCAAGTAACTAAATAAGACGTGGTATGTTAAACCAGTACACTTCGAACTTGTTATTGATGAATATTAGGTGTCAGTGACCTCTGGTAGCGGAAGTTGAAACTACCTGAAATTGAACGGAACATGTAGCTCACCCCATGGGTGTCCGCTTGAAGCAGCTACAGCCTCTGGCAAGCCGAACATGTCCTCGGAGACTCCCGGCACTAAAAGCCATACGCTAAATACATGATAAATTAGGCACAATATTTAGGATAATTTACTCAATTTTGAGACGAATTGATTTGCTGTGATAACATGAAGAAACAGGCAAGGGCTATAATCTGACATGAGAGGTGGTTTTTACTACGCAGTTGCCGACCTAATTTTACCCACACTTAGATGTCGAATGGACACAAACCGTGTCTAATTTGTGTAGGTATGCCCAAATGCTGTGAAAAGCAGGAGTGCCATTCATTTATTTATTTATTTCGCCTTGTAACATGTGTGTATTAGGACAATGCTTTTTATTAGTGTCCAGTTGTGCATAGACTTGTTTTATTTGCGTAGATGCTTAACATCTACAGGTTTAACGCCAGTTAGGAATAGCTAATGAATTAACGTAAACTTAAATGCTAGAAGTGACACCTTCATATTTTTATTGGTGTCAATAAACGTAAATAATATATTTTTCGATTGTCGACGTTTAGATTTCATATCTTTGCAGTAGATTCAGGGTGAGATTATTATTTATTCAATTCTCCATTACAAACATGGGTTACTCTAAAGCACGGGTTAAACCAAGTGCTTTTCAACAATACATAAAAACTATAATACAAACTATAATACATATCATGTATATACAAAATATAAGAGTTCATAATCACTCATTCATTAGCAAGGAAGGATCGCACAATATTGCATGTGGACAATAGGACCGAATGCTGCATACTCTTGTAGATGGTCGGCGGAAGATCCAATTCTTTCAGACTCCTGTGGAGTGTGTGAGGTATGAGGCCGTTGACTGACAAGATTACAGGCACTATCCGGACGCAGTTCATCTTCCATATCCTCTTGATTTCCTCTGCAAGCTGTCCATACTTGGAGATTTTTTCATTCTGTTTACGTTCGATGTTGGTGTCGTTGGGGACTGCTATGTCTATTATAAATGTAGTGCCATCAGCCTTTTTTACTACTATGATGTCTGGTCGATTGTGATCTATTGTTTTATCTGTCACAATACCAGTGTCCCAGTATATTTTACACAGTTCATTTTCGAGGAGGGATGGTGGATGATACTTGTAGTAAGGGATATACTCCTCAGTTAATTTATATTTCTGTGCGAGTGCTTGATGAATGATGCCTGCAACCTGATTGTGCCGCTTTGTATATTCAACTGATGCTAGTATTGGGCAACCTGCAGTGACATGGTCAATGGTCTCGAGATGAATGGCGCATCGCCTGCATTTGTCTGAAATTACACTGGTATCTTTGATGATGTATTTCTTGTAATTTTTTGTAGCAATGACTTGATCTTGGATGGCAATTGCAAATCCCTCTGTTTCTCCAAACAGTCGACCACTTTGTAACCACATACACGATGCGTTTTTATCAATACTCTGTTGGGATAGGTTGCTGTAGTATTTTCCATGGAGGGTCTTTTCTCCCCATGCCTTTTCTTTTTCATGTAAGTGTAGTGGCTGGCTGATATGATCATCAGAGGATGTACGAAGGTTCAATACTGTGTGTTTATCAGCAAGTACAATGGCTTTATGGAGAATGCTGTTTTCCTTTCTTTGATAGAAATATCTTCTAAGGGTTTTAATTTGGTTCTGGAGCAAAATTTGTAAATCCAGTACTCCTCGACCTCCCATCTTTCGTGGAAGAGTGACCCTTTCTTTACAGGCGTTTGGATGGTGTAAACGGTAAGTAGTGAGAAGGGTCCTTGTTTTTCTCTGCAGGCTTTCCATTTCTGTTGCTGACCATTTCAGAATACCAAATGAATATACTAGGGTTGGTATAGCGTATGTGTTGATAGCTTTAATTTTGTTCTTTGCACATAGACTGGTTCGCAGCACTTGATGTAGTCTTGTGGTATATTTTCCAATGAGTTCATCTTTGATACTTTTATGATCCAAAGTTGTATTTTGAGCAAATCCCAGATATTTGTAGGTTTCTATTTCAGTCATTCCTTCAATTAGAGATCCTTTGCGTAGCTCATGTGGTTCAGAAGTTGCATATTTACCTCTTTCAATTGTCAGACGCTTGCATTTTTTCACTCCCAGCGTCATTCGGACATCGGATGAATATGAATCTATTATATTTAGCATGGCATTCATTTGAGTCTCACTGTGTGCATATACTTTGAGGTCATCCATATAAAGGAGACGGGATATTCTGTATTTCCTATTGTAGTATTTGATGTCAAATCCGAAACCGGTGGATTTTAGAATTTTAGAGAGAGGATTGATGGCTAAGCAAAACCATAATGGGCTTAGCGAGTCTCCTTGATAGATACCACGCTCAATTTTTATTGTGTCAGATGTGACACATTCATTGTCTGTCTTAGTATACAATAAGTACTGTTTTCCAATTATCCATCGTGACCTCCAGGAAGTGAATTACAGCAGGGTTAATCTTATACATATGGAGGATTTCTTTCAGCCATGAATGCGGGACTGAATCAAATGCTTTCTGGTAATCTATGTATGCCGTATATAGATTCCTTTGATTATGTATCGCCTGTTGTGTTATCACAGAATCAATAACTATCTGTTCTTTGCATCCTTGCGACAGCTTCTTGCATCCTTTCTGTTCCTCAGCCAAAATGTTACGTTTGTCGAGAAACTTGTATATTTCGTCCGCAATTATGGACGTAAATAGTTTGTAAAGTGTTTGGAGACAGGTGATAGGTCTGTAGTTTGATGGGTCTTTAGTATTCCCACTTTCTTTTGAGATTAGATATGTAATTCCAGCAGTAAGGAAATCAGGACATTCCTCAGGATGATGGATGAGGTAAGTAAATTGCTGGGCTATCTTCTGGTGCACGCACGTGAAATGTTTGTACCAATAATTGTGAATTTTATCTGTGCCCGGCGCTTTCCAATTCTGAGTTCTCCTTATAGCATCATACACATGCCGTTCTTCAATGGTATCAAAATCCATTTCTTCATATACATTATTGCTATTTCGTTCTTCGTTGATCCAATTTGCATTTTCATTGTGCGGTGACTTTGCAGCCCATACACTTCTCCAAAAATCTTCCGTTTCTTACGTGCTAGGAGGTTCTGCTTTTGCCATGGATTGTTTGTTTCGTTTGATTATTCTGTAGAACTGGCCTTCATTGTTGGAGAAAAGTTTGTTTTGTGTTTTCCTCGCTCGTGATTCCTTGTACCTCCTGAGTCTCGCTGCTTTTGCGCATAATTTTAGCTTTTGGTTGTCAATGTATTCCTTGATTTTTTCTGTGTGATCATATTCCTTTATATGGCTCTTGATTTTTCTGAATATATTTCTCAGCTTTCGATTGGTTTTGGGTTTAGTTTTATTGTTTAAATATGCTGTTAGTTGGCCTATGGTTTTCCTCAGTTCCTTGATGTCATTTTCTAAACCACGCGGCCAGGTTGGAATGTATTCTGCATCTGCACCTTTTCCACGAGAGCTTCCAGACAAAGGTATTAGTTTCTGGTTGTTCAGCCTTATTACAGTTACTGCTGCGCAATATACAAGAGAGTTTGTTTCTTCTAGATTAGCGGATGTTTCCACATACTGTTTTAGGATGTTATTTGTCAAACTGAGAAGAGATTTACTCTTTGCTGTTTCTAGGAGTTTGGGCAGCTTTGGTCGATAGTCTACTTTAAGGCCCATAAATTCTGGCATTGCCTCTTTAAACACATGTTCAATAGAACTTGTTTCATCAGAACTCGAGATATTAGTAGGGACAGTTGGTTCAATAATTCCCTCTTCCCCTGTGTCATTTCTGCAGGTTACTTCCTGAACAGCTTGAATCAATAATGTGGATCTGCTTTCATTGTTGGATTCTGAAGCTAGAATTTTTGCTGCTTCCTTTTTAAGACTTTGAATCATTATTGCAGGAAGTCTATTGTTCCTCACTATTACACGTCTTTGGTCTGCAATTCTTTGTTCTGTAACGAAAGAGTAGTCAGGAAAATTCTCCACAAACAAATTGTGCAAATCTTTCCTATATGTTGTGAGGTCTCTCCCTAAGTTTGTAACAATAAAGTAGGAGCGCATTATGAATTTGTTCATCTCATCAGTCCATTTTAAGCGCTGCCTCAGTTTGCCTGCCTTAGTGGTCAGTTGAATGTTTGAAACACTTTCGACAGGGGGAGATGACGGCTGTTGGGTTCTCCTATCTGCGTTGTCGGCTGTAGAATTTTCGGGTGACCCGACATGTGCCCGCCTGTTCAGCATCTTGTCACTGGTGGTTCGCCTGCTGTCACGTTCAGCACCAGCTCCAAACGTGCCCCGACGCACCTCGGGTAGCGTCCTTTTCCGAGGCTCATTATTCTTTGACATTTTCTCCATTATCAATGGGTTGCGTTTTATACCTACTGCCAGGATTTCATTTAGGCCGCCCCTAACAAGGGATACAGACGCCTTTCACAGCCGCCCCTAACATGGAGTACAGACGCTGTTGGCTAGTGCTTATGGCGGCACTGACTCGCCTTGTCACATTGCTGTCTTTGGATATATGTGGCATTTTATAGAGACTGTGGTGCCATCCACAGACCCACCACATCCTGTTAGCAATGCCGCTGTTGGTCCGGGACTGCTTATTCGTCAAGTTGCCCTGCTTATGTCGCAGCTAACCTCCATATCTAGAGGGTGATCCACTATCCGCCACCTGTGGACCCGTCCGGCCGTAGTCAGCTCTACGTCCTCCTCGAGATTATTATTATTATTATTATTATTATTATTATTATTCACTAATCATTGCACTGCGTAAGGAATTAATTGTTATTGCTAAGAACAATTGCGCCCATTATTGGCAAGAATGCTAGTTCAGCGAGTGCTTATATCCACCGCTAGGTAGCGGGAAATTAATTTGTATGTCCCATGTGTACCCATGTGAGTAATCTCGATGAAAAATATGCTTCCGCCTCCAGCTAGCATCAGGACTCGGGCGTGTACCGTTCCCCCATTGAGCAGTTGCATATTTTGGATTTGAAACTAAAAGGTATCAACTCTACAATGATAAGGCACAACTCTATTCTAAGACTTTAATTCAGTAATAAAATCATGGCTTCAAACAAATAAAACAATCCCAACAAACATAAAACAAAATCAAACAAAAATTACTTCCACAATCCACTAATATTAACATAATATCATCATAATAAACTCATATCATAACTCAAACCTTTACCCTTATATCAACTTTACAATTCACTCTAGTGCGCTGATGCACAAACAACTTCAGAAACAAATTGTACTTTAATTCTTCTGTCATCCAATGTGACTTCTTTAATTTCACAAAATTACTTATTCCTTAAACCTCGTCTTAATTTGACAATTATGTGTGCCGTGTGTGTTTGATCTCTCTCTTCCCACCAAATGCTTTACATGCATTAGCCTATTCAGGTGTTGCACAACAATCTACGTGCAACCCCATAATTATGTAAGCTACCCATACACTTCCTCTATTTATATAGCTCCACTGCATGCCGTTGTGATTTCATCTTAAAACTTTAGTTAACGCTGTGTCGGACGGTACTATTAAACTACCCTTGCGCGCGTAGCCTGTGGCGTTAGTAACCAACTTCTAAAAAACGTGTCAGTGACAGTAACAAATTCAACTTCCAACCATTCGTTAGATTGCTAAAATCATGAACCATCAGGGTGATCTATAATTACCAATGTGTTCTTAAACCACATGACTTCATTACTCACTATAACAATGTTTCTTTCAATGCAAGCAAGGTCTTAAATCTTTCCTCTCAAAACGCTAGCCTTCATGGTACGTTTAGCGACCCAGCCCCTTGGAGCTGTCTGTATACAATGGAACGGAGTAGGGGTTGTTCACAGCTGTAAACCGACCCTTGTCTCCCTGATTCCTGGACTTCATCTCCCCCAAGCAGTATTACGATTTTTAAAGACAATACCGTGGTCACAATGACACACATATCTCAATGGATTTAAACTGAATATTATGCAAATAGGTATTGGATGAGCTTTAACATTTATTCCTACCCTGAGGATATAATAATAACTGGCACCAAATAGGTCCATTTCAACATGGAGGCACGAGATTCATAAAAACATTGGTCTAGTAGGATAACCGGTATCTTAAATAAATGCTGCGGTCAGCCCACATGCTGCCGTCATAAGATTCGCTTCACAAGAGCCGAATCATTCAATAACAAGTTCTCGGGGAATCAGATAGAATGCAGAGGTGTCCAACGTTCTCCTCTCACCTATCACAGGATTCGAACCCGGAACATTCCATATCCATCATCAGAGTTAGGGTCCAACACTAATTACACTCTGGCATAAAGCACATATCCCAGTATATCCACGGCATACGAGATTTCATACGTCGAATAGAATACCTGGTTCCATGACCTAATGTTATAATCTTCGCCCTATAATTATTAAGAGAAATCTATCAATTACTCTATAAGCTTTTACAAAAGCTGCAAATTCAATTCACTAGAAAGCTTTTCCATTTCCTTGCAAAATTATATTCCCATTAATACAATATATTTAATATTAAATTCTTTTCTCAATCCCTTAATGTAATCTTACTGTATAATCTTACTGCTTAGATCGATAAGTCTTCCCATTAGCGTAAATATTTCTTGCTTACCACATTTTTCCTGATGTATTCATTCATACCTTTATTATTCATTATTATTATTATTATCCTTACTGACATAAATTACCAAAATCCGACACAACTTAACCATCTTAAAAATCGAATAACCGTGTTCGTTACGTTACATTTACATAACTGATTTGCCATTTTATTAATAGTGGTAACGATTAATCCACTCACTGATGTAACAACATCTCAACTCTACTAAAATCAACACAATAATAATTAAACCTGGAGGGTCTATCTCCTAATACTGATTTTTACTGGCATCTTTATAACTCTGAAATCACATTACATGCAGTGGCCCATACTTCTACATAATCATAATTTGTGGGGTACTCACATATATAGGCTCATCATGGTGGCTCCAACCACTTATATCCTTCCGGGTCTCCTGCCATATGCAGATTTAGTGCGACATTTGCATCTTGAATATACACACTTTATGATACATTTCTCTCACCAACCGCACGGCACTTTTCATTTCTATAAGAAGCTATTGCTTCCAAGACACATGACACTTTATGACACTTATTATACCATTAATTTAAAAGGTATTTCACATATGATTTACACATAACACACGTCACTTTTTACACTTTTCATTGGTTGAAATTCCCCGGCAAAATATCAGAATTGCAGGCGTCGACGGCATCTTCCGTGCTCCTACCAACTCCTGATTGAAAGTCTGGTTCATCTGCCTCCGGAATTCACCAACAGTCTATCAATAATCCTACGGTAAACTTCCTGCTTTGCATAAATATGCTAATTTCCGTCCTAAGCGTTACTATTTGGTATTCTTAAGACATTACCAAATGCTTCGTAAAGTTTCTCTCAGCGCATTCCAGCGTAATAAGACATGTATAACCAGTCAATACATTATACACTGCGCTTAACATTGTACATAATATTTACACAGCTTATTACCTTCAATAGTTCTGCAAATTATATCACACGGTACTTCCTATGTGAACACAAACCATTGTTCGTACTGCTGACATCACCTGCAGCACGACTTTCCTTAATAAAGCCTTCTAAAGGTTTTACTGCGCGGCTTCCCAAGTTGAAGTCCGGGCCTCCTTCCTTGCCTTCGGTAATACGCATTTCACACAATAACGTTCGTTGATTACCGTACTTCCTATTATTTCATGACCATGCATGATTATATTCTCACTTGGTGCATTACGATGTGCGGTGAATATAATGGTCAACACTCAAATGCTCAAGTCTTTGTTTGAGCGTCCTTTCCTGAGCCGGACTGACATACGTTCCGCGCTCGAGTCTGTTCAAAAACAACTACTACGTCTCCGACTGTCTGACAACGACTGACTTCTGCTAAGGGTCGACTCCCTTATATTGGTTTCACACAAAAAGTAGAGCAAAATTTCCCGCGCTATCTCAACTCCTCTCCCAGCGTGATTCTGGTCTCGAAACAATGCTCATCGGGTTCCTTTTTCTTCACTGATCCCAGAACTATCTGCGTGCTGAAGGATCGATCGGCCAATTAATTAATATTAATTGCTTTTCCCATGGCTTGGGGACGCGGTTTCAGTGGGAATCCCTGGCGACATCGTCAAACCCAGCCGCGAACATCCATCGTCCTGTGTCCCTACGCACTCCATTAAATATGCGTCAATTTCGCAGATTAAAGGCTCTAAAATTAGCCTCCTGGCTAAAGATTCACCTGTGTGCAACTCTCATGTAATTGCATTACTCCAATCACGAGTAATCAATGATTTTCCTTGGGATTTTCTCATCCCACTCTCATGTTCCTTCTCAAACGGGGAAGAACCTGGTCATTATTCAACCCCCCCCCCCCCCCAACCCCTTGCAGACGACTTAACTAGGTCAGCGAGATTGACACGGCTCCAAGAGTCTCCTCCTACTATTCTGGGCCTATTAGTAAAACGTCAAATTCTCTACTTCTGCGTTCTAAGTCCAGCATAGCCTGCTCCAAGTAGTCCAATAATGCTGTATTCCGCTCACTTTCCCTGCATTATTTTAATAAATAATGTCATTATCAACTGACATCACCCCAGTGATTAAATATATACTTTCCTCTATGGGTTTTTTACAATGAAACTCCCTTAACAGACCTCGGGTTCGTTCCCTAGTGGAACCTTTATTCTGAGATCACAGTCTCTGAGATCCACGTTCGATATCAGTCAGCTTGACCCCCTCGGGTTCATATTCCCCTTGCAAAACTTATAGAAGTCAATTGCAAGTGACTTTCTGTAAGTAACCAGCTGACTGCCTACCACTGTACGTGTTTACATCTGGGGTCCTTCACCTCGTCTGGCTGCGAGTAGGTTTGTCTAGCTCCCCCTTCTACACTGCGCTCAGCTCTAAGCTGTTCATTCTCTTGACGGAGGGCTTCATTTATGGCCTCAACTTCCCTTGCCGCTTCGACCATTTCTTTGTAAAGTTCTCGCAGGCACTGGCATTCTTGTTGTTTGTCCCTTACACTGGGCAAGCTGTCGGCTTCTCGTTCCGTCTCGCCACGTGAACTTTCAGGTCTGACTGCCTGGCTGACTTCGCTATCCACGTTCAGTTGGGTGTGCGCTGCTAATACTTCTTCTTGTTCGTCAAATTCTTCTGGCGAATGGTAAATTTTTAAATTGGCTGCATTCATAACGACCTAGTTTCCTGTTTCTAAATGCCTTATTCTGTATGCATTGTTTTGTAGGTCTCTAATCACCTCGAACGGGCCTGTTCTAACTCATCCCACTTGTATAGTATCTGATTATACCATACATAATCTGTTGCCAATGCCTCTGCCTCTCGGTATATTGCAGTTCCCCTTGCTAAGCGTCCCTCGAAGTAATCGATCATCATCTTCAACCACGGGTCTTCGCGTTGTAGGTTGGTAAGATTCCGCAAGTCATCCAACGTCTTCTGATCTCGATTCTCAATCTGGACAGCTAGCGCTTCCTCTTCTCTAGGTTAACGGCTTAATATGTCCGGTATTACATTTTCTTTCCCTGGACAGTATTCTATTTCCACATTGAATTGCTGAATATACAGGGACCATCTTGTCAATCGCTGGCTAGACAAGTCTGTTCTTAACAGAAAGGTTAAAGCTTTATGGTCTGTTCTGAGGACTATTTGAAAGCCATACACGAGTTTATGCCATGATTGCAACGCGTACAAAATTGCGAGCAACTCTATCTCTGTAATCGTGTAGTTTTTCTCATGGGCTTTCAACCTCCTACTTATAAAGTCAATAAAAACTTTCTTTTCAGGCTTATCAACATTTTCTTGGAATAGCATCGCTCCTATACCAATAAGTGATGCATTCGTCTGTATGATGAACTTCTGGGTATAATCCGGGTATCCCAGCTTCACATATTCCAAAAGCATTTGTTTTGACCTCACGAATGCTTCCTGACATTGCTCCGTCCAATTCCATCTGCCGCCTTTCTTCAATAGGTCCTGCAGGGGTGCTACTGTCGTAGTATAGTTTGGGCAGTGGTTCGAAAAGAATCCAATTACTCCCAAATACTGTCGGACGTGCTTAACTTTCGTGGGTCGAGGGAAATTTCGAATTACCTCCAGTTTATCTGGATTAGGCTTAACTCCATTTGCATCAATAACATGCCCTAGGAATTTAACTTCCCTCTGACAGAAGTGCGATTTCTTGATATTAACCTTAAAGTTAGCTTCTCGAAGGTCATCTAGAAACTTCTTCAGGTCTCTCATGTGCTCCTCCAGAGATTCTGATGTGAGTAGAATGTCGTCTACATATCTGATGGTACTCTCCTTCACATCATTTGATAGATTGCGATCTAACGCTCTTATCAGGGCTGAACCAGCTGTTTTCAACCCAAAAGGTAGCCTTAAAAATGTGTATGTGTGTTGATCAAACATGAATCCTGTCAACAGACTAGTTTTCTTCTCTAATTCAAGATGGTGGAAACTGGACGTGATATCCAAGTTTGTGAATACGGTCTTCCCTTTGAACTTCCTGAGGATCTCTTTAATAGGTGGCACTTGGTCGAACTCCGGAATAACCTTCACATTTAAATGTCTCAGGTCCAGACATACTCTGACAGTCCCGTCTGTCTTAGGTACGATTACCAATGGACTTACATAAGGCGTAGGTATCTTCTCAATAACACCGGCCTCCAACATCTCCTGAATTGACTCTTTCACCTTGGCATAATGCTTTTCGGCTATAGGGTAGGGTTTCTGCCTAAATGGTGTCCAATCACTGACTTGAAAAGCATAAGTGAAGTTCTTTATACGACCAGGTCTCGAATCAAAGACTTCCTTCTGTTCCAGTAATAATTTCCTTAAATTTTCCTTCTCTTTTAGCCCAATTTTTGCTTCGTCTAGTTTTTCCGAAATATATTCTTCCAGTTCGGGTTCCAGATCTTTCTCCATGTCTGTGGCTAGTGTTTTCAGTTCTTCTTCCAACTGCTCCATAGCTAACACTTCTTCCTCCGCCACGTCTCTGTATGTATGCCATACTTGTTCATCTGACCCTGGTTCGTTCTGATTGATTGCGACCTCCAAGCCTTCAGCTTCCTCATTCACATGGAACATAACCCTGTCCTGTGCTAGGTCTATTATCACTCTGTATTCCCTTATAAATTCTGCCCCAATAAGTAGGTTATAAGGCAGTTTGTTTACTAATAAAAAGCTCTGTGAGAAAATAGAGCCTCCTATCTGTAAATCTAGGAATACCTGATATTTACATATCATCGTTCTGTCTGGAATTACCCCCTTTTATTTTGACACTAGAGATCGGTATTTTCAAAACATTCTCTCTCTGGGCTATTTCATTATATAAAGCTTGTGTCATAAGGCACACTGTTGAACCCGTGTCTAACAGACTTCTTATTTTAAACCCTGCCACTCTTACTATTATAATAGGCAATTCTCTCTTGACCATGACCTGTGATCCTCCTGTATCCTCGATTAGCTCTTCTGGTTTGGCTAACCAATTGATGATGTTAACTGACTTCCATCCATCAGTCTCGAACTCTTCTAATTTTGGAGTTTTTTTAGGTAGATTTCTTTAGAAAGCTAACTATTGCAATGTGTCCCATGTTTCGACTTCCGGAAAATTTCGACATATCTTCGCGTTTCACATCCCCCAGACCCCAAAACCACCGTCAGTTCAAAAGTTTATATATAATTTATGTATGTATATATATATATATATATATATTTATATATATATGTATATATGTATATCAGTTTCTTGTGGACACGATAACTGCCGTAATTTTGCACCAATCACTTTGAATTTTTTACATAATATGTATCCCTATAAAATCTCGGTCGAGTTCGTTAATGGGCAAAATCGGTCGAAGGGGGTGAAAATGGGGGGCTTTTTTTTCGAAAAATTGAAATTTCGCTATAACTCTCTTAATACGCGAAATATCGAATCCATTCAAAGTTCATAATATGTGTCGGATAAGTGCCAACAATTTATGTCAAATAAGTTTTTTGATAGCACCAACCATTGACCAAAGGGGTGGAAAAAAGTGGGTTTTTCGGGAAACATTAATCATATCTCTCTTAATAGGCACAATATCAAAACCGTACAAAATGGACAATATTCCCCTAATAATTACCTAAAACTTTTGTCTGAAAGAATTTTTGATATGACCCACCATTACGCCAATGGATGAGAAAAATGATTTCGGAATTATACGAAAATGCCAAGAGCTATCAGAGGTTGCCATGGCATCACTACTAAATTGATGAGGGATGAGCCGTTGCCATGACAACGCACTTGCACGAGATCAGATTCAGTATTTCCATCTGACTAAGCCGGCCCCGTGGTGTTGGGGTAGCGCGCCTGCCTCTCACCCGGAGTCCCCGGGTTCGATCCCCGGCTCCGTCAGGGATTTTAAAACTGACGTGAGGGTTGGAACGGGGTGCACTCAGCCTCGTGAGGACAATTGAGTAGCTGTCTGACAGTGAGACAGCACCCCAATCACGAATACCAATATTAACGGCCGAGGGGACCCGACGCGCTGATCACGCGTCACCCCAATATCTGCAGGCCAAATGGCTGGGCAGCGGTCGCTTGGTCGGCCTTAGCCCGTCATGGGCTGGTTGGTGCCAGGGGTTGACTTTGACATCTGACTAAGTGGGAAGCGGGTTCGGTGACGTAACTGGTAGCATGCAGAATGTCTATGCCCAAGGTCACGGTTTCAAAGCCGGCCGAAGTCGTCGGATTTTCTAAGAGCGCTAAAATCCCTCGGTATGCTTTCCTTTGGAGGGGAAGTTCCAACGTTCGTTACCAGTTGCTGGTTGGGGTGGCATCTAGTAGCCAAGTTCACAGCTAGGTGTCATTGACGGTAGTACCTGGTAGCAACATTAGGAACTACTGCTTGAAATTGACCGTCTGCAGTCCTTACCTGAATTACAGACTAATACATCCATTACAATTCACACCGTTTATCAGACAGATTCTACACTCACCCAAAGTACACGGGGTTAGATGACCACGTTGTCGCAGCCCCTAAACTGAGGAACCAACCAGAGGTAGATTTCATTAGAAAGCTAACTATTGCAATGGGTACCATGTTTCGACTTCCGGAAAATTTCGACATATCTTCGCGTTTCACATCCCCCAGACCCCAAAACCACCGTCAGTTCAAAAGTATATATATATCAGTTTCTTGTGGACACGATAACTGCCGTAATTTTTCACCGATCACTTTTTACCGAATATGTATACCTATAAAATCTCGGTCGAGTTCGGTACTGGGCTAAACCGGTAGAAGGGAGTGAAAATGGGGGGCTTTTTTTCGAAAAAGTGAAATATTGCTATAACTCTCTTAATATATGAAATATCGAATCCGTTCAACGTTCATACTATGTGTCGGATAAAGCCCAAAAATTTATGTTTGAAGATTTTTTTTATATCACCAACCATTGACCAAAGGGGTGGGAATAGTGGGATTTTCGGGAAACATTAATCATATCTCTCTTAATAGGCACAATATCAAAACCGTACGAAATGGACAATATTCCCCTAATAATTACCTAAAACTTTTGTCTGAAAGAATTTTTGATATGACCCACCATTATGCCAAGGGATGAGAAAAATGATTTCGGAATTATAAGAAAATGCCAAGAGCTATCAGAGGTTGCCATGGCAACACTACTAAATTGATGAGGGATGAGCCATCAGACGTTGCCATGACAACGCACTTGCACGAGATCAGATTCAGTATTTTCATCTAAGTGGGAAGCGGCTTCGGTGACGTAACTAGTAGCATGCAGAATGTCTATGCCCAAGGTCGCGGTTTTAAAGCCGGCCGAAGTCGTCGGATTTTCTAAGAGAGCTAAAATCCCTCAGTATGCTTTCCTTTGGAGGGGAAGTTCCAACGTTCGTTGCGAGTTGCTGGTTAGGGTGGCATCTAGTAGCCAAGTTCACAGCTAGGTGTCGTTGACGGTAGTACCTGGTAGCAACATTAGGAACTACTGCTTGAAATTGACCGTCTGCAGTCCTTACCTGAATTAAGACTACTACAGCCATTACAATTCACACCGTTTATCAGACAGATTCTACACTCACCCAAAGTACACGGTGTTAGATGACCGCGTTGTCGCAGCCCCTAAACTGAGGAACCAACCAGAGGTAGATTTCATTAGAAAGCTAACTATTGCAATGGGTACCATGTTTCGACTTCCAGAAAATTTCGACATATCTTCGCGTTTCACATCCCCCAGACCCCAAAACCACCGTCAGTTCAAAAGTATATATATATCAGTTTCTTGTGGACACGATAACTGCCGTAATTTTTCACCAATCACTTTTTACCGAATATGTATACCTATAAAATCTCGGTCGAGTTCGTTACTGGGCTAAACCGGTAGAAGGGGGTGAAAATGTGGGGGCTTTTTTCGAAAAAGTGAAATATTGCTATAACTCTCTTAATATATGAAATATCGAATCCGTTCAACGTTCATACTATGTGTCGGATAAAGCCCAAAAATTTATGTTTGAAGAGTTTTTTTATATCACCAACCATTGACCAAAGGGGTGGGAATAGTGGGATTTTCGGGAAATATTAATCATATCTCTCTTAATAGGCACAATATCAAAACCGTACGAAATGGACAATATTCCCCTAATAATTACCTAAAACTTTTGTCTGAAAGAATTTTTGATATGACCCACCATTATGCCAAGGGATGAGAAAAATGATTTCGGAATTATAAGAAAATGCCAAGAGCTATCAGAGGTTGCCATGGCAACACTACTAAATTGATGAGGGATGAGCCATCAGACGTTGGCATGACAACGCACTTGCACGAGATCAGATTCAGTATTTTCATCTAAGTGGGAAGCGGCTTCGGTGACGTAACTAGTAGCATGCAGAATGTCTATGCCCAAGGTCGCGGTTTCAAAGCCGGCCGAAGTCGTCGGATTTTCTAAGAGCGCTAAAAATCCCCCAGTATGCTTTCCTTTGGAGGGGAAATTCCAACGTTCGTTGCGAGTTGCTGGCTGCGGTGGCATCTAGTAGCCAAGTTCACAGGTAGGTGTCGTTGACGGTAGTACCTGGTAGCAACATTAGGAACTACTGCTTGAAATTGACCGTCTGCAGTCCTTACCTGAATTACTGACTAATACAGCCATCCCTAAGTACACGGGGTCACATGACCGCGTTGTCGCAGCCCCTAAACTGAGGAACCAACCAAAATCTCTGCGGGAGATATAATTTTGCGTGAAGAAGTAACAGACCGTTACATAGTTACACATCAGTGTCGAAACCTAGCATAAGGACAGTGTGACCACAAGTATAAAAATGGACCCCAAATGACAAGAAGGTTACCGTTCCCATAAGACAATAAAATGTTTAAAATAAGCATAAAATGACGAAAAACAAAGTTAATTAAGCTCCAATTATAAAATACCTTCTCGCAATAAATGAGGTCTGATCCTTCTACGAAAACCTGCATATTCTGCCTATTTTCGCCTATCCCCAAGTTTGTCCGGTGAAATCTACCTCCGCCTTCCGGCGTGCCGAGAGGACTTTTTTCTATAGCGCCAGTTCCCTTAGAATTTCTTCTCTCTTGTTCGCTGCGCTGTACCTCCAAACTCTTAGCTCCATCCCCATATCTGTCTGGCGACGTCCTGTTCTGCATAACTTCTTGCCAGCGGATTTGTTGCTCCTGGGGCTCATCTCCCCTTTCCTCGAGGTATCGCAATGAAGCGTGATATCGTTCCTCTACCTCGTCATCGAAGTTACTTCTTCTTTCCTGGGGTCTCCAATTTCTATTGTTGCCTTCTTGGCCATTGTTACCTCCATTGTTTTGGTACGGTCTACCCCTGGTATTCTGCTTATTCCACGAATTTCGGCCTCTTCCTCCTCTACTAGCATTCCCTTTGTACTTCGGCTGCCATCTTTTGGGTTCCTGTTCCCATTGACGTCCGTTGGAATCTAATGTTTCAGTGCTCGTAGCTTTGTTGTTCCTGGGAGCTTGATGTTGGTCAGTCTGCGTGTTGGTCACGTGTACCTGTTCCACGGTTCGATTCTGACGCATCGTATTGGCTGTTGTGAGGTCCAGTTGTCAAAGAACTGTCTCCATTTCCATAGCAGTTTTCGCATTTGCCGAGATTAGCAGTCTTTGGATCTCGTATGGAAGCTGCTTGGCGATAGCAATACATAGCTCCAGCTCGCTAGGTTTTTGATCAAGTTCTTTCAACCTACACATTTGAGATATGTCAAAACTCTGCGTACTTCGTTGGGTTGTTGGTGCTGTATCTTTTGGAATACAAATCCAATCTCAAATTTTGCTGTGTGGCTGGATCCCAGTACCGTTTCAAAAATGCCTCCCGAAACTCCTCAACAGTATCGGAAGTATACCGGAAACTGCGAAACCATAATGCACATTCTCCCTCTGTTAATTTCTCAATGGCTCGTAGCCTGCGCTCTTGCGGTATCCGCGCGTCATTCAAATATTCAGACACTTCCTTCACCCAATAGTTTGGTGTCATATTACAGTGGCTACCTGAGAATTTCCTTGGTTTCTCTTCGCTTGCCCTGATTACGTTTATCACCTGGGTGTGCATAGCATTTTCATGTGGCGTTGATGCTGCAACTGGTGCACCTGGCGTCATATAAGTACTTTCGCCTGGGCCTGTAGCATTCCTGATTATAGGTTGGGTTTCTAAGTCTGCCCACCTTGTTTTCCTCATATCTTCCATGCTTCCTTCACTTGACTTAGGATCCTTCATAAGGGTTTCCTCCTGTGCGATTATCCTAGTCCCCATTTGATTGTGGCGCATCACCGCTCTTTCCAGTCGACTAATTACCTCCTTCTCGATTCTGGTAAGCCTATCTCGATTTTCCTCGGCCACTTGAAATGTTTCTTCTTGTCTTCTTTCAGGCTTTGTTTGATATGGGAGATTTCATCCTCTACATCTTCCTTAATTTGAGCAAGGGTCTTGTCGCTTGCCTCTGTCTTCTGGCCTTCTCTCACTTCGAGTTCTTCTCTCAATCCTTTGATTTCCTCTCGAATGTGTCCATTAACCTTCGACATTTCATTCTGGACCTTAATGATCTCACCTCTATTCTCCTCTTGCCTTTTGTTAACTACAACAATGTCACTTTGAACTTGGTCCAGTTCTTGATGAACTTTGCTCATCTGACCTTTCACGTTGCTTACCAGCTCTTTACTTTCATTAGCGATAGCCTTAATCTCGCTTATTTCCTGACTGATCTAATATGTTCTGATCCTGTTTCCTGAGATCACCGTTAATTGCTCTAGCATAGCTTTTCAATTTCTGGTCCCATTTAGAATCGTTCTCTTCTAACCTCTGATCTACCGTTCTCGTAAATTCTGAAAACTGTTTCGCTTGGCGTTCGAGATTCGCCTCATTTTGGATTTGAATATCCTTAATGTCATTAGACAGGGCATCTAACCTACTGTTGGTTTCATCCTGCGCATGCTTACACGCTTGTAAATTACTTTCGAGCTTGGCTTCTATAGCCTCGAAACGTTTATCTGTCTTAACCTGCATGTCTGATATAATGCTTACAACAGTTTCTGTTGTTTCGGTCTTAATTGTTTCCTGCATTTGACCTAGCTTATCATTTAATTCAACCTTATTTGCATTCATTGCCAGCTGATTGGCATCTAACCGATTACTCAATTCAACCTGATTAGCATCTAAACGGTTACTTAATTCACTCTGGTTATTGTTAATTGCCTCCTGATTGGCATCTAAACGAGTGTTTATTTCATTCTGGAAAGCCTTAGCTTCCAGCTTGTTCTGTTCATTCACAGCGTCAAAATGCTGTTTCAACCCTGCAATCACTTGCAAAATCTCCTCTGTGCCTGACATTTTTACAATAATACACTTTGAGATACAGGCAGGCTTCCTGGAAACATGTGTGGATATGTTTTGAAGAGAGACACCAAACACTGTACACATATTGTAAGATCGTACAAAACCTGTTAATTTTATGATAAATTGTTGATTTGGTATGTAGCGCTCGTACCCTTGGATAATTCTCTTCTAAATAGAGAGATTCTGCGTTACATAAGAATCCTACTGAACTCAAAAATCACTCAAACACAGTTTGAGGCAAAAAAATATTACTATGGTTTTCCCCATGAAATACCATAAAAAATCTATGGGGTTTCCCTAACTCCCATAAGCTCCACAAACCTGGGCGCCATGATAAATGAGTTTACGGTTCATGCTTTGCCCACACACGGGCGACATGATAAATAAAATACACACCTGCGCCTATGGTGACCTGTATTTTAAACTGGCCCCACATATCGGCGCCATGATAAATAAAATAAGCATGTACGTGTGTTTATCAAAATTTATATTGTTTGTATCGGAGCTTAGCTATGGTTAGGCGCGGTCATCCCCTAATTCACGTTAATTGTTACTTTAATAGAGTTGTGTGCACTAAATCTAGACCGACTTTAGTTGTACCTATAGCTCAAATCACTGTACAGGACATCAATTTCCATGTACCCATGTGAGTAATCTCGTTGGAAAATATGCTTCCGCCTCTAGCTAGCATCAGGACTCGGGCGTGTACCGTTCCCCCATTGAGCAGTTGCATATTTTGGATTTGAAACTAAAAGGTATCAACTCTACAATGATAAGGCACAACTCTATTCTAAGACTTTAATTCAGTAATAAAATCATGGCTTCAAACAAATAAAACAATCCCAACAAACATAAAACAAAATCAAACAAAAATTACTTCCACAATCCACTAATATTAACATAATATCATCATAATAAACTCATATCATAACTCAAACCTTTACCCTTATATCAACTTTACAATTCACTCTAGTGCGCTGATGCACATACAACTTCAGAAACAAATTGTACTTTAATTCTTCTGTCATCCAATGTGAATTCTTTAATTTCACAAAATTACTTATTCCTTAAACCTCGTCTTAATTTGACAATTATGTGTGCCGTGTGTGTTTGATCTCTCTCTTCCCACCAAATGCTTTACATGCATTAGCCTATTCAGGTGTTGCACAACAATCTACGTGCAACCCCATAATTATGTAAGTTATGTGTGCCGTGTGTGTTTGATCTCTCTATTCCCACCAAATGATTTACATGCATTAGCCTATTCAGGTGTTGCACAACAATCTACGTGCAACCCCATAATTATGTAAGCTACCCATACACTTCCTCTATTTATATAGCTCCACTGCATGCCGTTGTGATTTCATCTTAAAACTTTAGTTAACGCTGTGTCGGACGGTACTATTAAACTACCCTTGCGCGCGTAGCCTGTGGCGTTAGTAACCAACTTCTGAAAAAGGTGTCAGTGACAGTAACAAATTCAACTTCCAACCATTCGTTAGATTGCTAAAATCATGAACCATCAGGGTGATCTATAATTACCAATGTGTTCTTAAACCACATGACTTCATTACTCACTATAACAATGTTTCTTTCAATGCAAGCAAGGTCTTAAATCTTTCCTCTCAAAACGCTAGCCTTCATGGTACGTTTAGCGACCCAGCCCCTTGGAGCTGTCTGTATACAATGGAACGGAGTAGGGGTTGTTCACAGCTGTAAACCGACCCTTGTCTCCCTGATTCCTGGACTTCATCTCCCCCAAGCAGTATTACGATTTTTAAAGACAATACCGTGGTCACAATGACACACATATCTCAATGGATTTAAACTGAATATTATGCAAATAGGTATTGGATGAGCTTTAACATTTATTCCTACCCTGAGGATATAATAATAACTGGCACCAAATAGGTCCATTTCAACATGGAGGCACGAGATTTATAAAAACATTGGTCTAGTAGGATAACCGGTATCTTAAATAAATGCTGCGGTCAGCCCACATGCTGCCGTCATAAGATTCGCTTCACAAGAGCCGAATCATTCAATAACAAGTTCTCGGGGAATCAGATAGAATGCAGAGGTGTCCAACGTTCTCCTCTCACCTATCACAGGATTCGAACCCGGAACATTCCATATCCATCATCAGAGTTAGGGTCCAACACTAATTACACTCTGGCACAAAGCACATATCCCAGTATACCCACGGCATACGAGATTTCATACGTCGAATAGAATACCTGGTTCCATGACCTAATATTATAATCTTCGTCCTATAATTATTAAGAGAAATCTATCAATTACTCTATAAGCTTTTACACAAGCTGCAAATTCAATTCACTAGAAAGCTTTTCCATTTCCTTGCATAATTATATTCCCATTAATACAATATATTTAATATTAAATTCTTTTCTCAATCCCTTAATGTAATCTTACTGTATAATCTTACTGCTTAGATCGATAAGTCTTCCCATTAGCGTAAATATTTCTTGCTTACCACATTTTTCCTGATGTATTCATTCATACCTTTATTATTCATTATTATTATTATTATCCTTACTGACATAAATTACCAAAATCCGACACAACTTAACCATCTTAAAAATCGAATAACCGTGTTCGTTACGTTACATTTACATAACTGATTTGCCATTTTATTAATAGTGGTAACGATTAATCCACTCACTGATGTAACAACATCTCAACTCTACTAAAATCAACACAATAATAATTAAACCTGGAGGGTCTATCTCCTAATACTGATTTTTACTGGCATCTTTATAACTCTGAAATCACATTACATGCAGTGGCCCATACTTCTACATAATCATAATTTGTGGGGTACTCACATATATAGGCTCATCATGGTGGCTCCAACCACTTATATCCTTCCGGGTCGCCTGCCATATGCAGATTTAGTGCGACATTTGCATCTTGAATATACAACTTTATGATACATTTCTCTCACCAACCGCACGGCACTTTTCATTTCTATAAGAAGCTATTGCTTCCAAGACACATGACACTTTATGACACTTATTATACCATTAATTTAAAAGGTATTTCACATATGATTTACACATAACACACGTCACTTTTTACACTTTTCATTGGTTGAAATTCCCCGGCAAAATATCAGAATTGCAGGCGTCGACGGCATCTTCCGTGCTCCTACCAACTCCTGATTGAAAGTCTGGTTCATCTGCCTCCGGAATTCACCAACAGTCTATCAATAATCCTACGGTAAACTTCCTGCTTTGCATAAATATGCTAATTTCCGTCCTAAGCGTTACTATTTGGTATTCTTAAGACATTACCAAATGCTTCGTAAAGTTTCTCTCAGCGCATTCCAGCGTAATAAGACATGTATAACCAGTCAATACATTATACACTGCGCTTAACATTGTACATAATATTTACACAGCTTATTACCTTCAATAGTTCTGCAAATTATATCACACGGTACTTCCTATGTGAACACAAACCATTGTTCGTACTGCTGACATCACCTGCAGCACGACTTTACTTAATAAAGCCTTCTAAAGGTTTTACTGCGCGGCTTCCCAAGTTGAAGTCCGGGCCTCCTTCCTTGCCTTCGGTAATACGCATTTCACACAATAACGTTCGTTGATTACCGTACTTCCTATTATTTCATGACCATGCATGATTATATTCTCACTTGGTGCATTACGATGTGCGGTGAATATAATGGTCAACACTCAAATGCTCAAGTCTTTGTTTGAGCGTCCTTTCCTGAGCCGGACCGACATACGTTCCGCGCTCGAGTCTGTTCAAAAACAACTACTACGTCTCCGACTGTCTGACAACGACTGACTTCTGCTAAGGGTCGACTCCCTTATATTGGTTTCACACAAAAAGTAGAGCTAAATTTCCCGCGCTATCTCAACTCCTCTCCCAGCGTGATTCTGGTCTCGAAACAATGCTCATCGGGTTCCTTTTTCTTCACTGATCCCAGAACTATCTGCGTGCTGAAGGATCGATCGGCCAATTAATTAATATTAATTGCTTTTCCCATGGCTTGGGGACGCGGTTTCAGTGGGAATCCCTGGCGACATCGTCAAACCCAGCCGCGAACATCCATCGTCCTGTGTCCCTACGCACTCCATTAAATATGCGTCAATTTCGCAGATTAAAGGCTCTAAAATTAGCCTCCTGGCTAAAGATTCACCTGTGTGCAACTCTCATGTCATTGCATTACTCCAATCACGAGTAATCAATGATTTTCCTTGGGATCTTCTCATCCCACTCTCATGTTCCTTCTCAAACGGGGAAGAACCTGGTCATTATTCAACCCCCCCCCCCCCCGACCCCTTGCAGACGACTTAACTAGGTCAGCGAGATTGACACGGCTCCAAGAGTCTCCTCCTACTATTCTGGGCCTATTAGTAAAACGTCAAACTCTCTACTTCTGCGTTCTAAGTCCAGCATAGCCTACTCCAAGTAGTCCAATAATGCTGTATTCCACTCATTTTCCCTGCATTATTTTAATAAATAATGTCATTATCAACTGACATCACCCCAGTGATTAAATATATACTTTCCTCTAGGGTTTTTTTTACAATGAAACTCCCTTAACAGACCTCGGGTTCGTTCCCTGGTGGAACCTTTATTCTGAGATCACAGTCTCTGAGATCCACGTTCGATATCAGTCAGCTTGACCCCCTCGGGTTCACATGCTACCATCCCCCGAAGTTTGACCGCAGTGAAAGAGCTTGTAAGAGCTCCGTTAAACTCAATATGGAATTAACCACCAAGTCACCAGAGCTAACATTAATTGCGTGTCACATTCTTAGCTTGCTTGCTATTAATTATTTATTGAACAGGACTTCGAGAGGGATTAGCTTGAATTCAGTTTAGGGACTTGATTGGTGTTTTTTTTATTATATTAGCGGACTAGCCGAATTTTACCTTGCAGGCTAGGGATTTGTGATTTTAAAATAAATTTAAGTGAAATTTTACATCAGCCTGGACTATTCATTGTCAGATTTGCTGTTTTGGGTGTGTGCTTCTTGGGCCAGTTTCATAACCAACTACTGTACTTCTCCTACACCCAATACTACCCGAGATTAATTTTCCCATATGGGGCTGGTCTGAGAACACATCCTATCCTCTCAGTGTGTGTGTTTGCTGGATGGTGGTGTCAAGAGGGCTGTCTGCGGTCGATGATCCCCCGATATTCCTGTCTAACGCGTAAAATATGTTTTTAAAATGTAAAGTTACAACCTCACACTCTGCTACAGAAGGTAGGCGCCTTTCTCATCACACCACATGGCACATACCATGAGAATACGTTCACTCACGGTACAAGGTTACGGAATTTACTCCATTATATTACCTCCATGCCGTCGAAAGTGCCTGAGAGTTGTGGCAACTTCAAAACCCATATTGCAATTAACATATTTCACACTTGAAGAAACTCATCCTTCGCCTTGTTAATCTGCACTCAATCTAAGAAGTTGCGTAATATCCAATTGTTTACACGGGGCTGATGACCACGATGGAAACAAAACAAAAAATCTAGTCGAAAGTTAAACTCGAGTTGCTCAAGGTAACGCCTCACCACATCTTTGTCAGTCAGGGTAGCCAGCGAGGCAATTTGGTGCGCCAGCACACAACTCGCAAGCTGTATCCGAACTTGGTGAGGTAAATGTGCTAAGACGATGGTGATCCACCGCCTCGTGTGATGCGAGTCAGATCGGGCTAGTTAGCACAAGGTAAGTGCGATGCATCCTCCAGGTTATTGCGAAGTACGTATATCCCATTCTAGCGAGAGGAATTAAAATACACATAGCATAGGATGTCATAAGTGATTTGTGGAGCAAGCTCTTCAAGTTTGGAAGACAAGAATGTACCGTATATTGTAATTAAGGCTTAGATGTAGCCTAGGGGAATTCTCTCGTGCTTTCCTTAGAACATAATTAGTTGGACTGAATCTCTTTTATTATGGACCAATTTAATTAAAATCACAATGTACCATACCACTAATTAAATTTTATAATAAACTGCAATTGAATCAATGCAATGTTTCTGTTTCCATTCTAGGAAAAGATCGCGTCTGTGACTACAGTGGTCTCCAGTGTCTGGACTACCATTTCCGTGAGTTTGTTAATACTTTCAAATGTTGATTAATCTGAACTATCAAAATGCATGCCTTGAATTACCGATGTTGAAAACTAAAAATAATATTCTAAATGCAAAAATGTCATGTATGTTTGTGGATTTTATCTCAATAATTCAAATGCAAATCGCTGAAAATACTCATGTAGTAAGTTACATAACATTTAGAGAACCTATGAAATATTTCAAGCGGCCGGCATGTTTGGTTTGCGTCACTTATTGACATTTGAAAGGCACGGTTGGGGTCAGATTCGGAAGTCCTATCCAAGTTCCATTGAAATCGCTCCCGTGAGTCAGAATTTATTAGGGGGACACAAATGCGGCCTAATGGTGATCTTATACATAATTTACATGACAAATGATATTTTAAGTTTCAGTCGGTCAACGCAAAATAATACCAATTACTGGAATATGTGAAAAGATAGCCTGAAATAAATTAAATGTGATTATGATATATTGTTATGGACTGTTGAAGAAGGAGAAAACTAAAGGATTACATTTTTCACTCAACAAGTGAGCATCATAAGTCCCAAGTATACAAGACAAATGGCTCTATAAAACACTACCCAACCTACAGTCACACCCACAGACAGTCTCTATATAGAATAATTTTGCTATTTATTATTACATGGGTTGTTTTTTAACAGTGGCAACTATGCTGTAACAATGCCATGAAACATAGCCAGGCAATCATGATGTATACCTGAGGTAGCTTAGATACCCACCTTCTCCTACCGTGAATGAACTCGCCCTCCACACGCGATGCATGTGTGTAGCAGTTTTGAGCACGCACTCGTGAAATATAGCTGCAATGATTTGGAAGCAAGATCAAAGGAGCTGGTTGAAAGTTGAATGCTCTTGAGGTCGCAATGCAAAGCAGTGTTACGAGGAATTGCAAGAGACTTGCGGTGCAAGTGAATTACCTTATCGTACTGTAGCACGGTGGACCAAAGCCTTCATAGATGGACGACAAAATGTGACAGACATGCTGTGGCCTGGTCATCCTGCAGTAAGTGATGACGATGTGCAGAACGTTAACGCGATAGTGCTAGCGGATCGAAACACCACAATTCGTGAATTGGCCAACGATACAGGACTGGCGCTTTCGACTGTGTGCTAATCCTGAAGAAGCTGCTTGGGATGCGAAAAATCGCCTCCTCGTGGGTTCCACATTATTTGACCGAACATCAACAATGGCTGCGATATGATGCACCTGGAGCGCTATGTACGAGAAGGCGAGGCCTTCTTACAGCGGATAATCACTTGACGAAACCTGGACCAGAGGTTATAAACCGCAGCTGAAACGCAAATCAAATGAGTGGCGTTATCACGGGTCACCGCGAAAAGTGACGGTTCAGCCAACCGGAACCAATGTGAAGGCCATGCTGATCGTTGCCTACGACTGGGATGGTGTTATCATAAAACATACCGTTCGCCGAGGACGTACCGTTAATGCGGAGTATTACTGTGCATATTTGCATACGAATCAGGTAGCAGCCCTTAGAAGAAAACGAGGACACTTCCTGAATAACCTACCCATCATTCTGCATGACAATGCAAGTCTCAGCCCCTGCGATTACGACCTCATCCCTAAAATGAAAGCACCACTTCGAGGGATCCGCACGGATGACGTTCTCCAGGCCATCGACCGCTCCATCTGTGACCTTCAGAGACCAGGGGCTCTAAACGGCATCCAATGGCTTCCACATCGCTGGGAACGTGTGCAACATAACGGTTGTGATTAATTCGAAGGCCTGTAGAACGTTGAACGTTTAAAGTGTGCTATATATGTGAATAAAAAATAGTTGGCACTATTAAAAAGAACATGTATTTTATTATTTACACAAAATTGTAGTCTTCTCTTAAACACATCAATATGTTGGGGGAAAGGCTCTAAAACTGTGTCAGGTAATGAGTTGCAATATTGTCAATACCGTGATTAATGAAAGAACATTTCCCATAATTTGTACGCTGTGGTCGGCCCTTAATTCGGATGAAAATTCGCGAGAAAAATCCATTTAAATATTTAAATTTCTCGTTGCCGCCATGTTGGTTTTGTTTCTCCAGGTTATTGAAAACTCCATAGGTGACCTTATGTTAATTGCCTCTATCAACATAAAAAAATTGAGTTTGATTGCTGTGGTAGATTCGTAGATATTGAGAACCGTCTAAATATTTCGGATGGTTGCCATGTAGGATTGTTCTATATGTAGACCATGGAGTTATGTACGATTAGATGAAGATTATTGCGTAGGCTCAATATTCAAATGTTCACTTCGATCACATGATTGGAAGGAAAAAGAACGAAGATTGTAATTTTACGTGACCGTTAATCATGCGATTATTAGCCGCGGGACCTTCTTTTTACGTGGAATCTGAACCACAGGACATGCTATTTCGCATCAAAAATCTCACATGCATTGACCGGGAATCGAAGGCCAACAGCTTGACCGCAGTGCCACCACACCCCCAATCGCATGATCGGGACACAAGAAATAAAACCTTAATTTTAAAATTTCGTTATGGAACCAATTGAATTTAATTAGATGCCAGTTGATTAAATTTTGTATGAACATTTACCGTACTAGGTTTCACTGCGCTTGGATGAATAAATCTCGAGTAAATTGTATTTAAATGTTTTAACTTCGCTTGGCCGCCATGTTAGTTTTTTGCTCACCAGGTCATTAAAAGTCCCATAGGTGAACTAACGCTAATATCGTATATCAACATACAACATTTCAGTTTTATTGCTGAGATAGATTCGTAGACATTGAGAACCGTCTAAATATTTCGGACGGTTGCCATGCTGGATTGTTCTATATGTAGGCAATACACTGTAGTTTTATACTCTTAGATAAGGATTATTGCGTAGGTTCATTATTCAAACGTTCACTTCGATCGCATAATTAGGACACAAGAAATAAAAACCTAATTTTAAAATTTCACACCACCGCCATCTTGAGGTTTTGAAAACAATTGAATTAAATTAGAAGTCGGTAAATTAAATTTTGCATAAATATTTACCTTACCAAGTTGCACTGCCCTCAGATGATTTAAATCGCAAGAAAAAAAAATGTTTTAACTTCGCTTGGGTGCCATGTTGGTTGTGTACTTGACAGGTTTTTGAAAACCACATAGGTGAACTTCCAGTAGTACTCTTTATCACCGTACAAACTTTCAGGGTGATATCTGTTACTTTTGCGGAGATATAGAATGCCAGTTAAATATTTCGCGGGTCCGCCATGTTGGATTGGTGAAACGTATTAAAATTTGAAAGACTCGGTCGAAGTGGGACGAGGTAGAAGTAACATATAGGCTATACTTACCGAGTTTCTTTGAAATCACTTCGGCCGTTTAGATTTGATTAGGGACACACACGCACACACATACGCACGCACACATGGACAAAAGGTGATCTCTTAAGCTTATTTTTTCATAAATGAAAGTAGGCTAAAAATAGTTGAATAAAAATGAATACTGGTAGACGTATTGAAATATAACATTATGGAACATTTGTCATTAAAATTTGTTAAACAGTCCAGCAGCGGCAGAAATCTTCTTCACAAGAAAGCAAATAACCATCGAAAACGATTTTAAATACCTGGGCATCACGCTGCAAACGAGTGCTAAATGCTTCACAAAGCATGTGACAGAGAAAACAACACAAGTGGTACGGGGAATGAATGAAATCAGCTACATCAGAACCCTCAGCTTCGAGACAGCAATGGTGCTATTCAGAACTGAAATCATGCCTATACTAACGTATGGGATAGATATCATATGGCCATACCACACAGAAAAGAACCTATCCGCACTAGAGATAGTAAACGCACTGTTCATAAAAATAGCGATCGGAGTGTCCAAGATAGAAAATCATGACTCGTCTACCTCTTCGCACGAGAATCATTCCTCGCTGAAGACCTTAGAATACTCTTTCTTCCCTCTACCCAACACTAAAGCCTGCGAAAAACTTCTAACATCACTAAGCAAACGAAGAGAAGATATACAGTACCTCCAGAATTCTATGGAACTGGAGCCATGATAGGCCGGACGTGGACAATAGCCAACTTCGAGATGAGGCTCGTGCTTACACGACTGGCAGTACACGGTTTTCACCATTATGATTTGTACCAACACATCTTACCACGAACGATCAGAGGCGTGTGAATGCCAACTATGTGGACATACGTGTGAACGCTGCCATTTAGAACTCTGCAGCAAAATAACAAAACCAATTAAACATTATGCAAACCAAGGCGCAGGCACGCAATTCAAGTATATTTCACCTTTGTTTTATGGCTGCAATAAAAGTATTATTCAACAGTTTGGTACTGTACTCGAATTTGTGGTCTGAGTAATATTATTCTCGCCTCTAAGAAAGCATGAGTTTTGTAAATTTATTGGAGCTGGATTTGTGAGCCGAGCTCTGGCTAACGCGAGATCGAGAGGGGACGAGCTCTTTGTGGAACACCGGACCAATCAGAAAAATGCTTGTGGAAAAACAAATCTGAAGGCGGCAGAAAGTGGTCTCGTTTGAACTCCTGGGAGGTAAGCAAACCGCCCATCTCAAATAGGTGTGTATTTGATAGGAAGGGGCAATATAGGCTTTTAGCAACCGGATGAGTTAGCCGTGGTCGTTACGGCATGACTGCTGGCAGTCGCTCACATCCGGGAGGCGAGGATGTTCGAATCCCCCCGCCGTCAATCTTGAAGATGGTCTTCTGTGGTTTCCCATCTTCCTTCCAGGCAAATGCTGGGGTTGGTCCTTAACTATAGGCCACAGCCGCTACCTTCCAACTCCTCGTCCTTACATTCAAACTTTCCTCCCCAGACAACATTCCACACGCACGGTACTTGTAGCTCACCCATTGGGTGTCCGCCTCGAAGCAGCTACAAAACTGGCGAGCCGAACATGTCCTCGGACACTCCCGGCACTAAAAGCCATACGCTAAAAAAAAGGCTTTTAGCACAGCCAAAATTGGTGTTGAAGGTGTCCAGTGACGCGATGTTATATCACGTGACGATCTTGTGGCCAATGAGAAAATTCAATGGATATAATTACCAATACTTACAATAATGTAATTACGAGTTATTATACGACATTATACGACATTTTATGGTTTGAGAAGTTGCAATTATTAATATGAAGAATTGTCAGAGATACGATTTTGAAGAAATATGTCCCAGAACGGCAGAAAATGGATAGAAAGAGGATCCCGCCTAGACTGCGCGCGGATTTTCCTGATGACGTCAAATTGGCGTAGAGACGGGGAAGCAGGCCAAATTTTCGAAGCTTTTTGTTCGGGAGACGTTGTGGGAGATAGACGTGTCGAACCGCGGTCCGCGAGTGCGCGCTTCGTGAGTGATTATTGCACAGGTGCAGGGGCGCACCCAGAATTTTGGTTTGGAGGGGGCTTTCCTCAATAACATGATTTCAGCTATGGAAAGAGAATGTGTCCATTATTATTCTTGTATGTAAATATTGTTACGGCTGTGAGTTTGTTTCATCGCTCGCCGCATGAGTCACAACTGCCCCAGGGCTGGGCTGCTCTGCCTCAGTGTATTGCGTGTGCCTTATGCAACAGGACTACTAGGACAAAGGGATGGTCCAGAATATTCGTGACTCAGCCAGTGAAGGAAACCTCGAGAAGCCGTGAACCCTGGATGGGTCTAGAAGCATTTATTGAGTCAACGGCCTGCTATATAAGAGCGACCTGTCAAGCAGTTGTGGTTGTGTTTTTCGAGCTAGTGCGAGAGTTTATCCTGATTGACAGAAGTGTGGTGACTTGCGAAACCCCTAGTGAAGCCGATTCTCTTGACAGCGAGGGAGTGAGAAGCATACAGGGGACTGCCTGTGTTTTGAGCGAGTGTGATTTCACTGAGCGATAGACGTATTGTGGCGAAGTGCCGTGCGAGTTACGAAATCCAGTGACATTGTTTCCCAGCTTGTGAACAGCGAAGCAGCGTGTAGCAAGTAACTGTAGTTTGTGTACATGAGGAAGAGGTGCAGGTAGTTTCTGTCAAGGCCACCTGACTCATTAAGACGAATTAACTTCTGTGGTTTGTTGACAAGTGAAAGGGGGCAAGAGCTCTCCATAAGGAAGAGACTTGAGGAAACTGGAGTAAGGCTCTAATTGCTTGTATTTGCTGTTGAGTGGTCTATCTTTCTGGCCAAAATAAATTTAATTATTTCATTTAAAGGAACAATCTGTGTTGTGCTTCAACCCACCGTAGTCCAGTTAACAAAAGTGCCACTGGAGGGGGGGGGGGGGGGTGCACGTAACAACTGGTGTCAGAAGCGGGATTACGAACTCAAACACAAGCACAACACCTGACGGTCCTGGTTTCAAAACCCGAGCAGGTCATTTTTTTATTTTAATTTTCCTGTGAGTGCATGCCCTTTACAAGACAAACATCTAAAATGGAAGCGCAATTTGCAGCATTGCTAGAAAAGTTAAGTGGCATGGAAGCCAAGATGGAAGACGGCCAGAAGAAGATGGAGGACGGCCAGAAGAAGATGGAGGACGGCCAGAAGAAATTTGCCAAGGACCTGAAGGATGACCTGAAAAAGCTAGAAGACGGCCAGAAGAAGATGGAGGACGGCCAGAAGAAGTTAGCCGAGGACCTAACTGCCAAGCTAGAAAACGGCCAGAAGAAGATGGAAGACGGTCAAAATAAGCTAGCGGAGGATCTGAAGAGGATAGAGGACGGCCAGAAAAAGATGGAAGACGGTCAGAATAAGTTGACACAGGACCTGAAGAAATTAGAACTGGGTCTGCGTGAGGAAGTCACGGCAGTAGAAAAGAAGTTCGATGCCTTACAAGTGGAAGTTGCCGAGCTGCGCCAACGCCCGCTGATGGGGGTGGAGGAGAAATTCAACGCCTTACAAAAGGAAATTGCCGAGCTGCGCCAACGTCCACTGACGGGGGTGGAAGAGAAATTCAACGCTCTACAAGAGGAAGTTGCCAAGCTGCGCCAACGCCCGCCCACCGTTACACCGGGAATATCAGGAACGGGATATAGCAGAGTGACGCCCCCTACCTTCGACGGAAAGGTCCCGTGGAGCACCTACTTACGTCAGTTCGAGGCGGCCTGTTCCATAAATAACTGGAACAACACAGAAAAGGCTACAGCTCTCATTGTAGCGCTGAGAGGTGACGCCCTTAACGTCCTTCAGGCCATCCCGACTGGATCCCAGGACTACGCTTCACTGATCGCCCATATGGAGTCCCGATATGGAGATAGCCATCTTCAGCAGGCCTACCAGATGCAGCTCCGGACCCGGGTACAGAAGAACGCGGAAACCCTGCAGGAGTTCGGGATGGACATCGCACGCCACGTAAGGCTCGCCTATCCAACAGCGCCGGCCGACTTTCTGGAACAGATTGCGATGCAGACCTTCACCGACGGACTACGGGACTCGGACACTCAACAGGCGCTGCGACTCGCGCGCAATAAGTCTGTGGCAGATGCGATGAGCCACGCACTTGAGTTCGAGACGGCAAAACAGGCATCTAGAATGCGCGCGCGGGTGCGTCAGGTGGACATCGACGAACCATCCAAAGCCGACAAGACCAAGCCCCAGGTCGATGAACTGATGGACGCGCTAGGCCGGTTCTTCAAGGGTCGCAGTACCACCAACAAAAACGTAGCCGAAGGACATCCGGAGAGGCGGCCCGGAAGAGGACTACCGACCTGCTGGACCTGCCGTAAGAGAGGCCACCTGAGCAAGGACTGCGGTGATCAGCGCCGCCAAGGGTTTCCGTCGGGACAGTCAGTCGTAGGGAAACCACGCGGCCCAGGAAAGCAAGTATCAGCCAGCCTTGGGGGGCAAAGGTTTGCTTGTGACAGTCGTCAAGCCCCGGCAGTCCAAGTTCGTGTGACTGAGTTAAGGAGGGATAATAGCAGTCTGATGGTCGACGGAGTCGTCAACGGAGAGAGCTGGCCCATGCTAATCGACACGGGAGCATCGAGGACCATCGTCAGTCCCACCGTGATCCCGAAGTGGAGAGTGCAACCCACACAAAGGAACCTCCAACTAATAACCGCGACCGGAGAGACCGCACCGGTACATGGCGAAGCATCACTGGAGTTCGTCATTGGTCGACGGGCGATAAAGCATCCAGTGCTTGTGGCTGACGTATCAAATGAAGTGATCATCGGACTGGACTTCATGGACCAGAACATCATCATCTTGGATCTGAGTATCAACACTCTGCACTTCGGAGGTGAGGAACTTGCTTTGCAACCAGCACACGAGGCCGTCACCCCACGACGAGTAAGGCTGAGAGAGAACGTCATCGTTCCCACCAGGACAGAGATCAGCGCTGCCGTAATTGTCGACGGAACTGCTGAGGAAGTGGCGGCTGTCATCGAGCCAAAATATGAGGACATCCAGACAAAAGGATTGTTAGTTGCCAAGACCCTCATCAACACGACGTCTCGGCCGTACGTCCGCCTGTCCAACCTGAACGACTACGACATTACGGTTCACCGGGACACCAACCTAGGAGTCTGTGAGCCTGTTACCTGGATTGCCCGCATCACAGATACGACGGACGGACACCTGCAGACGGACGGTTTGGAAGGTTTCTTTATGTTTATGTGATGCAATGTTTTTAAAGTGTTCCCAGGTTTTTAGGGGGGGCTTAAGCCCCCAAAGCCCCCCCCTGGGTGCGCCCCTGCACAGGTGAATGGCAGATAGTGTTTCTACGGACAGTGAACTGCTTTTAGAATTGGATAAACGTGTAGTTTGTTTGAACACGAGTATTATTGAGAAGATTGTGTGGAAAAATGTTACGAGAATTGAGAAAGAATAGCAACTAGTGTTGGTGAAGGAACAGGTCAGAAGCAGTGATGCCAGTGTTACAGAGTGCAGTTTCAGAAACGAGCAGACTAAGTTGTTTAGACGTTGCTAGAACGGAGTGGACAGTATTTGAGTGCAGATCGTAAAGCATGGAAGCGCGGACTAGTGAACGAACTACCATTAAATATTATACGACTCGATTAGGAAAATGGTATTTCAATTGAGATTGAGAGGGACATTGTTTGCATTATGGAAGTGATGATCGTTGTGGGCTAAATATACAATGGGAAATATGACCTACAAGATGAACTCGAGAATATCAGGAGTGACTTAGAATGTCAGGAGTGACATACTGTATAATATTTGGTGATGATATTTTCTCGATAACTTCAATGATCACGCACTTATGAAAATAAAACGGACTAAACATCTCAGAAGAGTTTGAAAGAATTGTACGCAGAAGATATGAAGAACAGAAGAGCAGATGAGTTGAACGGGAAGAAGAACAAGAATGAAGGTCCTGAATCGGGAATCGATCGAGGAAGAAGACCAAGGACGTGCGATGCAGTTGGGAAAGGCGAAACACCTTGGAGCTGGGAGGCAAACCAGTTTGGAGCTGGAAGCCGTAACACCTCGGTGGAGCTAGGTGTAACTTCTTGGTGCTGTAAGGCGAATGCTAGGATGGAACCCGAAGCCAGGAAAGTGCCAGACGCACGAACCGGATCATGGAAAGTAGTTCATGATTTTCTTCTAGACATCATTACACAATGTAAAGTAAGAAAAGAATTCTCTTCAGTAGTACAGTTTTGTAGATAGAGATCTGTGATAGTATTTGAGTGGCCATTTTCGACGTTGATTCACTGGTATTGTTGTGGGATTTTTAATAGTTTCTTTCCTTTTCTTAAATTTTATTAAGTCACGTTTGGTTGATATTACATTTGTTGAGCAGCGAGACATTTTCAGGATGGACGATGTGAGTCCGAGTTTCGAATTCTTTCGGTATTTATTTTCGCGACTTTGGATTAATGATTTTGGCGATCGAGATTTTCGTATTTTACTATCTGATTTATCTGATTTGACTTTTTCAGATATTTTTATTTTTATTAATCGAAGTTAGGATGATGGTCATTTTCTTTGATCAACGGTAGGACGTTTATTTTGTCAACATTATGACAAGTCAGATGAAGAACATTTATCGTATTAAGTTTAACATGTATAAAAATATGAATAATGAAAATGAACATTAGTATTGTTGTCATGATGGATAATATTGTGAAATGAATATATTTATTTTAATAAATATTTGAATGCAAAATGAAAGAGAAAATAATGTTTTTGAGAAACATAGTACGAGAATATGTCACGAAAAATGTCATCAGTGACGGTTAGGTAAAGCAAGTAAAGATTTGAGGAAGCTATTAATACTGTAATCTTCTTCTTCTTCATCTTTTCCCGCTCATGCGGGGTCGACGTTTTTGGCAAGTCTTTTCCATTTCCCTCGGTCCCAAATGGTGTTTTCGGTTAACTGCTTTTCTGCGAAGTCTTCCCGCACGCAGTCCATCCATCTTCTTCTAGGTCTGCCTCTCTCCCTCCTGCCCTCCAGCTCAAGATCCAGCACTCTTCTTCCCACATAGGTCTCATCCCTGCGCTTAATGTGACCATACCAGAGCAACCGCCTTTCTTGAACTTTCCTTGATGCTTGGGTTACCTTGACACTTCCTCGTATGAAGCTGTTCTTGATGTGGTCTTTCCTAGTAACACCACACATCCATCTCAGCATTTTCATTTCGGCTACATCCAGCCGTTTATTTTGCGACTGTACTATTGGCCAAGTTTCTGCTCCATATAGCATCGCAGGTCTCACCACACTTTTATAGGCTCTCCCCTTTACTTGGACATTTAGTCTCCTGTCACAGAGGACACCAGACAACCTTTTCCAGTTTAACCAGGCAGCCTGAATTCGGTGGGTAATTTCCAGGTCTAGATTGCCATCGTCAGATACCGTTGATCCAAGGTACTTGAAACTATTACTTGCTTGGAGCTGATTTCCGTCCATCTTCACACTGCCATTTCCCTTTCCACCGAGGCACATGTATTCAGTCTTATTCCGGCTGATTTTAAGACCCCTGTCCTCTAATGCTTTTCTCCAGTGTTCTAGTTTAAGTTCGAGTTGTTCTTGATTAGTGCTACATAGTACAATGTCATCTGCAAATAGCATGCACCAAGGAGCAGGTTCTCTAAGGCTTTCAGAGATAACATCCATTATCAGATCAAAGATATAGGGACTCAGTGCAGATCCTTGATGGAGACCAACTTCAACTGGTATGGTTCCCGTTAGCCCTACACTGCTTCTAACTTGCGTCTTTGCCCCATGGTACATGTCCTGGATAATGCGCACATACTTCTCTGGTACTCCCTTGAATCTCATGCATCTCCATACTTCTTGACGGGGGACACGATCATAAGCCTTCTCTAGATCTATGAACACCATATGCAATTCTTTCTTCTTTTCCCTGTGTTTTTCCATGAGCTGTCTCAGAGAAAAAATGGCATCTGTGGTTCCTTTCCCTGGCATAAATCCAAACTGTTCTTCTGCTATTGTTGTCTCTTGCCTAAGCCTACCTTCAATGACTTTTTCCCAGATCTTCATAGTGTGCGACATGAGTTTTATTCCTCTGTAATTTGCACAATCCTGAATGTCCCCCTTTTCTTTATAGATGGGAATTATGGTACTCTTCCGCCATTCGTTGGGCATTATTTCCTCTTGAATACTGTAATATGAGATTTTAATAAAATACCAGATATTTGAGTGGAATTACGAACTAATGACTAGGACAGGCGTTGTTTATAGGCGATAAGCTGATATTTTTGGAGCATTGTGGTAAAATGTCTTGATAAAATGTAGACAGCTTCAACGTATTTATGGAATGAAATGGTAAAGAAAGTATTCCCATGTATTAGAGGAAAATGTTATACGTTTTTAAGTGTGGTAACAATGAGCTACAGTGGCATTGTTGGTGTTAGTTGGAATTGTGTTATTGGAAGAATTATCTTGAGGTGATATTCCGTTTGTCTAGGAAGGAATGCCTATTATTTTGAAACATGAGTTGTTTAAGGAAGCAATTGTGCTAAATAAATGTAGTGGAGATTCGCTGGTGTTAGGCGATAAATGTTGTGAAAGACGGTTGGAACAAGACATGGTATTAGTAAACAGCTGATCAGGAATAAGATGAAAGTCATAGTTTGATCATATGGTTTAATGTCAACGGACAGTAATTGGTTCTGGTATTTATTTTAAGAGCGTATAAGATTATTATATATATTTGAAATTTTGAATGACTTGAAGGACGTTCGATTTTGAGATAATCTAGGCTTCATTGAACGGATTATAGATCCCTGTAGTGTCTATTATTCCTAATTACGACTCCAGTTGGTGGAAAATTTGTTGTCATGAAGGAAAGTTGTCTTATGGACGGAAAGGAAATGGTAAATACAGAGAAACTTGTAATATATGTAAATATTAACAATAATTTAAATGATAGAATAATTATGATCATATTCAAATTAGGACTAGCGTAGGAATCATGAGTTTTGTAGAGAGTAAAACTTAGTTGTTGTAATAGCGACGGGCCATCGCTAAGTAGCATCTTTTATGACGGTTTTAAATAGTTTAATTACTTTTTGTTGACAATCCTGAAATCTTGGACACAGCAGTGAGGTGTCAAAAATTTATTTTATTTGTTTCATAGCGTTAAATTCATTGCTAGTTTTTGTTTTCCAGTTTATTTCGTTGTGGTTTTGAATTTAATTTTGTCGTTAATTTGTTAATTGTGGCGAATTTCGAATTTTGAATAAGTTAGACAAGCACGTATTTACGTATGCTTGCAATTTTCTATAACTTTGCGTTATATTTCATAGTAGTGGGGTTAAGGTAAGAATGCTATAGTTGTAGAAGTGTGGCTCGACCTACAACCTATTCTCGTTACGCCCGAGATCCGAAAGATTCTCACTCTCCAGTATTATAGCTTTTTTGAACCCAGTAGAGTAGAAATACAGCTTTTCTTGGTTTTTATGTTCCTTATTCCGGTGTGTGTTTGCCAGTAGCCTTTGGTAGTTATTTATAGCCGGGTACTACTAGTTGCTGCGATACTTTTCCATCTTCGGATTCTGGCTGACATCTCACATGGAAATAAGGGCACAGTACCTACTATGTAAGCAAGGCTAACAGAAGTGTAGTTACTCTAATTGCAATTCGTTTCCCAAAGGGCTTGATATTAATTAATCAAGGTGAATGTATATGCCATTAATTTCCATAAGAATTTGTTAAACTCCTAGTGTCACCAGATTTTGACTATCGCTACTCAGCCTGACGTACAGCTTGGACTGCAGCCAAACCTTGATTATCACTACTCAGTTTGGCGTACAGTCTTCCAGTTAGGACATTTCCTCACTCTCTAAAGCCAAGTGCTGGTCTATGGGACCTTCTCTACTCTTTAATCAACAGCGACAGTCATTATACTGACTTTGAGTCTTTTGGGAAAATGTGTTAATCACCCTGCGTCGAAAGTGTGGTTTACGAATCTTTCGAAATATGTACAAATGATCTTTGGATAGATGACTTTGGTGGACAACTGACATGGGTTGGTAATTTCTCCTGAACAAATTGTTTAGCTCAGCAACCTGTGCCCTTGACTTTGGTCAACAACTGACATGGGTTAGTAATTTCTCCTGGACTCAGCAGCCAGTGCCCTGGAATTTGGGAAGTCGCATCGCGTCACGTCAGTCATCCTTGAGAATGTTTTCCGTGGTATTGCAATTTAAAATCCCTGCATAAATGATACTTTTGTCAGGGCAACGACCGATTCTTCCCCAACCCTAGTCCTAATTATAAACATACTGATATAAGACTAGGCACTGCAATAATGCACGTTCTCCGATAGAATTCACACACATAGCATACACATGAGGTAACAGGTTATTTGTTTTTCAGGGAACGCTGATGGATCCCCGAAGAGGAAGGTGCGCTGTCGCTGTTTGCCCGAATGTGCAACATTAGACATCAGGATCCCTCGAGTAGCAGTACGCAAGTTAGTCGACATCTGTCCCCTACTTAAGTTCCTACATTTATCACTCTCATTATGTATAACTCCATGAATTGCTAACACGCAGATATATAACGACGACTTGAATGAAAATCAAGGTTTGACGTTTAACTGTCGCTTAGCCTATTAGAGAATTGTTGTTATTGTTTCATATAGGGCCTCATATTGTAGCCATTAACCCGTGTACGTGTTAATCTGCCTGACAACCCATGCTATTATGATATCTGTGGTAAGTACTGACAACGAGGCCGAAGCAACCGTGGCTGTAATTAAAGAGACATTACGCGAGCCAGCGCAAAACAGTCCACTGGGAACAATACTTTTTAAAAGTACTTAATTTACGAAATTCGTAACTCTGGACTAAGACTGGTTGGCAAATACCTAAAATTCTCGAAAGTAGGGATAATAAGCCGATCTTGACACAGGGGCTAGTGGGCAAGAAGGCCGCCGCGTGAGTCTAACCCCATGGTAGTCATATAGAAAGAGTGTTATTGCCAGCACAGTACTAATGGCCAAGATGGCCACTGCGCGCAACCCTAGGACAAGTTATTTTTTTAAACTTTAAGTTTATAGCTTAAGTGCAAAACCTAAATTTAAGTTTCCTACACCCCACTACCCCCACCACTCCCCTTAATATCCCTGAAATTCCCCTGATTTCCCCCATATTTCCTAAAATTCCCTATTGCTTGCACTTACTCATGCCAGGGTAATTTCTGTTTACCTCTTTTGGTCAGTTTTGTTCTCTCTTTTATCTCATTTATTTATTGTTTATTTTTATTAATATTTATTTATTTATTTATTTATTCGTTATTGACTATGCAATATTTATTATTTACTTTTTAATTATTATTTATTTATATTATTATTTATGCATGTATTTAATTCCTTAAAGTTAATTATTAAATATTATTATTTATTTGATTTCTTTCATTGTTATTTATATATTTATTTATTTATTATTTTAATATTGAACTTATTATTTATATAATTTTTTTTTAGATTTATACTAAAAGGGTACAAGTATACATTGTTCTAAATTTTAGTTTTATAGTTTTTTAATTCTTTTATTTTAATATTTAATTTATTATTTTTAGCACAGGGCTACTTCGCAAGATGGCCACAGCGCGCAACCACTTACAAAAATAGCGTGTTAACCTAGTCTATCTAACCTAACCTAAGCTAACCTAACCTAGTCTACCTAACCTAACCTAACTTAAGCTAACCTCTATAGCTGAGCCAGAGGGTTATGCGCATACCAAAAGTACATAGAGCACACGCAACTGGTTTTATAAAGTGTAAGGTGGCACCGTGGCTACTGCGCAAAATGACCGCCACGCACAACGATATCTGGCTTGCAAACTCAGTTAAGTTAAGTTTAAAAAGCCTTTATACCTTTCTTTCTTTACCAGGCTTGACACCTGCACTAAGACATGACCCTAGAGGCTGAGTTATCACACACACACAAGCTTACAGAAAATTATTCTCACGCCAGAGGTTTTTTAATTATAAGTACAAGGCCTGAGTTTACATGCGGTAGGTGGCCACTTCCTTTCACCTCTTTATCCTACCACGGCATCCGGCAGGTTCCCATTAAATATAACAAGGTTGGATACCCCATTCCAGAGCACAGTAGCGGCTATTCAGGTGAAGAGAGTGAAGAGCCTCTTCACTAGTAATCTCTTAAAATAAATATTACGTTATCTTATTTAAATTAAAACGTAGCCACCGTTTAATGTAGTGTACTATTTCTACACTCCATTGTTAGATGGCACTGCATGACCACAGATTGCCCTTGCCCTGTATGCGGTCTTAGTGTCAGTTGTACACGCTGTCGCTAGATGGTACTAATGTCGTAGCGTGGAAAGGAACCTGTAGACGACGAAGTAACTTGAAATATCAGCAACTTCGTCTCGTTGCCATGGTAACCTAAAGCAGCGGTGACGTCATTACATGCCGTTATACAGAGAGGGATCGTACGAGTGAAGAATTAGCTGCCTCTGCCAGGAACTTCGTCTAGTATACGCTGCTGAAGTGACGCGCCTAGCAACCGTGTGGGCGCAGCCACATTGGACCCAAACAACTGGTTGTTAGGTTTTTTATACACAGGAAGCTGCATTAACGCTGCGCAGTGTCTTGAATTTTGTTGATAAAAATGTGTAATATACGTGAAATAAGGCAAACGTCTCCTGTGAAGATCATCTACAATGTTGGAGCTGCAAAATAGAAGTGAAATTTTATGGATAAAGTACGAGAATTTTGCGAGATAGTATGAATAAAGTCGACCTCATTCCTGAGGCAAGAATTGCACGGCGGGTACTAAAAATTATAAATATTTATTTATAACATTATTTAGTTGATACAGTAACTTATATCTAATATAGAGAGGTATTTAGGACATATATGTCACATAAAGGGATTTTTGGTTCATGTGGGGAGTGTAGTTGTAATTAAATATGGTTTGTACTATAAGTATTATAAAGCCTCCGTGGCTTAGGCGGCAGCACGCCGGCCTCTCACCGCTGGGTCCGTGGTTCAAATCCCGGTCACTCCTTGTGAGATTTGGGCTGGACAAAACGGAGGGAGACAGGGTTTTCTCCGGGTACTCCGGTTTTCCCTGTCAAAATTTCATTCCAGCAACACTCTCCACTATCATTTCATTTCATTTGTCATTCATTTAATCATTGCCCCAGAGGAGTGCGTCAGGCCTCGGCAGCCGGCACAGTTCATTTCCTCGCCGCAAGATGGGGGGGCCTCATTCATTCCATTCCTGACCCGGTCGGAGACTGGAAGCAGGCTGTGGATTTTCACTATAAGTATTATAAACGACAACCTACATAACCTTACAGCTGATTCACTAACAGCAATAAATTTTCTCCTACAACTTTTCTGAGTGGTGATTTTCACTTAATTATTTTAAGCAGTGAATTGTGTTTCCAACTAACAATTAGGCCTATCTCAGACTGAAAATGTCTGCCTAAATATTTTATTTTTTGCACTTTCAGAAAACAATACATTATCATGTACCAGTAGCCTAGTAGTAGGCATCGCGTCAGGCTTGTCTTTCTGTTACGTTGAAGATTTGATTTATATTTCCGATGAATAGTATTTACTTAATACGTTACATACCCTGGTGTTGATGGAAGGTGGCGGCTTTTAGTGTATACAGTAATGTTTTCATTGAAGGACACAGTATAAATTTTATTATAAATTCCCTTCAGTAGGTGGAAAGACGAAGACAAAAGGGATTTATTAAATTGTGGACGTCCAAAGGAATTAATAGAACTGTGCACTAAAAAGAAATCAAGAAAAACGGTAAGTCCTATAGCCTTCATTGGAAGGGATCTTGGTTCGAACAGTTCACATGGTTGTGCAGTATTTTTTTTTTTTCTAAAAAAACTGTTCTGTTGGCCTTGCCTACTTTTTAGTAACAAATGTGGTGTCTGGAATAAACAAGGTATCGGTGATTTCCAAAACATTACGCGGAACGCAGTTTTTCTTGTTTGAAAAGACTAAAAACTTTTACAAGAAATACTAGATCCTAGTCCAGACTTACATCATAGGCTGTTATCACCATACACCGTGAATTGTTGCTGAAACTAATTGAAGACCAGCCCTTCTACGAGGATATCATAGATAAGTTACCGATAGTAGTGGCTACGCGGGCTAAAGCGCTGCGTTTGGTCAAGGGGCCAAGCTCTTTGCTGACTCGGTAGACGCGTGGGTTCGATCCCCACCGTCGGCTGTCCTTGAAATGGTTTTCCGTGGTTTCCCATTTTCAACACCAGGCAAATGCTGGGACAGTACCTTCTGACAGGCCACGGCCGCTTCCTTACACATCCTTGCCCAGTTTCATTCTTCTTCATCCATTCCATCTCTCATCCCGACGCGCAGGTCGCCCACGGGCGTCGACTAGAAAGACCTGCACTCGGCCTCTCAGGAGGCTACACGACAAAAAAAATAGATAAGTTTTGTCAACCATAAGGAACGGAGGATTGATTTATTACATAAAAAATAGGTGAGTTTGACTTTTTAGTACGGTAATTTATATTTGGTAAAGTATTCGGTGGCGTAGTCGGTAGCATGCTGAACTGCTATGCCCAAGATAGCGGGTTCAAACCCGGCCGAAGTCGTCGGATTTTTTAAGAGCGTTAAAAACCCTTCAGTATGCTTTCCTTCGGAGGGGAAGTAAAGCCGGCGGTCCCATGTCATAGATTTATGGCATGTAAAAGATCCTTTCACAGACTAAACTTGTGTAAAGCAAAATGTGTTAGGTTAGATTTCGTCAAAACGCTCTATCAAAGTTCCAAGGTTCACCACTAGGTATCATTGATATCTGGTGGCGAAAGTTGGAACTACTTGAAATTGAACGGAACTTGTAGCTCACCCTTTAGGGTGTCCGCTGGAAGCAGCTACAGACTCAGGCGAGCCGAACATGTCCTCGGACACTCCCGGCACTAAAAGCCATACGATAAATAAATAATAGCATTGAAATACGAAAAGAAATATGTTAATATTCATAAACGCTGTATCGCTGAAATTGATTTTTGCTCTTCACCTACTTTCTCATCTAAGAGCCGCCACTGCCAGAGCATATAGGTAATAAATGGGTCATACTATACTTTCGGCTACACAGTTTCGGCTACTTTTCAAGGTCACTCCCGCGAGCATTGCCGGAGACTGTCCAAGGTTAACGATTGGATTATGAGTGAGAGGCGGGTAACAAGAAACACAAGCAGTGACCATGCAATATTTTTATTAATTGATTTAAGTATATTTACAATATTTACACCTTGGCTAACATCAAATGGTGATCACTACCTATGTCGGCTCCCCTTTTGTTTCTGACATCTAACAATGATCTTTTCCATTTCCCACTTATGGTAAAGTGGTCAATCTGATTCTGCGTCCTGTGATCAGGTGATACCCATGAGATTTTATGACATTTTCTATGTGGGAACACCGTTCCTCCGATGGTCAACTCATTGCTCGCACAGAACTCCTTAAATAGTCCTCCGTTTTCATTCTCCTCTCCAACTCCATGTCTCCCCATTATATTTTCTATCCCAAGGTCTTCAGAGCCCACTTTCGCATTTAGGTCTCCCATCACAATGACTATATCTCGTTTCACCCCATTCAATGTTGCCTGCAGCTCTGTATAGAAGTAGTTTTTGGTATCCATGTCTGCTTGTTCAGTTGGGGCGTAACATTGGATGATAGTTACGTTTCGTACCTGCCCTTTGAACTGCGCTGTTATGATTCTGTCTGATATAGGTCTCCATTCCAGCAGATTCTTCTTTGCCGTTTTATTTAGAATTAGGCCTACACCATTCACATGGTCGTCCTCGGCATTGGGTTTGCCTGAATACAGAAAGGTCATCCCCTCTGGTAGTCTATTTTTCCAAATTCATTCCAGCGTACCTCGCTCATTCCCATTATGTCTAGTTTATAGTTGATAAATTCTGCTACAGCTTGATGTAACTTTCCACTCTCGTAAAGTGTCCGTACATTCCAAAATCCGATCCTCGTGGTCCATTTCATTCCAAAGGTTGTCAACTTGTTGTCCGTCCGGCTTTTGCTTCTTGAAGTTTCTTTAACAATAAATTTTAATAGATGCAGGTTGTTAGCCCACAGTCCCCGAGTGCTTTAGTGGGGCTGCCACCTTCTGGCCTAAGCACATGCCATTATAGCTAGATGGTCTGCTATGTCTCTCACAAATTCTTTACAGGGAGAGTTGAGACAGGTCTCCCTAACCCTCCTCCTTTCTTCGGGCTTGGGACCGGCAACGACACCCATGGAGCTACTCAATCCACCCCATGGTTGCCGCAGGCGGAGATTTACAACTTATTGACTTGTATCTTATCAATGCCAAGGTTGTTTTACAACTGATTGCCGACAGCGCAGAGTTATCAACTCTCTAAAACCACGGCCCACTGGATGCTGCTCTCCAAGGAGCTTACAGAAGTAGTCCATACATATAGAGGGCGCTCATAGCAGCACATTAGCAGCTAACATTTCTGGCTCTCCTTGAAAGATGCACTTTCAACACCAAAACCATATGCAAACCACATTTAAACTCTTCATCTCTGGCAGATTGATGTCAGGTTGCAATGTAGAAGGAGGTTGTCAATTTTCCTTGACTAACCAATGACGTCAAAACCACCAAAGATGATGGTTAATAATATCTATAGTTGGAATCCCTCTCGATATGAGGTCAGCAGGGTTTTCCTGAGAGGGTACGTGGCACCACTTTGCATTCTCAGTTGATTCTTGTATTTTTGTGCCTATGTTAGCCACAAATGTTTCCAGCAATCGCGGTTTTGTGTTTATCCATCCTAAAATAACGGTGCTGTCATTCCTAAGGAAAATATCTCCTATCTTGTCTGCTGCAGCAGCCTTCGTTTCTCGCACTAAACTTGTGAGTAAAAGTCCGCTTCTAATTTTAGTCTTGGCATGTACATGGTTTTTAGAGGAGCAACTTAAGATTTTGCGCTGATTAGATTAGATGTTAATATTCCATCTTGATTTCTGTTTACTGCGTATATACAGGCTCCATATGCTTTATCGGAGGCAACAATGAATCCGAAATTATCAAATTTTGAAGTGTATTTTTCAGGATTGACGTTCCTTATGATTCTGAGGTGGTTTAGCTGCGGCAATGAAGCATAATATTGGTTCCAAATGGAGAGCTTATCTGTGGTAACAGGCTGGTCCCAGTCGAACCCATCCGTCCATCGTTGTTGCATTATGATTTTTCCTCTTTTCAAAACAGGATTTACCAGCCCAAGAGGATCAAAGACTTGTGAGATTTTTAATAAAATCTCACGCTTTTTATTCACTACTTCTGATGAGAGACTAACCTGATACTGCAATGTATCCCTTGTCGAATCCCAAACAATTCCTAACGTCTTGCTGGCATTTTCTTTGTCTAGGACCATCAAGGCTCTTGCATTCGATTGTATATTCAAGTATTTTATGGTTTCATTATGCTTGGACCTCCACTTCCGCAGCAACATTTGCCCCTTTTGCAGTAATTTCATAAGCCGACGATGCATTTATATTATTGCATGTATAGTATCGCCACCGGTGATACAATAATCCATATAAAAGTCGTGTCTCACGTTTTCGGCTGCTACTGGATATTGAGGGTCATAGATATTAGCAAGTTAACGAAGACATCTCATCGCGTGGTAAGCTGCTGACGCTGATCCGTAAGTGACGGTGTTCAGCTGATATGTTTTTATTGGTAACAGTGTGTCCCTTCACCATAAATTTTGTTGCAATGGTCGATCTTCTTGGTGTATCATTATCTACCTAAACATTTTCTCAATGTCGGCCGTTATTACATATTGCTGCATGTGAAATCTGAGAATGATGTGAAATAAATCTGCTTGTAAATTGGGATCTTGAAACAATTTGTCATTTAGTGACGTTTCTCGTGTAGTTTTGGGGGATGCATCAAACACCACTCTCAATTTCGTGCTTGTGCTCTCTGGACGTAAGACCGGATGATGTGGTATAAAGTAACCTTTGTCTGATTCGTCCTCAGCTGTATCTTCAATGAGTGACTTATGGCCAAGCGCTTCATACTCGTCCATAAAATCGCAATATGCTAGCTTAGATTTTTCTTGTTTGTTGAATTTTCATTCCAAACCGGCAAGTTTTCTCTTCGCTTGTTCTCTAGACTCGCCGAGAGTAACTTTGGGTCGTATTGGCAATCAAACCACAAATCTTTCAGACGAGTCTCGCGTGGTTGTTTCAGCGAATAGTTGTTCGCAAAATTGCTCTTCTTTTGTGTAGTGCTGTGTTTCTGGGATCTTTCTTGTAGGCAAAACCTTTCGAGCTGTTTTGATAATGTATCATTAGTCATTGTGAGACACGTAGCCCTTCCTTCAGCTTTATTTTCATGTATTTCTCCACCGAGGATCCAGCCCAATTTTGTGTCCTGTAAAGCAGGTTGACCAGCTACGTTGTTTTTTGGTCTTCCAACGACGATTTTCCACTAAATGCTTGCTCCAAGCAGCAGATCAACATCTCCTGGCTCGTTTAATGAAGGGTCTACAAGTCGAATATTTTTGGCACGACTATATTGACGTTGACCTTACATTCAGGTAGTCGTCCTGTGATGGAAGGAACAACGTAGCATTCCAAATACATGCTGTACCGTATCGACTATCCATGGAATACAGTTATTTGCGATTGCTTCCCTTTGCTTCAACCTAGGAAACACTAACACCACTGAATTGTTGATTCTGGCGAATCCACTTTAAATTAAGCATTTTGCTAAAATTCGTTGTCACCAAATTTAAATGTGCACCAGGGTCTAATAATGCTCGGCAGGTGATCCTCCTTCCTTTATTGTCCACTACATTCACAAGCGCAGTTGACAGAAGAACTTTTGATGTTCGATTTCTTGTTAAATTGACGCTTAACCCTTGGCCTACTGTAGATTCTTGCAACTGAATTAAGCGATTTGCTTCTGAAGTTGTGGCTTTTTCATAGTTTTCTGAACTGGCACTGTCTGTGTGCAGTTATGTGTTATGCAGTGAGTTGCATTTCTTGCACATTGTTCCACGGCAATCTCTTGCTAGATGCCCAAATGTTTGGCAATTTAGACAATGTTTCTTTGTAATTAATAACTGTCTTCTCTCATCAGGCATTTGCTTCAGCACTGTTTCGCACTGAAATATCAAGTGGTTTCCTGTTGTTAACTAATATTCATTTCAGTGGAAATAACGAGAGTTTGTTAACGAAATAGCAGATCGTATATTTACAAGTCCATTATTCTTCAAGTTACAAACAACATATTTCTGTCTGTCAGGTAATCAGCCCGAAGGCTGCTTGGATCCTCAAAAGTACCGCCGTTAGGTTATGTGAGTAGATACCCACAAAAACCCAACGCAGTGCTGCCAACTTAAATTGTGAACTACCAACTCTAACACTTCCCCTGGTAGTTAACCTCAAACAATGACAATCATTTCATTCAACAATAATACAAAAAAATCAGTTCCTGTGAGAAACTAAATCAAATTGAGGATCTTTATGAAACTCTGTCTTTGGCCCATTCAATTACTTCGTAAACAAGTCTGCAACATTCTTGTTACTTGGAACATATTCGAAAATAATGTTCCTCTTACTTACATGGTCCCTACAAAACTGATACTTAATATCAAAGTGCTTTGACAATTCCCAATCACCAATGTTTCTGGTGAGCTTAATGCCACTTTGATTGTCTCCTCTGATGACAAATGGTTTAAGCAAAACCGCTTCCTGACCCAACTCGATTATTATCTGTCCTAGCCATAATGCCTCCTTAGCAGCATGGAACATGGAATCATACTCTGACTCGATTGTAGATGAGGCAACCGTGTCACTTTTCTTTGGTAACCTCGTGTTCCAGCTAATTGGTGCATTTGCTAAGATTGTAACATATCCACTCACAGATTTCCTGTCTTTGGCATTAGCAAAATCTGTATTACAATACATTCGGACATGTACATCAGATTTTTCGAAAAACAATTTTACATTACATGTTTTCTTCAAGTTTGTTCTTGAAGAAATGTGCTTTACATCTTGTCAATCTCTCTTTGTAGGTGAACAATTTTTCTTGCTCACTTTACACACTGAAAAAGTTATGCCTGGCCTAGTCGTTGTAGCCAGATATAGTAACATACCTACTGCTTTTCTGTACTCGTACTCATCATGTTTCTCATCACCTGACAGTTTTCCGTCATCTCTATTTATTTCTAAAGGAGCTGACCTACCCTTCCCATCTTCAAGTTTGAATTCTTTCAATACCCTTTTAATGTAGTCAGTTTGATGAACAGACATTACTCCTTCCCTGTACTCCACATTAATAGAAAGAAAGTTGGTCATATTTCGTAATTTCTTAATGTCCAATCTAATTTCCAACTCTTCCTTGAACCATTCAATCCGTTCTCTTTTTCCCCAACATGCCAATTCATCAACATAAACACCAATGAACAGATCCGTATCTTTGTTAACAACACACATGGATCCTTCACTAGAGGTTTCAAATCTAATTCTGACAAATTCATATACAAGGTCGAGTGCTATTCCATAGCACTTTGTTGAAGCCCATACAAGCTTTTGAGCAATTTACACACTTTATTTTTATCCACCTCAAAGTATTTAGGTTGTTCCATGAAAACTTCCTCATTCAACTCACTGTGCAAATATGCTGTGAGCACATCAATATGTTCCTGAACCCACCCGTTAATGACAGTTAAAGCCATCATCAGTCGAATTGTTTTTCTTTTAATTACTGGAGCATAAGTTTCATTGATGTCTATCCCTGGCACTTGGGAAAAACCTTGTGCTACCAATCTTGCCTTAAATCTGTTAACAGTACCATCTGGATTTCTCTTAAGTTTCAAATTTCCACGTACAACCCAACACATTTCTACCAGAAGGCCTGTCAATCAAAATAAATGTCCCTTTACGATAGATACTGTCTAACTCGCTTTTCATTACATCTCTCCATTCATCAGAGAACTCCCCATTCAATGTATCACTCACACTCAATGGTTCTTCGATATAATTAGCAACATACACCAACAAATTACAGCAAGAACATACTTTACGCTTCCTTAACCTTTCACTCCTTCTCAAAACGTTCTCATTATTTTCAGGCTCATTCACATTTTTATCATTCTCTTGGACATTAATTTCAATCTCAATCTCTGACTCATCACTACAATAACTTCTTATCATAACATCAGTTTGAACATGCTTAATAGTAGGCCTAACCTGTTCTACCATGGGAAATATCCTTTCATCAAATTTTACATGATATCCAATCACAAATGATTTAGTCTCAAGATTAAACAATTTATACCCTTTCACATTGTTTTCATAACCTATGAATACACATCTCACTGCTCGGGGCTGAAATTTACCTACTTTTTGAAATAACCAAGCTTTGCAACCAAATGCACGTAACCTTGGATATTCTTTTTCAGCAATCTCTCCCTTCCACATTGCATATGGGATCTGATTCCCAATAGCCCTAGATGGACATACATTCCTAGTAAGGCAAGCAGTGTTGGCTGCTTCAGCCCAAAACGAATATGACAAACCTGACTGCACTAACAAACACTTATCTTATCTTCTGCAATCCTATTAAACCTCTCAGCTATACCATTTTGTTCTGGAGTATAAGCTACCGTCTTTCTATGACCTATCCCATTCTCTTTCTAATAGGTCTCGAATTTATTACCACAATATTCGCCACCTCCATCTGTTTGAAAGCATTTAAGTTTCAAGTCATGCATTTTCTCTACTTCAGCATGATACTCCAAAAACTTTGAGAAAGCTTCACTTTTAGTTTTCAAGAATTTAACAACTGTAAATCTGGAAAAATCATCCGAAAAAATCATCATGTATTTATGACCACCATTTGATTTAACAGGAGATGTTAACAAATCACTATGCACCAATTCCATTGGTTTACTGCATTGGCGTTCACTCTTCTGCGGGAAACTACATTTAGTCATCTTCCCCAGAGCACACACATTACAACTGTTATTCTCACTCTTCAAACCTGACGAATATGAAATTTACTGCATAGCAGCTTCATGTGGATGCCCTAACCTTACATGCCACAAATCTGAACTCACTGCTCGCAAGGCTACTGCTTCAATTTCATCACTCATCTCATCTTCACCGACATCAGTATTCGATATACAAGCTACACTGTGATTAGGTTCCAACAAATACAACCCATTTGATTCTAGACTTGTAAACACGCACTCATCGTTATACATACCTTTAGCACCTTCTTTGTTAAAGCGAACAAATACATCATTCTTGGCTAAGTGCCCAACTGAAATCAAATTGAATGCTAAATCTGGAATGTGCAAAACAATTCTCATCTCAAGCACGTTACCACCACATTTATCAGATAATGCAAGTTTGACAAAACCTGTTCCACTAACTGGGAGTTGCCCTTGGCCAATCTTAATATTGCCCTTACACTCTGAATAGGAGGAGAAGAACTCTCTTGTAGACGTCATATGTTCTTACGCTGCTGAGTCAATGTACTGCCCGCGAAAAATGAATTATTTGGGATGAAAATGAGATTATTTTGAAGCCCATGTTATAATTTGACATGGCAATATAAATGCTGGAACTTGACACAAACCAGTCGTGTTAGAGTCTTGAGCAAGGAGGGAGATTCCATCACGTGATATGATGCGCAATAGAATATTCTAGAAGCTTGGAAATGACCTAGCAACAGTGGATTTATCACGGAATATGTTTAATTATTGTTATAAAATATATCATTGGATATGAGCTCACAACCAATAAGGAGAGGTCTTAGTGAAGACGGGATTACCTTCAAATAATTATATAGAGAATTATTATATTTAGGCCCCAAGAAAGTTATTTTATGAATTGGTAATAAGAAGAAAATTATAAGAAAATATTAGAGATACAGATACGTAATAAGCATTTTTCTAGTGCGTGCTAAATATGTGGGGGGTAATCAGAAATGGCAGCTAGAACTGTTGTCTTGGAGGGGAGACGCCAAGCAACAGGGCTCTTGTTCCTGCGAAGTTTGAAGTGTGCAGACGTCTATTCCGGGAGAGTTGTAGTCCCGAAGGTCTTAGCCGAGTCCGGTGTTTCGATGACTCGTGGAGACAGCGGCATTAGAGGGTAGATTGTGGAGATCGCCCGTGCTTCGATTTAGGTGAAGTTGCGAAGAGTGTTAATGCCGCAATAACTGACTATCGTTTGTGAATAGAACAAATCATTTTAGTACAGATAATAGTTCCGATCGCATAGAAGTATTATACAAATTTTCAGCGTTAACAAAGGAAGACTTTAATAAATATAGCCGTTTTAGAAGTCAAGAATAAAAGTGACGGACTCAATAGCCGTAAAGCATTTTAGTTACAACCAGACTGCAGCGAACATAGATTTATTTTATGAAGTTCACGTGAGTAACAGTGATTGACATTAACATTGAAGCAGTATATTGTTACACCAGAATTATGACTGTGTATATTCAGCAAGTGGAAATATTATTCATGATACATAATATGTTTGAAGTGATGAACTAAGAACTTATATGCGCCAGGGATACTTTTGAAGCAGAGTAATAGATTCAAAAATGGAGCTTCGATAATGAGATTACTCTTGATTGTCAAAGCATCAAGTATACATGACACGTTATGTACGCCAACATCTAGTACATTAGCGTTATTCATGAACTTGAACATAACATCTGCGAGCTGCATAAATATTTCATAGTACACCTTTATGAATATTTGTATCTACGAGTGAGGTCCAGAACTTCCATTTCGAATTTATTTGTGAATATGAAGCTGAACCTACAGCATTACTCGATAATATAATGAAACTCTATCAAGATGGAGAACGAAGATTTAAGAAGAAAATCAAGATGCCAGGGAAGGACCCGGCAACAAAGAAGTTCGATGAACGGGAGGTTGCTGTCCGATCCCAGATGGAGCTTGATTTTTTCCGGAGAGGAATTCCTTGCTTGTCCGAGGTCGTTGGTTCGAGGGGATGGACTAGGGTCCATCCTAGTTCCTTGCAGAAGGAAACAACCGAGTATTTCCTAATACTTAACCAGAACTTCGAGAGATCTTCAGACAAGGTAGCAGTGTTTATTGATATGTAGTTAGAGCTTTATAGTGACATTCCAGAGAAAAACCTTTATCCATATTTCGATGTATATTTATATTTCATGTATGTAACAACATTTTAATTCTACGAGATCATGTGAGGTGATCGTTTTTCGTCATTTTCACATTGCTATACTACGATCCAGTTTCTTAACTGATATAGTTAAATTTGTTTAAGGAATTAGTATTCCAGTAATTTTTATTGAAGATCAGTAATTTTAATTTTCAACGTTTTTCAATTCATTTTGAATTCAGGATTCAGACATTTTGTCTAGGATGCGAATTAAATTCTTTTTAGTAATTTAATTTGGGCATCTTAATTGTTAAGAAGAAACATCAAGAGAAGAAGAAAGAACGTGTGATATATTGTTGTAATATCACAATCATTATGATCTTTACGTCGATCTGACAAGAAACATTCATCATGATTTCGGTAGGAAGTCATATACTCGTATACATTCTCTGTATGGAATGGAGGCACATTCCGAATTTGACAATCTTTATTTTATTACAGAAAGCTAAGATCTTTGGTCTATTTAAATATTATAAGAGATATATCCTCATGGAAGATTTTTCATCCGACGGTAGGGAATCCAAAGCTAGTTTATCCCCGTCGAGATTGATATTTATCGGACACATAAATAACATTTGTGGTTATTTATACACAATGTGTAATGTCACGTCATATTGTGGACGTAATATTGCAACATGTGTAATTTTGAAACCAGATGAGTACGGTGGAACATTATAGTATTTTTATTAAATGTGTATTTAACAGTTTGTAAATATCCCAGTAACATTTTAAAAGTAAACTCATGGCGGTCTTACACGTTGTGTCGAAGGTCGTTAGTATGAATAAATGTAACGTTTAACAACAGATGTAACTGTTTAAGATGCCAGCGGTTGATTGTAGCAACGCTGATGAGTATGCCAATCTTATGTACATGCTAGTTTTGTGGAAGAGGAGATGGTAACAATTATTTTGTGTAATAGATTGTTTAACAAGTAGTGAAGGAAATTGTATTTCCGTATACAAAGGTATACGAGGCATTTTAGAGAAATGTTGTGTAATTGCGAGGTGTGTTTCCGCAGTAAGTGAAGTCGTTGCAAGGCAAGTCTTTTTAGTAAGCATTTGGCATTATAGTAAAGGAATTGAGTTGTGAAGAACTCCAATGTATAAATACACGATTTAGATTTGGAGACAGTAGAGGAATGATCGGAAATTGAAATGGGAAAATGGATATTAGCGTCTGTTATTATATACTAATTATTTAAATTTTATTAAACACGATTTGAGTAAATACTAGTGTTTTATCTTTGCTGGTTGAACACATTAGACTGAATACGACTACAATGTGCAGTAGTATTTTGAAAGGTGAAGGAGATAATTGAAGGATCCTGAAATATGTGCGGAAGGATTTAAATTAGCTCATATATATTCACATAACGAATTTATATCGTTATGATAGCCAACGCTATCAATATTAACGCAAATTATACTGTAAATAAGTTTCCAATAATTATTTAATCAAGGGAATAAGATATTAGGAATAATAATTTATTATATGTTTTTGAATTGTACTGAATGTAAGGGATGATATTTTTGGAATGAATGTCTTCACGATGTTATGTGTGTATGGACAACTCCGTTGGTCGCGAACAATGTGAGGGAATGCATGGATTGGTGTGTTAATATTTGAGTGTATTTGATACTGAATTGTATGAGTTATAGCAAGTATTATAAACAGAAAATGTAACTTTGAGACAATGATACTGTTCACGCTAGCAGCGTGTTCGCAGCGAACGCAAGGGAGATGTGTATATCCCGTTGTATATTCAAGGCCAGTATATTTCATAAAATGGAGAGAGTTGTTAGTCAAGCCACAAGATTATGAATGGAAACAGGTTCACGTCTGATTGTAAGTATATCAATCTATGAATGGGTCGACTGACCAGATGTGCAATTCAAGGCGCCTGCCAGTCTTAATAGCTTCCGTAAGAACGCTAGGCACGCTGGAATTTTTGTTGAACGTTTTATTACTTGTAATAGACTTAGGCCGTTCAAAATTTATTTCTGTATAACTGACAGTATAGTAAATTCAGTAGAGTGTGTGTTGTTAGAGAAGAGTGTGTGTGGATGTATTAATTAATTTATTAATTTAGGAATGGTTATTATTTGGTTAAACTTTAAATTTAGTTTACATTTACTAATAAATTTACTTAGTTCGTTTTCTATAAATCGTCTTTCAAGTGGTTTATTTTAAATGTTAATGGGTAATGGTATTGTGGATCCACTTTCAGAATGGAGCTAAGACCCCGAGGATAAAGGTAGGAGTTCACCTGAGCCCAATGTACTTTTGTTGTATATCCATAATATCATTTTAGAATACTGTGTAAATTCCCGAAGACCTTGTTGGAGTGATTTCTGATGGAATTTTTACCCGGAGCTTTTTAGAAATTAGCAATCCAGCTTGGCTATGAATTTCCGACAGGCAACTTCCCGAATTTACGGGTACAGTACCAAACATCAGAACTGTCCATTGACACCATTGCTTTTTTTTTTAAATTTCCATTGTCGTCCCTTTTCCCATTATTTGATTTTGTTTTGGTACAATCTGATGCCCAATGACCATACTCGTGTCAGTTAAAACATTTAACTTCTGGACAAAACTTGCTAATATGCCCTAACCTCTGACATTTGTAACATTTAACACTATTACTAACACCACTTTTCCCGCTCTGCACGTTATTCTTCTTACTAGGTTTGTACACTAGCTTTTCATTCTTGCCTTTCTTGGAGATGAGTGCACTCGATGCGGAAGTCTCCTGCGCGGCTTCTAACTGGGTCTGGCGTCGCTCCTCGTCCAGAAGTCGTCCTTTAACCTTCCGTGTTGTAAGATCCGGCTCCCTCAGTAGATTTTGGACGAAGGTCTCGTACTCCTCCATCGGTAGCCCAACTAGCAGGAAGTTGGCCATCATCTCGTCGTCGAATATTATGCCACCCCTGGCAATTTTCTTGTTCAATCTCTGGATACTGGCCGCATACTCTTCCGACGACATATTTGGGGTCTTGGTAATATTTGTCATTTATTTCAAGGACTGAAGTGCATTAAACTTGGTAGAAGAGACGTGATTTTCTTGCAGAATACCCAAGCATGCTTCGCTCTAATACAATCTTCCACATCTAACAAGAAATCATCTCCAACGGACTTGTATAATACCGACAAAGCTTTCCTATTTAAACGTGCCTGATCCACATTCACCTCGTTCTCATCGAAGTCTGGTTCAATCGCCACCGAACAGTTCTTATCGATCATATGCGCCTTCACTCTCAGTTTCCAGGCGAAGTAGTTTCCATTTGCTAGCTTTGGAATGGAAACGAGGTCTTTGTCATCTCCGTCAGCCATTTGGTGCTGTCGCTGTAACGTTCGCCGGTTCAGTCACAATCTTTTAAAATTCAGATTCCATCTCAGTCTCAACAATCCGTCATTCACGCTCTGATCTACTTACTTCGCACTGTTCTGGGCTCATAACCTGTTGTTAACTAATATTCATTTAAGTGGAAATAACGAGAGTTTGTTAACGAAATAGCAGATCGTATATTTACACATCCATTATTCTTCAAGGTACAAACAACACATTTCTACTAAAATATAAATCAATGCTGCCTACTTAAATTGTTAACTACCAACAGTTTCCTTCACATATTTTGCATTTGAATGAAGGTGGGTTCACCATTAAAACCTTCTTATCCCGTTTATTTTCTCTTTGTGTATACTTGTTTGCCAGACTCTGCTTGTTTACTGTTATTGGTTTGAGGGTTTGTTTCAACAACATCAGTGATTGACATCTTTCGGCTAAAAACATTGAGAAATCTTGTAGAGTTGGCATATTTTCTGGTGTGCGATTCTTGATTCTCTCTTGACAGTCACGCTGTTCAAGATAATCCAGTTTCTGCTTGACTAAATGGATTATTAAGTTAACCCTATGATCTACGGGCTGATTAAGTTATTCTAACGCTGATATATTCGTTTGGCTGTGCCAATTCATTTTCCGCATCGAGTCGGCTTTGTTCTCCTCCTATATTTCTGGAAATTTGAAAATCTCATTCACATGGGTTTGTATTATCACCATTTGGTTGTTGTATGTAGCGTTTAAAAGATCCCAAGCGTTGGTATATAGGTCTCTTCGCCTATGCTGAATCCCTCGATTACACTTTGAGCCTGTCCCTTTAGTACTCCGATTAGATACAGGTGCCTCTGTACACTTGATAGGTTTGTACTGTTAATTGAGGATTCAAAGCTATTTTTGAAAAATCGCCAGTAGTAACAAAAGGGCGGGTCTGGCGGGTTTGTGCTGTGAAGTGCAAAAGGTGCCACAATGTAGTTTTGTGTGGCCATTTTTCTGGGGTTTTGTACATTCTGAGTGCTAAGGTTTTGAAAATAATAACTTTTGGCAAGTTGGCTATTGTGCAGGAACATTGTCTAGTACTTGGGTGGCATATTAGCAGTTTATTTTCCAGATTTCAGATTTCCCCAGGATTAGGTCTCCTTCAGTTTCACAACTAGTTGTGATTCGCCGTAGGTAGAGTCCTCAACCCTCAAAATCCTCAGCCCCGCCCCCTTGGACCACGTGACCCATGCCCCGCCTCCATTGGACGACGTGACCCACCCCACCCCATGCCCCGCCCACATGTGACACGCCCCATCCCCTGGTCATCCCCTCCATTGGCCACCCCCCCACCCCATGCCCCGCCCCATTGACCACGCCCCCAGACCACGTGAACCATGTTCCACCCCCATTGGCCACATCCCTCCACGTGACCCCATACCACGCCCCATTTATCATGCCCCTTGTACCACGTGACCCACCTCCACACCAGGCCACGTTACCCACACAATTGGCCACGCCCTTTGGACCACGCGCCACGCCCCCATGTGCCACATCACCTGGTTCCATGCGCCACACCCCCATGCAACATGCGCCATGTCTTATGTGTCACAACCCTGGCCCCACCCCCATGCACGTTGCATCATGTGCCATGTGTCATGTGCCTCACCCCATGCACCATGCATCAGATGTCATGTGCCATGCACCCACCATCAAGGGCCACACCCCATTTTTTTTTTTTTTTTTTTTTAGCGGCTGTCGTCCAACTTCTTTTTGGTGTCACGGCATGTTTTTTTGTACAAGTGCTAATTCACATGGAAATATTTTGTTTTGTTTTCGTGTAACACAATTTCAAGATGCCACACTTCTAGGTACTCCCTACCCCCCACATTGAATCCATCCTAAGACACTATTTATCATTGAAATTGGTATGAATTAGCCAATCTGCAAAAGGAGGACCAGTTAGGTTCCTCTTTGCGAGGTTACTTAAAAAGTAAGAATTTAACACATTATATGTAGAAAAAAGCTAGTTTTTGCATGTAATGATGTAACTCTATAAAGACTAACGTGTACTTAAATACAGATCTCAGAGTAAATAGCATTTCATAATTTAAATCAAATAATTTCGTGCAATTAAGCCAATATGTGGACTAAACAGGTCCACTATTGTCAGATTGCCTTAAAGTTAACAATTCACCACATTATTTGTTAAAAAGTCTGATTTCTGCGTGTAACCATGTAACTCTATAAAGCCTAGGGAGTGCTTAAACACAGGACTCAGAGAAAGTAGAATTTGGTAGTGTAAATGGGCTAATATATTGGAATTAAGCCAACTGGTACTCTTATGAGTTTGCCTTACAACTGGCAATTCAACACGATATTTGTAGGAAAACCTAGTTTCTGCATGTAAACCTGCAACTTAATAGAGACAAGTGTGCACTCAAGCACAGGTCACAGAGAAAGCACAATTTGGTAATTAAAATGCATTGATTTATTAGAATTAAGCAAATCTTCGAAGGGTACCCGAATTATATTCCCCATCAAGTACAGAACCTAGGACTTTGTGTTCCAATGAATTTGGCTTCTAAAATGTATTATTATTATTATTTCTTCTCATTGGAGACCAAAGTCTCTTGATATACCATTTAAGAAGGAGCCTCGCCAAGCCATAAAGTTAAAAGATGAACCTTGTAGCCCATCTCTTCCTTACAAGCATTAGCCATCTAAAAACAAGATATCTCAGACAGATAATCTGAAACAAGCTGTCTCCATTTAAAGACTGGTAGATTTAGCAGCACCCAAAAGTCCTTTATTTCCTTGTGATGGTAACTAAAAACTAAAAGTACTTGTTCCTTTGAAGGGAGCCGAGTGCCTAAAACCTCACCACCAGGCTCCATTTCTAGCAGCCAAATTCCTCTTTTGGTTCCCATTTTCAAGTTCAATTACCTGCAATGAAGGGAAGAGAAGCCCATTAGTGTAAATCACCTCAATATTATATGTAAAAAAATTTAACGAGTCGGTCAGGGACGAACAATAAAAGCAATTCTTGTTGAGAGTAGTCAAGCATTACAGAAATGTCGTCACCAAGCGAACAAAAGAAGGGATTGTATCGTTCAAATTAGATTAATATAACACATGTTTTGCTTATCATAATATCTATTAATCTTAGTGTCCAGTTGTAATATTATTTGAAGTTTATGATTTTTAATTTTACCAATAAAAGTAATTAATATTGAAAAATCGTATTTTTTTCCTACTTTTACAAAACTGATCAAAGTGTGCAACCTCTAAATATTATCTAATCTGCCTGAAATTTGGCACACACATCTTTCACATCACTGAAACTCGGGGCTTAAGCAAAGCCTGCACAAATTTTACATTTTACTTTTGTCTTACACAATTAAACACCCTAGTGAACGTGTTTGGTTCACCCTTTACATATTGCCATAGTTTCAGTAAATCCACCCAAATATGCTGCAAATTTGCGGTAACTGCACAACGTATCGCAATGTCTATTTTAGCGTACTCCAATTATTTCACTAATTTTTCAAGTTATAGATCTACACGCATAATATAGTTTTTGTTACAAATAACGTGTTAGATTGCCAGTTTTGAGGCAAATTGGCATTAGTGCCTGAGTTACGGGTACTAATTGCATATTGCCTTAATTTCAGTAAATCAGTCCAAATATGCTGCTAATTTGTAGGAACTGTTAAACGTATTGCAATGACTGATTTAGCATATTCTCGGGTTTCTTTGTTTCTATGATTAATGGCTATATACTAGCTTGTGCCACAATTTAGGTGTTGAATTGTTAGTTTTTAGGAAAACTCACAAGAGTGCGAGTGGCTCTCGCACACTTTACATTTTGAATTAATTTCACGAAATTAGGCCATTTCGATTGCCAAATTTATTAGTTATTTATTAGTTTTGAACTAATAAATACAAAGGGAGGTTGTAATGCAAGCACTCATACAGGAAGCCTATCTTTTACAGTCGATTCGTGTACCCACCCCATTTTGAACTGCAACATTATAAGCAGTATATACGTGTTTGGTTCACCCTTTACATATTACCTTAATTTCCAGTAAATCAGTTCAAATATGCTGCTAATTTGCGGTAACTGCACAACATATCACAAAGTCTATTTTAGCATTCTCCAATTATTTCAAGTACACGCATAATATGCTTTTTGCTACAAATAAATTGTTACATTGGTAGGTTTGAGGCAATTTGTCATTATTACCTGAGTTACTGGTAGTAATTATTGCATATTGCCTTCATTCCAGTAAACCAGTCCAAATATGCTGCTAATTTGCGGTAACTGCACAACGTAGCACAATGTCTATTTTAGCATATTCTCGGGTTTCTTTGTTTCCTTGATTAATGCGTATAAACTAGGTTCTGACTCAGCTTAGGTGTTGAATTGTTAGTTTTTAGGGAAACTCACAAGGTTACGAGTGGCTCTCGAACGCTTTACATATTGAATTAATTTCACGAAATTAAGCAATTGCGCGTTCCAGATTGTACTTTATGTAAGACATGCTTATTGGGCTAAAAGAACAAGTTTTTAACCATCAAATTCTTGCTATTTCCAACAATGTCCTACCGGAATGGAAGACAACTTGGGATGAGGTCATAAGGGCGAAAACTTTGAAAATATCATCAATTTTGCATTAATACTAGCAACGTAGCAACCTAAAACCACTTTCTTTTGTTAACAGGTTTACTAACCATGCTTTGATAACAATGGGGCAAAATCTCTGCCCCTTTACCATATTGCTTGTTTTGCAAGAAATACTGTCAGTGTTTGTTAGAGTACAATACACTCTGAAAGAGGAGTCTATGCCGTCAAGACCCGGGTGAAACGCCCATTCCTAGACAGAATGTTTAATAACTGGCATTTAGACACTATAATAATATCTGAACATGGTTTTTAATCTAAATTATCAATAACTCAGCAGTTTAGGTTTCTGGTTCAAGGGCGCCCTTTATATCTTGGATAAAAACTAGCAAAATCACATATTTTCAGAGTATAACATTAGCTAGAAACCACGTATTGTTAATACCATCGCGAAACGCGAGGGGTAGGCCTATGACGTAAGGTTAGAAAACTTAATAGATTTGTTATAAAAAAAGTGGTTTTAGGTTGCTAAGTTGCCTGCAAATGGAGCAATAGGTTAAAATGGTCAGAGATTTTGACCCATTGTGATCAAACTATGGTTAGCAAACTTAACAGATTTGTTAACAACAACAAAAAACAATTGGTCTTAGGTTCCTAAGTTGATAGTATTTCCTGCAAATTGAGCAATATGCCAAAGAGGGAGAGATTTTCTCCCCATTGTTATCAAACCATGATTAGCAAACTTAACAGATTTGTTAACAAAAAGTGGTTTTCGGTTGCTAAGTTGATAGTATTTCCTGCAAATGTGAACTTCTAATTAAGCTATTATACAAATACCATCAGCCATTTTGCTATAACCTGTACCAGGCGCTGGGTCTGTAGCAGGCACTTTTATAAGCTCTGTTAGCTTTTTTTATCTCTGCATCCAAATATTGTTTGTTTATAGCATCAAACGCTGTTTTGGGCTCGCTTTGCACTCTAAGTTCCTTAATGTAAAATACATCACTTTTAAGAGTTCCAATTCTACTAATGCTAACACTTATATTTTTGACAACATGGGTACCATCGGCTAGTGCTTTCCACTGAGAAGCTTTGAGTGTTGAAAGTTTGATGTCCTCTTGTTAAATTGTCTACATAGTCCTTACTGCAGCATCTGTGTTCTTGTTGTTTAATCCTACGTGTTTTAGCGTTAAAGTGTTTGTCTTTGTCTATTCTCATTGTAGTGGATTCTACATAGTTATCGACATAGCTCTTAGTACTGGCATCCCATATATTAACTGGTTCTGCCATGTTAGCAATATGTTTTTCCTGAGCATTGTAGTTACCGTCAGATGATATTAACCAGCTGTTGTGAGCGATAGTACACATGCTGTTGAGAGTGCTGCATCAACATTTCTTAGTTTTCGTTTTGATGTTAACGGTCTTCCAAACCCGTTCATATATCTCACTCTCTATAGAAGGAACAATGAAAATTATCAAACAGACAAAACAGCTACCCATCAACGATGTTACAGCCTGTATTACAGCGTCACAGTTCACTGTCTCCTTCAAGTATTCGTTGTCTCATTTCAGGCCCGTCGGGCTGTGGTAAAGCAAACCTTTTACTTTCACTAATCACTACTCCAAACGGCGTTCGATTCCAAAACATTTACATTTTTGCAAAATCGCTCTATCAACCCATGAACATGTACCTAGAACAGGTGATGTCTGAGCTGCAGAAAGAAAACATGGGCTATTTTGCTTTCTCAGCACATGAGGAGGTTAAAACGCCCGATGCAGTGTGGCCTGATTCGCTCATGATTTTTGACGACGTAACTAGCGAGCAACAGGCGATCATTCAAGCCTATTTCAGCATGGGGAGGCATAAAAATGTGGAATGTTTTTATCTCTGTCAGACTTATTCCAGAATGCCAAAACAACTGATTCGCGACAATACTAACCTTATTATTTCGTCAGGATGAACGAAACATGCGCCACGTTTTCGATGACCACGTCAACCCGGGTATGAGCTTTGCGGTCTTCACAGAACTGTGCAAGGCTTGTTGGTCTGAGCACCAGCATGGTTGCCATGTGATGGATAAACATAGCGAAATCAACGGGCGCTATCGTAAGGGTTTCGACCTATTTATTCTGCTTACATAGAGATGGAGGAACCACAGCTGAAACATATTACTCGCGTTCCAAAAAATATTCGGAACAAGTACCGAGATCTCAAATGCATGCAGGCGGACGACCAGTATTTTATAGATAAACATCTAAACCCGCCTCTGGAAGCATCGCTAAAAACTCCATCTCAGCCCAAAGCAGAGCCAAAGGTAGAGGTCGGGGATGAAGACTTTGAATCTGAAAAAGAGGAAGAAGACGTATTTTCACCTCAACGCACACCAACAACTGCCAGTATGGCAGAACTCTTGAGCACGCCAGAAAACCATGCTTTGCTTAAAAGTACATATGGCAACAAAATTTATCCTTTTCTCGAACAGCTTTTTCATTATGATAACACGGGTTTTTGCATTGGCGACTCAAAAATAAGGCTAATCGATGAAACGATCACAGTAAAAGGAGTTAATTACGAGTCCAAGCCTGGTCATCTAAAGCTCTTGTTCGCTAATTCATCAGAGCCAGTGAATACAAGTAAGAGCATTAAGTATGGAACCGTTATCGCAAAATTATTTCCAAGCAGTGCACGCACAGCTTTGGCGTCAGACACTGCATTAAAAGCATTAAAGACACACGTCGACGTCTCTTATTGAAACAACCCCAATAAACTACTCGATCGCTTGGAGCTCTTAAAGGCATCTCAGAAGGCCGGGCACACAGGGCACGAAGCCGAGATCCTGCCAAAATGATTGTTTAACCCCAAGATGGAAATAGCTCACGACTTGCACAGCCCTGCCAGGTATAACTACGAGCGACTCAACGTTATTTCACATGGCGTGGTTGAACTCTGGCAAGCCGACCTCGTTGAAATGATCCCCTATGCTAAAACCAACAACGGTATCAAGTACATGCTCAAAGTCATCGCTTTTTACTCCAAAATGGCATTTGTAGAACCTATGCTTAATAAAACCTTACAAAGAGTGACAGAGGCGTTTAACGCATCGTCCAGAGTTCAAGGCGCCAACCCAAGCTTCTGCAAACAGACCAAGGTATAGAGTTTTTTAACAAGGATATCTCTACCTATTTACAGTCTTTAGACGTTAAGCGTTACACCACGTACAGCAACGTAGAAGCAAGTGTGGTAGAACGTTTCAATCGAACGTTAAAACACACATGTGGAGAGAATTAACAGCACGGGGCTCTTATAGCTGGTTCTACTTATTAGCAGAGCTGGAGGCGCGTTACAACGATACCCAACACAGAACCATTGGCACAAAACCATGTATCCTAACAAAAAAATATTCCGCGGCTGGACAGGCTCTTTAATCCCATCAAAACTGCCGATCCTAGACGCCACCGCCTTAAAATAGGTGTTTACGTTCGCATCAGTAAACACCAAGTCATTTTTCGACAAAGAATACAGGCCCAATTGTAGCACAGAGCTTTTTAGCATTAAAGAAGTGAAACTAGGCAAGCCTGTTACTTATTTGCTGGAGGACCTTAACGACCAGCCCATTAAAGGCAGGTTTTACCTCGATGAACTCAAACTAACAAACTATCCAAAGCATCATATAGTAGAGAAGGTTTTATGCAAGAAAGGCAAAAAGTCTATGTACGTTGGATGGGTTTTAGCTCAGCATTCAATTCCTGGATCGATGAAAAGGATCTAGTTTTAGTGCTTATATAGAGACATTGAGAACGAGACGAAGAAATGCACAACAAATTACTTGAATACCTTAACGCTAATGATTACGAGAAAGCATTAAATTGCCTTCAAAATATCATCGATGAACAGCAAATCAATAAAAGTGAAAATGAATTCGTAGAATATTCACACAAAGAGTTACTCACTACTTGTAACATACTCAGCAATATAGGGGCTATTAACAATGAAATTCTAGATTTATCATAAACAATTGTACAGACTTTATAGAATATAAACTTTCTTCTTCGCAAAATTATTCTCCTTACATAGAGACACTTACACATATTTGCACACGATGGATGATTTAAATGAGCTGAACAAACTAGGACAGGCTTCTGGTCTGGAATTGTGACGGCTTTGTAACCTCCCTATAAACCGTCAATTTCCAATTTCAGAGCTGCGAAAAACTGATACAAAGTATGGTCCTCGCATCATCTTCCGATGTGATGAGTTTTCTGTTTTCCTTCCTACACGTTTCGCCTCACTAACGCCAGCGACAATTGAATCATTAAATAGCCGAGGCCTCGTTTTATAACATCTACCACTAACAGCGGAATATCCATGGTACAATTCGAAGAAGAACGCATATACTACAAATACATCAAACAGTGTTAATAACAAATAAAAAGTCACCTTACGATGGGTTTTAGTTATATGCATAGTATGATTGTGTTTGCCCAGCTCATATGAGAACATACCACGGCGATCAAACATAAAACTTGTTAAAACACCCATTTAACTGAATTATGTCTTGGAGCAGGTTGTGGCATGTTTTCTATATATTTGTCTGGATTAAGAAACAGGTCTTGTAGAACTGTATTTTCGCGAACGGTTGATTTAAAAAGCGATTGCCTGTTATACAACAAGTAAATAAAACCTTCATGTCGGAATGAAGTATCGTTTCAACATGTTGTCGTCTTAATTGCGGACTGTAACTGATGCAATGGTGTTGAGTGTCCAAGACTCGTTCAATACACAGCTCACCGTTTAGAATTCTATAATCCCTTGGGTTGAAGACTTCGACTTGGATGTGCGTGTTCATTTCTACTTTTATTCAACTTGTAAAACCAGTAAAAAAATAAACGCTCTATAATAGCATGATATAATTGAAGCCAAATAGAATTTAAACTCGGCACATAGTAAAAACATAATAGCGCCAGCATTGATAAATTGTACTTTCTGTAAGACATTTCCCTACTAAGACAAACAAATTACCAGACTACACGTTGAGCCCGAATTTACTGTGTGGAAATCAGATAAAAATATTTCAAGTCTATGCATTGTATAAATGAGATTTATTGTTACTGGAAGTTGCACAAAGCCTCAAAGAAAGAGTTGCCATGTGACTTCCGGGCCAGCGGAAATAATAGTCAAACAGGTTTAGACTAGGGGGAGAGGCTGACTCTGGTCGATAAAGAGATGAAAATAAAATTATAGGTGGCACGCGCGTGGAAAGAAAAACAAAACAGAAGTGTGACTTGGCACGAGGCAACATTTACCGCCAATGATATCACATGACCCGAATCTAATATTAAGGAGTTCCGAAGTTAAACGAAGGTAGTAATTACAATAAAATAATAATTGTTATAGAAGTACCAGAAAAAATCGATTACACTAAGAATAGAGGAAAACTTAAGAAGATAATTGTTTATGTTTGGAATTGAAATAAGGGAAGTATTACGGTAGATATCGTAGTTTCCACGAAGCTCGAGCGCCAAAAATCCTTTAGTGAGGAAACGCGCCATTTGGAGAAAGGCTTTTTTATGCGGATCCTTCGAGGTAATAGGACGTATTGTCCAATTCGAGGCCAGGCACGGTCCTGGTGAAATTATTTGACGGTGGATGCAGAGGCATCGACCGCCAAGTTACTATTGAAAGGCGGACTACAAAAATTAGCACAGTGTGGACATGTGAAATTTCATCTCTTGAGATGGATGACAACTAGTTCGGGAATGGACTTAAACATATTTCACTAGTGTGAATACGATATAAAGTGTGCGTGATATTGATAATTGAGTTTATAGTAAATCATACTCGATATTTTCTTTGGAAGTGTTCCGAACAGACATTTAGCGAAGATTCTAATAATTTATTCGACGAAGGAAATTCCAGTCCAGAATCCTGACAAGTATTCAAGCACTGATAGTTCAATTATTCACGAACTAGAATCGTTTCTTCGATATTGCATACATTTTGCAAAGCAGTAGCGGAACATCATAAATATTTCAACTGAGACTACAAGAGAAATTCAACAACAATTTTTCGAAATTCCTTTAAAGATGACTTTTATTTCCACATTGAGAGGAACGACATCTGATAGTATTATGCCAGTGGAGATGGAGGAGTAAATATGCGGAAGGGAACGTTGCAATAAGAATATGGAGAGATCAAAAGTAAACAGATAACATCAACTACAAACATGGAAAATTTCTGGAGTAAGTTAAAATTACTCAAAATTACAGTAAATGCAACAACGAAAAATGGTTCAACTACTCTCACGATGAAATTATGAATACCGATGACTTCAAGAACATCTAATAGCAGTATGACGAAATAAGAAGAAGGTTTGAACAAGGGAGGTCCCAGTTCATGGTCCCAGTCCATTTCAAGAACTAGGACAACGCGAGAGCGAGGCCAGTTCGAGTCCAGAACGAGTCAGCGGAGGCGCAGTTCAAATGGCTGGCGGGAACGAGGTAAACCCGGGAGAAGACATCTGAACGTGAACCGGTACATCATCCGATACATTTTCATCAGATGTTGAAAACATCTAATGGTAGTAGAAGATCTTTTATGTAGTTTTGTTGTAGAGTATTTAGAAAATCCATGAGAAACCTTTTTCAATGTTTTTTTAATTCTTTCATTTTGATTAATTTGACTTCGTAATATTTTTGAATTTAGTTTTGGAATGTATTCTTCGACGTTTGATATTTTGAAGTAGTGGATTTTATCGTAAATTTAGGATTTGTGTGCGATCAAATATTTCGTTAATATTTTGGATTGGAGAAATACAGAACTCGACCGTATTTTGTAGGATCATAGGAAATAGATCGTTAGATCTTAAGGAAGAATGCGAGATATATATTTGTGGTTTGTTCTTATATGAATGTAAGATTCTAACGTCAAATAGACATTGGAATTTATACAGGACAACGATTGATTGTCAGTTGGAACAGATTCTTACCTGATTGAGTGAAAGGTTTTACACAAGGGTTCTGTTATTGTAAAAAAACACAATGTAAATTCTTCACTAGTTGTAAAACCACTTGAAACAAGTGCTTATTGGAAGGTAAAGTTTATGAAACAAATATTGTGAAAGGAACGAATTTCTGATAGTTAACAGAAGTAATTAAGACTGATCAGAGAGGTGTACAGGATTATTATTAACAAAACCTCTGGTGATTTTGTTGTAAAAGTAAAGTTCTTTGATGTTCTGCAGATACTGCAAGCATGTCTAGAAGAGCATTGTCGTTAAGTCTTTTTTGGAAACGCATTGTTAAACACGTTGTGCGTAGCAAGATTTTAAAGAGTAAAAGTTAAATTCCATACGGGCATGATGACGTTTGGAATGACGCTGTGAAATATGTAAAAGTAATTTTAAAGGCTATTATTTAAAGGAGTATATGTGCCACACAGGAAGCTGGTTATAATGTTTTTAAACTAAAAGTGGTTCAGTTATCGTGAATATGTGAAGATTTATACCACATTGATTGGAAGGAAAGATGTATTTATGAAGCAAATTATGCGTATTTGGCAGTTATGGCAACTATAGATTTTGTGGAGAGTAGGAAATTGTCCTGAAACAAGATTATTTCTCTTTGGTTATTATTTTATTCTTGTTTTAGACACTCTGCTGGAACTATACTTCATTGTACGGTCTCAGAGAACCTATTTACAGTAAGACTGAAATGAAAAAGAGGGAGAGCGACAAAATTCAGCAGATTTATAAGCATTAATATTTGGTAGGAGTTATGGAAGTGAAAGCAGGAGCATTTTTGTAGAATTGGAATGGCTTCAAGTAAGCATGTTGTTGTAAATAGATGTACAGATAAAGTTGGATTTATGGGAATAGTGACGTTCAGCTATAACCCATTGAATTTAAGTGTAAATAATGTATGTAAAGTGGAATGGAGTTAAAATGTATAGAGTAAAATGAATAATGTGTTTAGAATAGGTTATATAAATCGTCAGTTGCAAGGATATAGATAATATGAGATGTTTAAATTTATTCTTGCTAATAAACTCCAGTGGTTAATTAAGGTCTAGGTGACTGTTTATGGAATCCGAGGAGCATCATTTAGAAGTTTCTTGACAGATAAGGTCATTATACATTTATGGAGGAGTATTTATTTTATTTCATTTATATTTTGAGTTTTCCTTTACGAAGCTTTTCCTTTTGTATTGTTCTATTTAATAAATTTGGGACACGAGGATTTTCGTTTGACCATAGTTTTAATAGAAACCATGCGTTATTGATTGATAATTAAGGTTAGATTATGCTATGGAATTAAAGATAGGCGCCCATTTCATTTGTTATCACATTTCCCCGAGAAGCACAAGTTTCTCTCTCTACCGTTGTCTAATTTAGTCTTTATTCCGTAGTATAATGTCATTGAAGGAAAGAAATCTATGTATCCCGATTTATCCCATGTGTCAGGCATTTCTTTCGGTGGTTTATCTAGCTGGGACCACGAAGAAGCTGCGATCCGTCCATCAGGATACTGGAAGGTGGTTTTTAAAAGGGCAAATAAGGTTTATTTCTTTTTAATATTCGCCCAACGTGTTGGCTGTAATTTTTATGAGGTGCCACAATTCCTTTTAATGGCGGCCCAACGTGTTCGGCACGATGATCATTTGTAGGGCTCGATGGTGGTTTGAGGGGCATGATGATCGTTTGTTGACGGCAATAAGTTTGTGTGAATTTTTAGTATGTGTTGTTTTGAAATGTCTATATTGTATAACCAGAGAGAGGTGATTGAGTTATAAATACAGAAAGGTAACGCATGAACTAGATCATGTTTTGATTTATCCAGCTGATGGCTATTTTGACGTCACGTCATTTTAAAAATTAAAATTAAAATTAAATTCAATGTTGTTTAAACGAAGTTAGAAAAATTATTATGGATCATAACGACTTGGGTAAACTAGAAATAGGTCAGTAGACGTGGTTAATTAGAATTTAGAGTGGTTATAGAGTACGTAAAACTCCAAAACTACCGTATTTAAAAGGTTACTCATGGCCTTTCTAATATTCTTATATTATATGCATGCGTTCCCTCGCACCTAATAAGTGCATAATGCCGACGATGACCGTGGAGGCCATCCAGAAGATGTTTCAGGCCATCCAGGAAGGTCAGACGAATCTAACTAAGGAGTTAGATGGGTTACATAAATATACCCACGACAACTTTAAGCTAATGGAAACAGAGGGGAAAATGAACGCTGAGATTGTGAAGAAAAGTCTTAAATTAGAAATGAACCAGATGCAGGTTGTCAATGACAAAAGTATCAAAGCTGTACAGACTTCACTCCCACTAATACAAGGTAGCACTATACTGATACAAAATAGAAACGCTAAGTCAGAAGCTAGTACTACGAAGTTGGAAGAAAATACTAAACAGTTACAAGATAGTTATGCCAAGTTAGAAGCCAGTACTACAAAGTTAGAAGATAGTAATGATAAGTTGCAGAAGAGCATACATCAGTTGACAGTAGATGCTGAAAAGTTAAAAGATGACACAGAACAGATTAACGCTAGGATGATGAAACTACAGAGCGATTCATCACGGGTACAAGGCATGGTAAATAAACTTGAGAAAGATGTTACACAGTTGCAATCTGATGTTAAGCGCTACTTAGAACAACTTCAGAAAGAAACAACAGACAACATAGTAAAACTACAGAAGGAGGTAAACAAACACTATGCGAATCTAAGGAAGAAAGTAAAAGTTACTCAGAGGCATTAAGACAGGAAGTTAATGAATTGAAGTCTACAGTAGATACACTACACGTAGAAGTTCATACAAAAAACACTATGTTGAAACAGGAAATTGAAGTGCATGTTAAGGAAATAATATGTAGTAGGATAGATGTGTTAAAAGTTGATTTATTTAAGGCTAATGAAGAAGGTGACCAGGTATTGCAAGCTCAGCTTGATAAAAATATAAAAACTATGGAAATTAGGTTAAATGAAGATATTGCTGATGTAAGGGATGATTTGTGTAAGCGTATTTCTAATGTACAACAGGCCAATGTTGAGAATCTGTCACAAATTAAGGAAAAATCTGAAACCGAGGTTTTATTTATTTCCGTGAAATTATATCAGTTACGACTTGGTACGCACGTGGAAAGGGAAATGAGAGGATTGGTAATGGAGGACGTTAGGTCAATGTTAACGAATTTAAGTTTCAAAGACGCTCCTAATATTGACAATTTGAAGGATGATTTAAGGAAAGAAATCAGGGACGATGTTAGAGAAATGTTAGGTAGATTACACGACAGATTGAAAGAAAAGAAGAAAATGCAGCAAGCAAGGGTTGCTAGATTCGAGGAAGAATTTCGAGAAGCCAGGACCATTGCTGTACCAACGGAACAGCTGTTCCAGTCAAGGGAAAACGCGCGAGCGACAGATCAGTCAGGTCAAGCGGAAACTCGAACACCGTTCACAGAAAGTGAAGTAAGAGGTCAACATCCTTAATTTTTTACAGAAACACTAAGGAATATTACGATCAAAAGGAATTTAGAGGCGATACCTCGTAAATTCAACGACCAAAATGGGGTCACTCCGATCGAATTCCTACGCGATTTACGCGATTTTTTCATCGAAAATCTCGTAACAAGGGAAAGATAAATGCGTCATGTGGAACGTTTTCTCGAAGGTGCCAGTCCCCAGTGGTTCAAAGCGTTCAGGTATTCGTTTCCTAACTTTGAGAAATTTTCTGACGCTTTAATTAAACGATTTTGGAGTATCGGAGACCAACAAAATCTGTGAGCAGAAGTATACAGTAAAAAAGTATGCAAAATCACAACCTACGAAGTATGCAAACTACTTAACTGCTCAGTAGGGGAGTGGTGACAGTTCTAACGCACTCGGCGTTGCTCGGGCGGCGTTCATGTTAAATAATTAATATTTGGTGAACCCATAGTCCGATTTTGACAAATGAGGTGTCGTTGAACTCGGGCTGACGTCCTCTTTCCTATGGACCACACGTTAAATTTTTCAAAAAAAAATGAAAAAATTTGTTTTTTGAAAATAGGCAATAGTTTAAAAACCAAACATGATAGAAAGTTGTGCCGTGCTTGAAACCAATGGTCTTTATGTCCTTTATATTTTATAATAAAACTTTTCTTTTTAACTTTTTTTTGAAACAAGTGTAATTTTGAAATTTTTATATTCTGGAAACTAAAGATTTTACAAAAAAGATTGTTTGACATAAATGAATGGCCCTGACTCCTTCTACCCCCGAAATAAATTTCAAGTCTCTAGGACTAAAACTGGTAGTAGTGCTAGGTTGTAGGTTCTACTTCACCCTCTACTTTCATATAAACTTTGCCGATATCTCCCGAACGCGTAGTCGGATTTTAACGAACGAGGTATTGATGGCGTTGGGATGACGTTCTCTTGGCTAAGCATGTGTGTTGGTATTTTTTAAAATTTTGTTTGAAAATTCTTGTTTCTTTGTGGATTGGCGCTATTTTGGAAACGGTGAATTTTGGAAAAAGTTTGTTTGATGTTAATGAAAGGTGGGTATGCCCTCTAGCGGGCAGCAAGTTTAAAGGGTGTAGGAGAAAAAACAAAATGATATCCTACTTTCACGCGAACATTGGTGATCATTGGCGAATGGATGGTCGTATTTTAACAAACGAAGTGTCTTTGGACTCGAGCTGACGTCCTCTTTCCTATAGACTACTCGTTATATTTTTCATTTTTTTTTGAAAAATTCTGTTTTTAAAAGTAGGCGATAGTTTGAAAACCAAACATGATAGAACGTTGTTCAATAGTTCAAACCAATGGTCTCTATGACCTTTATTTTTTATAATAAAACTTTTTATATTTTGAGATTTTTTGAAAACACTTAAATTTTGAATTTTTACTATTTTTGAAACTAACACGTTGACAAATAAGTTTGTTTAACATAAATGAAAGATCCCTACCCCCTCTACCAAGAAAATAAATGTCAAGTCTCTAGGACAAAAAACTAGGTATTTTTAATTTAATTTTATTTTTTATTTTATTTTTTTAAATAAATGCGTGTTTGTAGACAGAGAGCCGGTAGCGCTTGACGTATGTTACAAGGAGGCTATGATTGACCATGGTGGATATGGGAAATGGCTATTTCGACGAAGTATGGCAAAACAAGGGGTCGCTTTTCGCTATTTTTTTCCTATGACAGATGAATGAAGGCGAATATTTTCGAAAATCCCTCATGACGATCTTTAAACAGGTTGGTAAACACTGACCAGTAACCAGACAAAATTAATAATGCTATGAGACGAATAAAAAACAAGGCTTTTTATAGTTGTTATCAACAGAACTTGCTTTGTATGTATGTATGTCTGACTCGCAGCCAGAACGGAAAAAAACTGAATATCTGCTCGAGAGACCCGCTTGGTGCCTGGCTAGTCGGCTAACAGAATGGAGTGTCAGTCAAGCTGACAACACTGCTGTCATATGATAGCAGTTGGAACCATGTGGCAACTCTGTAAAAAGGTGACAACGGCTAGCCAAGCGAGCTGAGCAGTAGCAGCAGGCAGGGGCCTCGCAGTGAGGAAAGGGGGAGAGAGAGAGGGGAAAGGGGGAACACAAAGAGAGAAAACAGGAAATCACGTGACCCACTGCAGAGTGGTGAGGGGGCGATGCCAGAGCGCAGGAGAAGAGGTGAGGGGAGGAGTAGGGAACCCATGACAGCCAATAGCTGAACGAGTTGTATGTCATTATGGAGTGAAGGAGTGAGACGCGAGTGTGGAGAGAGAAAGAGAAACATGTATGGAAATGCATGAAGCGTGGAGCGCCGTACACAGAGCTTTCGTACATCATGATTCAATAAATAAATAAATAAATAAATTTAAAAGTAAAAAAGTACACAGGTTCACACAACATGTAATTTATAGATCCAAGAATTAAACGTTGAGCTAAATCCTAACCATTTGACATGTAGTTTATTTCCCTTTTGTTTCAACACTTTTTCCACAAGGTAATGAATCGGAAATGCTGTTTTCTGAAGTTCATAGAGATAAAATCTACCTTTTATGGGTTGATGGTTGAGGTCTTGCAGTAAATAGGTGACTGGACTGTCCAAGTTGACTTGACGAATTCGAAATAGTTTAGTCCCCCACTGAGGCGTGTAGCCCTTATTGAAGGCAGACTTAAATTTGCTCACACGAACAAAATCCCCAATTTTCAGTCGGTGAAGTTTAGGATCTGCTCTTTTTATGGGGTTAAACAGTTTATCCAGTCGTTGAATATTTTTGGTCACGAGACGTGGCTTGGTCCCAATCGTTCTATGTTTGGTGTCATTGTAACGTGACATGTCCAACCAGCGATAACTGCCCTGAGCGGTTAACGCTTTCCACATATAGGTTTTCAATGTTCGGTTAAAGCGCTCGACCACGCTGGCTTTGAGATTGCTGTACCTGGTGTAATGGTGAATATCCTTAGATTTGAGGAAACTGGAGAAATCCTTGTTGAAAAATTATTTTCCCTGATCGGTTTGTAGCAACTGAGGTTGGCGTTTGGAGTGTTGAATAATATGTTGAAAGGCCTTGGTGACTAGTGGACCAGACTTGCGACGCACAGGTCAACAAAGGCCATTTTGGAATAGACATCAATGACAGTCAACATATAGCGTGCACCGTCGTTAACGCCAGCATAGGGTATCATTTCAACCGTCAGCCTGCCAAAGTTCATCCACACCTCGTGAAATCACCTTGAGTCGCAGATAGTGACGCCTAGCTGGACGATGCAACTCATGAGCGATGCCCACTTTAATGGGTGAAGGCTTAAACAATAATTTTGGCATTTCGAAGTTCTTCTTCAATTTCTTGAATTTCCCAATCGTGACCGGTATGGCCGGTTTGACGTGAAGCATGCAACAACTGTAGCTGCTGGAAGAGCTTATTGGGATTGTGCTAGTAGGTAACATCCACAAGGGGTTTTGATGGTTTAAATGTCAATCCCGAAGCGGACACTTTACGACGAGTACTTTGACTGGTGGGAAACATTTTTGCAATGATGGTTTTACATGTTTGAGATATATTGGCATTCACTTGTTGAGCTGGATCATGCTGTCTTTTGTGGGTATGGGTATCCAATAAAATGGATTTATATTTGCCAAAGTCCTCTGACGTATAATCATGGAATGAGGGTGTTCGAGAGAAGAGCAGCTTTAACAGTCCTGGTGTCAATTTATAGTTGGTGTTCTTAATGACAGCTTTAGTATGAGCAAATTTAATGGATGAATCCCCAATTTTAAAACTATCATTCTCATAGCGAACACCATACGTGGTATCTGTGTTTCCAATAAATAGATCAATGAGATAGGGTTTTAGTGTTGATCCATAATATATTATTAAAATGTTTTTCAGTTGAGCCTTATTTTGAGTAGTGGCCAAGACTTGTGAAAACGGAGACGACCTGGAAGGGCAAGGTGTTTCGTCCATGACCAATGATTTCTTTTTTCTCAAAAACTCTGCAAGGGATGCAGCTTTTTTTTGAGGCGTAAACACTTGTTCCTCGTCATCCTCAACTTCGCTAACACTAGTCAAATCTTCCTGTTCCTGTTCCTCTTCCTCAGGGTCCTCGTGCAGCGTCTGAGTGGCTTGTGAAACGGTGGGTAGCGTTTCAGATGGCTTGAAAGAGGGTTTCAACATGGCTTTTAGCGGAGGTGCTAAATGATGTTGAATAAACAAAGCATGATCTGCACGTGATCGTTTCAATTGACGAAACTTCTGGCGAATAGTATTTTTTGCTCTAATAATATGCTTTTTCAATTAACTCTCTGCTAACGCCATGGTGTCTTGACAAATGACTTGAGAGGGAATGAGACAGGGTCTTAAATAGCAATAAAATGATCAAACCCTAAGCGATATCGTCCTTGGTTGAGTTCACTTTGTTTGTTAATCACTAAACAGGCATGACGTTGAGTGTACCAGCACTTGCCACACAATTCAGTAAACATTTGAAAGGTCATATCCGGATTCACAAGTTCATTATAAATGTGACGACTGTTCCTCTCGTCCTGGCGAAATAAAACAATTGACATTGGCATTGTCACGAATCAACTGTTTGGACATTTTAGGAAACGTTTTTCCAAGATAAAAGCAATCGATATGTTTGTGTCGACCCATGCTGAAATTGCTTTGAATAATGCCTTGAGGTTCAGTGGATACATCATCGAAAATCATGAGTGAATCAGGCTTTACCTCATCCGGTGGAATAATATTTTCTTGAGTGGAAAATGTGAAATAACCCATATTCTCTTTTTGTAATCCAGACATGACTTGATCCAGAAAAACGTAGAGGGGTGGGTAGAGAGATTTTGCAAAATTATAAATATTTTGAAAACGCAGACCATTGGGCGCTGTGATGAGTGTTAGCAAAAGATTGGTCTTTCCACAGCCGGAAAGTCCCACAATGATGCAGCGAATTGAAGATGGAACCAGTGAACCATGGCGTTGTTCACGTGATGTGGGACAGAGATGGGAAACCATGTCCCCCACGGGGAATGACTCTTGCTGCTTAATAATCTTCATTTCAACTAAGGCTTAGACAGGCTAGCAGGCTGTCTATATACAGGACACCGAGCCTTGTCATAGAAACAGTAGACTGGTACTACAGGTTGACGATGGATGTCTTTGGACGTGCGTTGATGGCCAAAGCTAGGTCTGTCCCCATACATGATCCTAAACAAGAAACAGATCCTGCTAATAAACACTATGTGGACAGGTCAGTAGTGCCACGCACAAAACAGGGAGATTATAACTTTAAGGGAACGCGGTTAACCCATGTAAAACATCCTCAAGTGTCTACAGACGTTACTACGAAAATGTATGTGGATAACAAATTGTATGAGTTTTATGACAATGTGCCCCAGCTTACGGTGAATGGCTATAGCGCTAATCACCATCGGATTATTCACGTCGAAGACCCGCAAGACGAAGACGATGTCTGTACCAAGCGTTACGTGACCTATGAAATGAAAAGGCTTTATAAATTTATCCCATCTGTATTTTTAGTGTATCTGACAAATGAAAAACCTGTGAATGAGAGAAACCATTTACCGCTAGTCCGTGACCAGCACTTGACCTATTTGCTAACTTCTGGTTTAAGTCACTATCGATTACACTATGATGGAACCATTCACATCAAATACGCCATACCTGATGAGAACCATTTACAAATACAGATAAACGATCATAGGATGTTGGTCCATAACCATGAAATGGTCAATGCAGGAGACGAATTATCCTTTCATCTCATGTTGACATGGGATGAAAAGCAAGCGGGAAATACCATAAACGATTTCCCACTTTATGTGGAATTGGAATATACAGCCATTAAATAACAATCTGACGTTAGTTGTGATTTAAACTTTCTTGTGAAAGGTTGTTGATCATTATCATCATGGTGAAACAAAGGTATGTGGTGAGAAAGACTAAAAAAAGGACTTTGTCCTTGGCAAAGCCTGGGCTTAAGAAATTCATGGGCAAACCCTTGCGAAAGAAAAAAATGTGTTGACCATAAGGAAAGCCCTTCGAGCAGCACAGAGACGTGTTATTCCAAAACGTCAGCGACAGGGTTCAAACCAAGGGCGAGTGATTCCCGTCCCCAAACGAGCTGGATTTTTACCTGCTTTATTTGCTGGTCTGGCTGCTCTGGGTTCACTTTTGGGCGGTGCCAGTGCAGTCGAGAAACCCATTAAAGCCGCGCAGCAGGGCAAGCAACAACTAAAAGAAAGCCAGCGACATACTGAAACGATGGAAGCGATTTCTATGGGGGCTAGAAATGTCAATTTAAAGCCAGCTTTTTATCAACAAGGATTTGGGATTTCACCATTTCGAAATATTAAAAAAAAATAACCTCAGCCATAGCAAGACATGCCCTGACGCATCAACAAGTGGATAGCTATGCTTAACAACTAAAGCTTTCTCATTTTCGAGGTGTGTTTATGCGAAACCAATTACCCCCACGAGCTTGGGAACAGGAATGTGCTGTTGTCAATTTGGATGATCTCCGAGGACCAGGAACGCATTATGTAGCTTATGTCAAAGATGGATCCACCGTATGGTACTTTGACAGTTTTGGGAATTTGCCCTCGCCCATGGAACTAGTGACCTATTTTGGAAACAGGATCAAGATATATTATAATGTGAAACTTGAGCAAACGTTTAACAGCCAACAGTGTGGACGTTTGTGTTATTTTTTTATATAAGACGCAGCATAAGCAAAAACGTTAATAGTATGTCGGCAGAAAGTAAAACGTTTACACTGCATGGACGTGGACCCGAAGTCAGCCTAGACTTTTACCCGCCTATCGAATTGAGTGAAAAACCCTATGGTTTGGGACTTGTTTCTCTTGAAACGTACAATCGAATACAAAACGTACGTGAAAATGTGAACAACAAGTTTTACTATGATGATTCTGTGCTCACCCTGAACTCTGGTGGATACACGATCGATGACATTTATGAACACATTTATGTGGTGTTGATCAATGAATATGGTTTAAAGTCATTTCTCGATGGAACGCGCAAGTTTGAACTTGTAGGAAATACCAACACTCATCGTTGCAGTATTTTCTCTACATTCAAAATTGACTTTAAAACACGTCCCGATTCCATTGCTCCATTACTAGGATTAAAACCACGCGTGTTGGAGCCCAACAAAAAACATGAATCAGACCATGATGTGAAATTCATTGAGGACCATCATGTGTCGGTGACGTGTAATATTATTACCCAAGTGTACACCAATCAAGAACCAACGCATTCGCTTTATGACTTTATAGTGACATCGCCCAATGGCTATATTATACGTGAAAACCCTCCAGTGGTGCTTTTTCATTCTGTGGCTGTCGATGGTATTAGTAATATAACATTAAGACTGATCAATAGAGAGCAACAACTCATTGATCTAGATTCTACCACACCAGTGACTTACAAGTTGGTGCTAAAGCCACTATGAAGTTTGTGTATAAAGCAACAACACCGTCTAGGAATGGTGTTAGTTGTTTGCCACGTGAATACACGTTAACATCTCAAGACAAGCAGATTTTACAGCCTTTGGGTTACCACGTCGACTCCCATAATGAATTCTATCCTAGAGGTAGCGAACCGCATCGAGGAGCAACCAGGAGTGGTATGAATTGATCTCCATTCCTATCAAGCTCAAACACCTGGACTCAATAACAATGATGAAATTCAATTTGTTATCAACAACCAAGATATTTACACCCTACCGCATGAATGTGTCATTCAGGTCGAAGGTCGGCTCACCAAAGCCGATGGCTCTACACCCACCACATCCAAGTTGGCCAACCATGGTTTGGCCTTTCTGTTTTCTGAAGTACGTTACGTGATTAACGATATCGTGGTGAATAGCACACGAAATGTTGGTATTTCCAGTGTCATGAAACTATACCCCTCTTATAGTGAGGAAGAAGGTAAAACACTTTGCATGGCAGGTTGGGGCCCTAACTCGACCAATGACTGGATGGTACACACCGATGGCACCGTTACTGGATATTTACCTCTTAAACTGATTTTAGGCTTTGCCGGAGATCACCAGCGCATTGTGGTTAACGCAAGGCAAGTGCTTTATCTGGTGAGAGACAGGAGTGATCATAATGCGCTCAAGGGAGCTGACAATGCCCCCATAGATTCAAAAATTCAACTACAACGCTTGCTATGGAAAGTGCCCCATGTGACCCTTGACGATAGCAAAAAACTGGACATACTCAAGATGGTAAAGAGAGATATGCCTCTACCCATGGAATTTAGAAGCTAGGCACTCCACGAGTACCCGCTATTACCCACCACCAACACACATAGTTGGTCTGTAGAAACAGCTCGCTATACAGAGAGACCTCTCTACATGATCGTGGGTTTTCAAACGAATCGCAAGTATCAACAAACCAAAGATACCACGCAATTTGATCACCTGCAATTGAGAAATGCACGTCTTTTCCTCAACGGAGCTGTGTTTCCCTATGAAGGACTGGATTTGGATTTTTCAAAAAATAAGTTTGTCCCCCTGTACGACTTGTTTTCTAAATTTCGATGGTCGTATTATCAAAAAGAGAACGGCCCCATGCTGCTACCCCAAGCGTTTAAGGCATGGGCACCACTGATTGTCTTTAACTGTTCTTACCTGGAAGAGTCTGTCAAGCCATCCAATATCGACATTCGACTAGATTTTGAAACGCATGACAATGTACCAGCCAATAGGACGGCCTACTGTTTGATTATTCATCACAAACAAGTCAACTATTATCCACTGTCCAACCAAGTGACGAGTGTATAAATAACAGGTCATCCCACGTCAAGTCGCTCAGTCATGTCTTGCGTTAAAGCATCAAGAGAAGTCACATCCATGAATTTAAACTCTGAGGAACAACGTTTCATGACTTTTGCAACATGGCTAGTGCCTTTCATAAACCCTCAAGCCTTGGCGGCCGCTGGATTCTACTATTAAAAATAAGAGATGAAGTGAAATGTACCTTTTGTCCCATCATCATAGACCAATGGCAAGAGAGCGATGAACCCATGCAGGAACATCAGCGCTGGTCACCTGCCTGCCCCTACCTGTGCAGAATGGAGGTGGGAAATATACCCTGTCATTCAAGCTATCCCTCACTAGTGCCTCTGAGTGATGAAAAAAAAACAAGTTACGATACGTGTGGACTGTATGGTGTCAACGGTGCTTCGGCGAGCAGCTCGCCGTCAAAAACGCCTAGTTTAGAGACATTGGGACATCATCGGTGTTATGGACGTTACAAACACAAGAGACTATATTGTTGTATCAGTTGGTATCGTCCTTATCCCAAAATGACAAAAGCCTGTAAGACGTGTTATGATAATAAAATGATGTAATTCTTAAATTCTTATTTTTTTCATGTCCCCCTGTCCTACCCTAACCTCATTTTTTTCAAACTAGCATGGCAGGTAAGTCCATGTCATGACCACACCTTAGTCATTGATTGTCAGTCAGTCGTCAGTTGAACTTGGTCCAGGCAAGCGGCAACATGTTGCGCACACTCATTGTGGATTGCCAAGGGTTTAAAATTGGTGACTACAAATTTATATTTAAACAAGTGGCCATTATCGATTGTACCACGTTTTGGATATCGCAAGCTACGCATTTGCTATTTAAACCACCCCATGCTTTTGATTTGTTGTGTGAAAAAGATCGTAAACAAACCCAGTGGATTGAAAATCATAAGCAACTAGACTGGAAACAAGGAACCATTTCCTATAAATATTTGGACGTGGTCATGAAAGCACACTTGTCCTCGGCCAATGTGGTATTTGTGAAAGGTAATGAAAAACGTGAATGGTTGCAACCATTTTTGGCGTCTTACTGTCAATGTATCGACCTCATGGACCTGGGTTGCCCCTCCCTGCAAACGCTCATGGATACTAATTGTTCCTGTGGAAACATTACCCATACAGCCCTAGCGCATGCGTGGCATCTCTTTCATTGGTTAACCACTCATGCCTGCTGGGAGTTGTTGAACAAAATTATAACTCAAGATTTACCTGTGAATGACGCCAGTGAGATTTCTACAAGCGACGTGTAAACATCTACAACACGTGATACCATGGAGAAAGGCACTGCTACGGACAAAGTCATTGGCAAGTTCTTTGTATGCAAAAAGAAACTACACAGTTTTACCAAGTCGTTCATTTATTATATGGCCGCCAAAGCGGTGAAAGAAATCTGGCAACATGTACCAAAATCATGGACTCAAGACCCTGTGTTGAGTGAATTGCAACCCTGTACGGATTACGATCACCATAAGCAAGTGGCCATGGCAAAAATACCCTCTATGCGTCAGTGCGCGACTTGACAGCTAGTGAAACTGTATTACGGTCATAAAAGTCCATGTAAAGACTTTGTTGAATCATTCCACGGGTGTCATGGCGAGAAAAAGCAACAACAACAACAAACACAAACATCGTCCACAGAGGAGGAGGAAGACCAAACCTTTTCACCATCGATGGGAAAGGATATGCCAGACCTGTACTGGCAATGGCGTCATTGACAAAGTGATTCAATACTTACCTTTCGAAATCCATCTTCCAGGTTATCGTTTTTGTGGTCCTGGAACTCATCTTGAAAAAACGTTTGCAGCGAGGTGATGTACCCATTAATCTTTTGGATCAAGCATGCAAAGAACATGACCTATCTTATCGCCATAGTCATCCTGGTTTAAGACATGTGGCAGATAAATTGTTATTGAAAAAAGCTAAACAACGTTTCATCTCCTGTGATGCCTCAGTGGGGGAAAGAATGGCAGCCCTGATTGTGATGAGTGCTATGAAAGGAAAGTTGATGATGCATGGACATGAACATTAAGGACTTGAGGAGTGAGGAATTGGGATGTGTTTGTATTCTATTTTTTCTTTTGTCAATCCCTATGGTTATGAAATAAAAAAACAAAGGTTTACCAGAACACAATGTTTCATTTTAATTTAAAAGAAATCATGATGTTGATGGGCTGATTTTTACATTTTCACATTTTCACACATTGTCATTTGCCAATTTGCAATTTACAGTTTTTAAAAAAGTTCATTTTAAGTTTTGCGTTTTTGATGATATGGATTTTTCCATTTTTGTTGATGACACTTTTTAAACAATGTCCGTTTGAAGTTTTCTGAATTTTCAAATTTCACACATGTCCATTTCCAGTTTTTAGAAATGTCCGTTTTAAGTTTTGCGTTTCTGGTGATATCGAAGCATGGATTTTCCATTTTGTTGTTTTGTCATTTTTCCATTTGGTGTATGTCGAAAGTTGAGATTTGTCAATGATGTCAATGCGAGTGCTTGACCATGATAATGCTGCAATGTGTTTACGTGTGTTTTGAGAAACATTGAGGTCTACGACTACTGCAGGTAAGACTGTTTTTTACAAAAATAATGTCTATTCACCGCTACATTTCAAAGAAAAAAAACTATCGACGAAACAAAATGAGTATATAAGTGAAAATTTCCCCCTCCCCACCCACCCTACCTCGCCGTGTTTGCTCTGGTCATACATACACACCAGCTCTCTCTCTACTCACACAACCCTACCTGTCTTTTTGGGAACAAACACAACCACTTTATTTATTCCCAAAAGCCCATTCTCCACATGCACACTCATCTCAAAAGAACTTTTTTTAGTTTTCCATTTACGATTTACATTACGAAAAAGTCCTCTCGGCACGCCGGAAGGCGGAGGTAGATTCCACCGGACAAACTTGGGGATAGGCGAAAATAGGCAGAATATGCAGGTTTTCGTAGAAGGATCAGACCCCATTTATTGCGAGAAGGTATTTTATAATTGGAGCTTAATTAACTTTTTTTCGTCATATTATGCTTATTTTAAACATTTTATTGTCTTATGGGAACGGTAACCTTCTTGTCATTTGGGGTCCATTTTTATACTTGTGGTCACACTGTCCTTATGCAAGGTTTCGACACTGATGTGTTACTATGTAACGGTCTGTTACTTCTTCACGCAAAATTACATCTCCCGCAGAGATTTTGGTTGGTTTCTCAGTTTAGGGGCTGCGACAACGCGGTCATGTAACCCCGTGTACTTAGGGATGGCTGTATTAGTCTGTAATTCAGGTAATGACTGCAGACGGTCAATTTCTAGCGGTAGTTCCTAATGTTGCTACCAGGTACTACCGTCAACGACACCTAGCTGTGAACTCGGCTACTAGATGCCACCGCAACCAGCAACTCGCAACGAACGTTGGAACTTCCCCTCCAAAGGAAAGCATACTGAGGGATTTTAGCGCTCTTAGAAAATCCGACGACTTCGGCCGGCTTTGAACTCGCGACCTTGGGCATAGACATTCAACATGCTACCAGTTACGTCACCAAAGCCGCTTCACACTTAGTCAGATGGAAATCTGAATCTGAATCTGATCTCGTGCAAGTGCGTTATCTTGGCAACGTCTGATGGCTCATCCCTCATCAATTAAGTAGTGTTGCCATGGCAACCTCTGATAGCTCTTGGCATTTTCTTATAATTCCGAAATCATTTTTCTCATCCCTTGGCATAATGGTGGGTCATATCAAAAATTCTTTCAGACAAAAGTTTTAGGTAATTATTAGGGGAATATTGTCCATTTAGTACGGTTTTGATATTGTGCCTATTAAGAGAGATATGATTAATGTTTCCCGAAAAACCCACTTTTTCCCACCCCTTTGGTCAATGGTTGGTGCTATAAAAAACTCTTCAAACATAAATTTTTGGGCTTTATCCGACACATAGTATGAACGTTGAACGGATTCGATATTTAGCATATTAAGAGAGTTATAGCAATATTTCACTTTTTCGAAAAAAGCCCTCATTTTCACCCCCTTCGACCGATTTAGCCCAGTAACGAACTCGACCGAGACTTTATAGGTATACATATTCGGTAAAAAATTCAAAGTGATTGGTGCAAAATTACGGCAGTTATCGTGTCCACAAGAAACTGATATACATATATATATATATATATATATATATATATATATATTGAACCCTTGCAAAGAAGCATATGAGACTCAGTTTCGGGGGGTGTATCGGTTCATATCGTAAGTTGTTGTCAAGCGCTTCATTAACTTGCAGGGTAACATATAACAAAATAACATGCAGGAAAGAGTGAAGCCAGGGTTAAAACAAATGAATTTAATAAACAAACCACCATATTTACACTCAACAATTAACAAAATGAAACTCCCATCTGACTCCCACTTAATAAAAATGCCAAAACTAGGCCAAAATCTCTGGAGAGATTAATTACATGGACCAAGTGTCCCTAAGATAAAAATAACAAAAGTGACTTTTGTATGCGCGTATGTCGTTCTACATGCATCACGATGTGTACAAACGAATGCGTGATTCGTCATCATCCAGAATAATCATTCAGACAACGAATCCGCATTTCTTAGAGCTAGACCGACACGGGGGAACACAACTACAATACAATACTTAAATTAAACCGACACTTCCTAGATCTAATATAAACAACACAAAATTTCCGTGTGAAATTGGAATCAAATTGCCGTAGCAACATTTACTGCCTAAAAACTTAGGACTTCTCACACAAATCAACACAAGTACATTAACACGTGACCAAAAATAAAAAAATACACAAATGACCGCCGTCAAAATTTACCAGTACTCTACCACTACACCACACAGGTGTCACTAAAATTACATGAATCGAGTCATAAACAAAACAATAGGCTCACAGCCAACATTTACATTATTAATACAATATTTTACCCATACAACGTACAATAAGCCGTTACACACATGGCGAACTCCCCAATTAATTATGGCTTAAAAAATAACCATCACAATGAACAGGTTTTGCTACATGAAAGCTTACAGGGGCCAGTCGGACAATCAGGACTGCCTATCAAAATAAGTCACCAGGCAAAACGGGTGGTTTGTGGAACTCTGCATATCTGTCAACCCACGTGTCAATAACCTCGACCTCCCAGGACATGGGGTCGAATCTCGAAGAAGTGTGCCCCAAAGCACAATAATACGTGTGTGTGTGTCAGAATAATATGGACAAGAAACAGCGGTCTCCCTCGAGCACCCTGTCTTTCCATCAAAAAATACAACAGCAGCAAAAATATGAGGGCGGTAGGACCTCTACCCCCTCCTCACGTAGAATCAACACACACTTGACACAGTAACACACACAGAATCACACGTATGGGTTTTGACAGACCCTGAAATAAAAGACATAAATAATATCCACATGCTGGCGCCACCGTTCTATGCCGTGACTAATTAACCTGAAAAGGACTCCAAAAAAATCTATCAAAATTAGAACGAAGGTGTTCTATAATTACATCTTAAGTTGGTGCGCTTGGCAACCCTAATATGAATAATAACCTGTTCAGCAAATATCTTACAGTAATTACCTCCCTTTCCTATCTTAAATATTAACGTTAATAAAGCACCATTTATCGAATGTAACGGGTTTCGCATTTGCATGGACAAAAATCACGTACGCACGCCGCGCACATTAAATATGACTCAAAGAAAAACAAAATATACAACAAACACTTTGGCCACGCGCCAACGGACATTTAAAACATTTAGTGTTGGTGCAAGGAAAACTCTAAACAACAAGAAAAGAAACATGACTATTTACAAAAGTTCCCCGGCCAAATCTAACTACATAATTGAAATAATTCAATTGTTGTACATCACCGATCAGCTTGTAGAACTTTAGACATCCTTCTCAGCCCATTTCCCTATGGACAGATTAACACTCCATCGTGGTCGTCTGCGTTGAATCGTTGAAGATCATCCCAACTCCAAACCACGTGTTGAGCATCTTGGTATCGACTCCTTGGCAGAAAAGTTCAATGTTAATTATTATGACCTAGCTATAATCGCTTGCAGGTTACTCAATTCGCCCACAAATTGTCCTAATGCGATTAATTGCGAAGACTGGCCCTAGATATCTCGCACACACGCACAATAAACACATGAAAAATACACTGAAATTTGTACATAAAATATACACCTCGAGACCACGTCACTGGCTCGATAATAAGTTTAAAATCTTGACTGCACAGGCAGTCGCTATCTTGCTCGGTATTTCCGTACTGTACTGTTGACCTTCGCTCTGGTGAGCGCTAATTAGGATATTACAAGACTTGCCCCTCAGAGCTGAAATGGTCGTCTTTAAGAAAAATGTTACAAGTCAATGCGTGAAATATTAGCTCGCAAAAATAAAGTTGACTTCAGATAAAATGTACCAGAGCTTTAAAATTCGTCATTACGACTGATGTGAATTTAGCTCCTCAGAGCTCACAAATAAAATAACTTCAACTAATTTAGAGCGTTAAAATCGCTATACAAACGGGCGTGAAGTTAGCCTCTCAAGGCTCCAAAAACGAATGACTTAGAGTAGCGTCATGCCAAACTATTTATTAGAAACTGACAGGGGACGGAGGAGTGGGGTGGAAATGGATAAAAATTTCCAGAGTTTTTATCTCACAAATATGGGACTAGTGTCATTCTTCTTCAAATAAATCAAACGTCTCAATGCACTCGTGCGGAGATCAGTCCGTTCGGCGGTTCTTTAGATAATCAATTCCGCGGGCTTTTTACTACTGACGCTGTCCATCGCGTGATCATGGCTTGGTCTCTCGTGATTGGCTGATTCAATCGTATGTTCGTTGCAAGTGACTCGTGATCATTCCTTTATGCTTCCAATTTTGGTGCAAGTAGTTGCTCAATTTGGCCTTGAACCCGGCTAAATCTGGCCGTCCCCCAAGAATAGCTACCAGCTCTGCTTCTGTTGCAATCATTACGAAACGCTAGCCTCCCTTTTATCCATGTCCACTTCCTCAAGTACTGCCTGGGCTGCAGTAATAATAATAATAAATATGAATACTTATTTATCGTAGATCAATAAGGGTTCAATATATATATATATACATATACATATACATACATAAATTATATATAAACTTTTGAACTGACGGTGGTTTTGGGGTCTGGGGGATGTGAAACGCGAAGATATGTCGAAATTTTCCGGAAGTCGAAACATGGTACCCATTGCAATAGTTAGCTTTCTAATGAAATCTACCTCTGGTTGGTTCCTCAGTTTAGGGGCTGCGACAACGCGGTCATCTAACCCCGTGTACTTTGGGTGAGTGTAGAATCTGTCTGATAAACGGTGTGAATTGTAATGGCTGTATTAGTCTTAATTCAAGTAAGGACTGCAGACGGTCAATTTCAAGCAATAGTTCCTAATGTTGCTACCAGGTACTACCGTCAACGACACCTAGCTGTGAACTCGGCTACTAGATGCCACCCAACCAGCAACTCGCAACGAACGTTGGAACTTCCCCTCCAAAGGAAAGCATACTGAGGGATTTTAGCGCTCTTAGAAAATCCGACGACTTCGGCCGGCTTTGAACTCGCGACCTTGGGCATAGACATTCAGCATGCTACCAGTTACGTCACCGAAGCCGCTTCCCACTTAGTCAGATGGAAATACTGAATCTGATCTCGTGCAAGTGCGTTGTCATGGCAACGTCTGATGGCTCATCCCTCATCAATTTAGTAGTGTTGCCATGGCAACCTCTGATAGCTCTTGGCATTTTCTTATAATTCCGAAATCATGTTTCTCATCCCTTGGCGTAATGGTGGGTCATATCAAAAATTCTTTCAGACAAACGTTTTATGTAATTATTAGGGGAACATTGTCCATTTTGTACGGTTTTGATATTGTGCCTATTAAGAGAGATATGATTAATGTTTCCCGAAAACCCCACTTTTTCCCACCCCTTTGGTCAATGGTTGGTGCTATAAAAAAAACTCTTCAAACATAAATATTTGGGCTTTATCCGACACATAGTATGAACGTTGAACGGATTCGATATTTCACATATTAAGAGAGTTATAGCAATATTTCACTTTTTCGAAAAAAGCCCCCCATTTTCACCCCCTTCGACCGATTTAGCCCAGTAACGAATTCGACCGAGATTTTATAGGTATACATATTCGGTAAAAATTCAAAGTGATTGGTGCAAAATTACGGCAGTTATCGTGTCCACAAGAAACTGATATACATATATATATATATACATATATATATATACAGTGTGGTCCACCCGCCCCTTATTATTTAGTTTTATGAAACCCAACTAACACTGCATTTCCCCCGATGGTCGATATTGCTCTGCTCTCTGACTGTGTGACAGCAATGTAATTGGGTTATGGGTCTAGCAAAGAAAAACCGACCTTAAACTTTTCCCCGCCAAATAGTATGGCCCTTTCTACTAACATATGACTTATTGCTCCTTGACATAACACACATACACGTAATACGATCGAATTAATAGCTTACGCCACGTGATCTGTAATAGTAGAAAGTTAAATCAACACCATAAACCGTGATTGAAGACTTTGAGATGAATTTAAACGTTTGAGGTGTACGGCTACAGTAACAACTGCAAGTGCAGCGCGCGCTTTGTACCATGCACTGGTGGCCGATGCGGTAAAAGCACGGCCGTACACGGCGGGCGAAAATGGGTAGGATAGTCCATCGAATCCAGTCGTAGGCATACTTTTTTAATGAAAGCCCACGCTCCATTTTAGTTGGGATGTAACTACATTGCCACATTCATTCCCTTACATGTATTTTTGTGAAGAGTGGGTTGAATTTTCCTGATTTATAAAGAGAATACGACCGAATTGATAGCTTTTGCCACGTGACCTGTAATGGCAGAAAATTAAAAAAACTGTCATGGATATTAACATAACATATCGACGTGTCGCTCTGGAGGTCCAGGTTCGATTCCCAGGTCTGCCAAGAAATCCAATACTGGTCTGAGGGCTGAAATTGGATACACTCAGCTTCGTGAAGCAAATCTGAGAAGAGGTGGGTTCGATTCCCACCTCAGAACCCTGGAAGTGGTTCTCTGTGGTTTCCCACTTCTGCTCCAGGCTATTGCCGGGACGGTTTCTAACTTAAGGCCCCAGCCGCCTCCTTCCCCATCCTCACCTTAATTGCTAATACATACATTATACAGACACCGCTATAGACAGGTTATCAGAGGAATTCTACACACACACACAAGTACATGGGGCTAAATGACCGCGATGTTCTAGCCCCTCTAATGAAACAAGATTCTGATCGCCGGTACACGTATTCTTTAAAATTTTCCGTGGTATTATTTTGTTCGTCGCCTCCGTAGCGTAGCGGTCAGCATGGTTAGCTGCCGCCCCGGAGGTCCTGGGTTCGATTCCCGGCTCTGCCACGAAATTTGAAAAAGTGGTATGAGGACTGAAACGGGGTCTACTCAGCCTCGGGTGGTCCAAATGAGTAGAGGGGGTTCGACTCCCCCTCAGCCATCCTCGAAGTGGTTTTCCGTGGTTTCCCACTTCGTCTTCGGGCAAATGACGGGATGGTACCTTCTTAAAGGCCACGGCCGCTTCCTCCCCTCTTCCTTGTCTATCCCTCCCAATCTCCCCATCCCTCGTAAGGCCCCTGTTCGCTTTGCAGGTGAGGCGGCCTGGTTGAGGCGTTCGTCCCACCTCCCCAGTAGTATTCCCCTCCTATGTTTCAAGCTCCAGGACTCTGCCCTGGAGGAGGTAAAGGTGCGATCCCTCAGTGAGTCCGAGGGAAAAGCTAACCCTGGAGTGTAAACCGACTAAAAAATATATTTTGTCATTAAATTCTAGCAAGAAGAAGAAAACTCTATTTGACGTGTACATACCGAATTCGGAAAACACGTACCGTTCATGGAATCCAACCTGAAAATGCATCTGCTCGCTATATTACTAGTGCCCCATCCTCAATAATTAACTGTGACCTCTTGTATCATTTCTGTAGTAAGACATTGGTAAAGTTGTCGACACAGACGATAAAACGTACCGAAAACAAATTATAAATCTTCCTCCTCTACTAAGTATCGAACCCCGAATCCTTCAATCCGCAGTCCAACGCGTTACCCTTTCAGCCACGGTTGCTTACACTACATGTGGAGCAGAATACACCAGAAGGATAGAAAGTGAGAAGTGGGATGCCACGGGAAACCACTTCCTAAATGATTTAGGTTGGCCTCGAATAGATGATAAAGATTTTATAATCAATTCCACAAGCATGCCAACACACGTTATTTTGTTTGCACAAAAATAATCCTACCCGAGAGTTAATTCAGCAGGAAATTAAATATTCATAAATTACTGTCAGTCGCCTCCGTAGCGTAGCGGTCAGCACGGTTAGCTACCGCCTCGGAGGTCCTGGGTTCGATTCCCGGCTCTGCCACGAAATTTGAAAAAGTGGTACGAGGACTGGAACGAGGTCTACTCAGCCTCGGGTGACACTAATGAGTAGAGGGGGTTCGATTCCCCCTCAGCCATCCTCGAAGTGGTTTTCCGTGGTTTCCCACTTCGTCTTCGGGCAAATGCCGGGATGGTACTGCACCATTATTCATAAAGGGCTTAAGTACAGACATGGTTACAGTATTTTGGGAACGCCCTGTAACTTTCTAACTAGCCTCTGAAGTCGATCATAACAGCTGGTCTGCAGCAAGAAAAAGTCATGCTATCAAGAAAGAGATCGGCAGAGCTCGTGTTTCCGACGAGAAACCCGAAGGTCATCGATAATAACCATGTTGACTGTGTCTAACACTATATCGATCGATTCACCTGAGAGTGATTAATACAAATTAATGCATATTTAGCGCTATATGTAAGCAGCTACATACGTCTGTGTGTTTATTTCCATGGCAGAAAGCTATTATTAAGAAAGTATGAAGAACAGAAGATGATATGTTAACTCACTGCTGATCACGTTTCGACTGCGATATATTTCGTATCGAGTCATGACGTGTGAGGAAGTGGGGGAAGCAGATGTGAGACTCAGACGACCTCGTGGAGAACGCAAGGAGTATAGAACTGGACAACGTAGAGGTTTGAGCTGGAAATCAGTGAAAGTGAAATCGCCAGCTAACGGGAGTTTTAAAAACGTGTGACCGTGCTGAAGTGTATGCTAGTTTGTTTAGCATTCTACGTGAAGTAGAAACGTGTTTAATAGGGCTCAGACATGGTCTTAAACATGTAATAGTTTATCTCTGCGACTGTGTGTCTACAGCAACTAACGGGCCATGCGGATGGATACTTTTATAATCCCGACCGCGAGCTCAGCCGTGAGGTGTCACGAAACTCTGCATATAATCCGTCGTGGAAATGCAGCCTAGATTTGATTCACTCTTCACAGTGATTATACCTTTTGAAAAGAGTACATTCTCAAGCAAGGTGTCAGGGGGAAGGGACAATATGAAGCTTATATCCACTACGATGGTAGGCTAAATTGATTTAAGAATACTGCATTAGCAGGGTGCAGCGGGGACTTGTTGAAGGCAACTTTCATTTAGCATGAAGTGTGCACGCGACTCTCGTGTTTTAAGGGGCCGCGTCGACCCTCGTGAACTTGTTCATACGCGCGTTCACATATTGGAACTTGTTAGTGACTGTTCGAGTTCACCTTCGCTTCGTTACGAGTTGATAAACTGTGTGAGGTCCATCCGTTGGTATTCGAATATGTATGGGAAGATATCGCCAGGATATGTTGGAACTATTTCGACCGATCGGGTGTTGTTCGAGCCTGGGAGGACTTTGGTTCGTTCTATGGAAACCCAGTTGAAGTCCAGCATATTTTCTGTTGGTTTGGAGCTGATTATGGCCAACGATATCCTTTTTTCCTCATCTAGATTCGCCAAAGGTACTGATCACTTCAACTTGTTACAGTAGTGTAGCGTGGACATTTATAAATACCACTTTGCCATATTTGATTTTGTAGCTTAAATGGTTGAGTAGAAAGTGCAGGTTCGATGTTCATTTCGAAACTGACCTTCTATGATGCCAGGATTTTGACTCATAAAAATGAGTGCATCCTTTGTGTAATTTTGATGAATAAATTAATAACTTCAGTAGTATTTTACAGTATTTAAACTAATATGCTCATCCTTATTTGTCGAGAAGTAAATGTAGGAAGAAGATTTACAGTTTTTCTTGTGTAAGAACATTTTAGTAACACAACTTTCTTTTGAGAACTTTGGTTGAGTTTTCATATTCTAGTGCATTGTTCTTTAAGCACTTTCGCTTGGATTATCGTATTCTTTGAGGGGAATTTTCCTTTTTGTATTCTGATTACGATATTAAGAAGTTTTCGGACCCAGTTATTCTAAATGTTACTTCGAGTCCTTGGACTATATTTTCTTCAGTTTTTTAATAACCGATTTAACTTGTGTTTTCTGAGCGTGATTTTCGAAATGGATTGCCTAATGGGTCATTAGTCGCTTAGCCTTTGTTGCTAACCTAGATCCATGCTGTAGGTCTAATCTATCGACATTTTCGCGTTCGGGAAATTCAGGGAGGATCTTATTTTGAGATTGAATTTATCTTTATAGATCACTTTACAACCTCAGTTTGTGTGGTTGGTGAGTGTTATATTTTTTTCTTATGAAGTTAACACTGGATTAAATTGATATCATTGCCTTTAGTGCAATAGTTTTTTTCTATTAAGAGGGTATTTGAACGACATCCAAATTTGCGAGGATAATCCCAGGGACGACTTACTATAAGTCATACGTTTAAGAATTATGGATCATGTAATAAATCAATGTAAGGCAAGTTTTTAAAGATAGGTGGAATATTTCTTAAATCCACTGGGCTTTGTTGGTAATCTGTTACGGGATCATATTTTTCGAGTTCAGGATTTTTACCATAAACAGCTGATTTGCATAATTGTGGATTTATAACAGTAAGGCTCCTATTATAGGTGCATGTTCGACTTTAGAGAGGCATGTACTATGAGTAATGTCGTTGTGTTTAAGTATATTGATGCAATGCTTTGTAAAGCATATTTTTCTTGTTGAGGATTGAGCCAGTTGTGCCAATCAGGATTAGATTGATTGGGGTTTTAACCCAGAGAGGTGTCGTTTTAACCTAGTATGGTTAATATTTGGTCATAGTTAACTTTATCGCTGTTATCGTGAAAATGCCTGTGTGAAGATTAATATTTTTCTGAGCAGTATTATTGGGAATCTTGAGTGGATATCCGATTAAATATTTCCAGTAAAACTAATATAACAATTTTGCCATAAGATGTATGTTTAAAAAGGAAACCGATAATTATTTAAGACTGACTTTATGATTAATTTTTGCTTAGCTTAACTGTTCGGCAGAATTACCCTAAAAACAAGAAATGAAATAATATTAAACAGAAAGGAATGTCGTGACATCAAGTCAGTGGGAAGAGAATAATTGAAATTATTCTGGATTTTTGTGCAAATTATATTCTGTAAATAGACCATATGAATTTCTTCGTTCAATAACAAGAACATATAATGTTACTGAAGATGTCGTGTAGGATTAGTAATTATAACCAGGATATTTTTGTATAAGATGTTATTTCCGTTAAGGAATCGAAATGAATTTAATGTATTTGAGTCTTATAATACTTTTCTTTTTGCAAATGCTTACCCTATGGGATTGATCATTATTATTATTAATATGCCTTATATTTTAATCAGCTAAAAGTTAGTTGTGATAATGGGTAATATATTTTTTTTTTGATTGGTCGTGGTATCGACGAAATTGATATTCTTCTGTCTTGTTTATTCTTACAATAAACTACTTTATTACTTGGTTTTAATTATTGCGTGATGCTTTATAGAGGTGATGGAAGGGTGTATTAAGGGGGCCATCGCTAGGTATTTTAGTGTTCACCACACCTTTGAGATTCTTTCTTCCTCTTGAAGAATTCTTGTGTTTTGAGCTAGTCTTTTCTTTTTCTGAGCCTTGGTCAGTCTTAATACATCCTGTTAGGTATTCGAATGGCCCTATTATCCCTGTGTCTGTTGGTAGAACTTGGGGGGTCTTTAGAGCCGGGGCATTTTCAGGTTCTACGATCCAGCTGCTATCCAGGGATTCAACAGGTATTGGTAGGTAAAAGGGTACATTAGGTGGCGCCCAGCTCAGGGGCTTCGAAAAACTGGAATACCAGAGCGAATACCAGGGAGTTGAATGCCATAATTCTGCCAAAATTGAAACTGAAAGTACAAAGTGGAAATTAGTTTTATGATCATGTAACACAGATCGCGAATTGGAACACCGTGTTTCTTGTGTGACTATGAATCAAGGCGATAAAATAATGGTGAACCAATATTTTGGCACGAACTATTGGAATTCCTATGGAATAAAGCAATTACGAGGATACTCGAGCTACTTGACTTACAAGTGGTATTGCAACCATTATTAATTTTTATTTTATTTTATGTATTGGAGTGGTGCCACACGCTTTGTTAATAATTTGTTCTACTTGTTTCCGGCTGTTGATCATTGCTGACATCATTAAAAATAGAAGTATTTGTAGTAAATTTAAAATTTAAGTAATGGTAGAATCATAGACCTTCACCGATATAAACCAACACGCACTTGTATATGGTCGATCCCAAATGAAATGGGGCACTTTGTGTTTAGACATAAGCTTATTTTAAGGTAACGCCAGGCAATAAGAATGAGCATGTATGGTAAATGGTGGTTGTTTGTAGATGTTCTCGCTGTGCTTTGTTGGTGTGGTATTCTTATTTCTTGTGAAGTGTAGTGAAGCATGTCTGAAGGTAATATGGTGACTGTTGGTGACGTTAAGAAGATGTTTGAAATTATTCAACATAAAATGGACAATTTGAATCAGGACATAGAAAATATTAAGGTCCAAACTAAATCTGCATTAGACCATATGTCTGAAACTGTTATTCAAAATCAGGGTGCAGTTGCTGAAGGTATCAGGGGGGAAATTGATACTATGCAATCCTCCTTGAAGGCTATCAATGACAGTTCTAAAAGGGTAGAAAAGAAGGTTACCAGTGTAGAATCTAATATCGAAGATATCCAGGACGATAATAGAAAAACACAACTAGATATCAGTACATTACGGGCTAATGTTGGCTTGGTACAGGTTGCCCAAGAAAGAATCCAAAATAGTCAAACATCATTGCAAACTAGTCAGACATCAATGCAAACTAGTCAAACATCAATCCAAACAGATCTTAACAATATGCAAACTAGTCAAACATCAATCCAAACAGATCTTAACAATATTCAGACTAGTCAAAGGGGAATTGAGGAAACTGTAAAGGATGTAAACTCTAATGTAAGGATTATGCAATCCCAAATCAATGATTTAAGAACAGATGTGGGATTAATAGAATCCAGTCAAAATAAATTGGAGCTAGAGGTCCGAAAAATCGAATCTAGTCAAAATCAGACAGAGGTTAAGTTAATGGAGCTAGAAAAATCTAATAAAGAATTTCAAGTTGAGATTAGACTAGACTTTGAAAAGAGTGTGAAGCTCAGTAAAAAAAATTTAGAAGCACTTCAGCTGCAGTTTTCCCATGACACTAATCAGACCCAGAATAGCCTGGAGCAGTTGAAATGTGAAATGGGGACACTCCGAGCTCAAGTCACTGATCATACGAAACTTCTCAGGGATGATTTTGACATCGATTTGAAAGGGATCATAAGTGATAATATTGTAACATTTCGTCAAGATATTATGAAAATTAATGAGGAATGTTTTAAAGTTGAGGAATCTAAGCTAGAATCTAAACTTGCAACTGGTCTTGCAACTAATAGCAAGGACATAATAAATGTTAGGGAAGATCTAAGCAAAAGAATGGATGGAATTCAAAATACTCAGGTTAATAACATATCCGATTTAGAGAAACGTATTAACAGTGTTGAAACTAAAGTCGACCAAAGTAAGATAGAGTTAAATGAGGTCAGGGAGAAGAAAACTTCCGAGATTAATGAAATTAGAAAGGGTCTCGAGCAAATTAATCTAGAGGGGCATATCAGTTTAGATACTCTAAAAGATCAATTGCGATCACTTTTACAGTCCGATTTTCGAGTTGTAGTTGAACAACCTGAAGTGATAGTACCTGATGGTAGGGAAAGGATGATACAGGAATCTTCCAACAACGAACCCAACGTTCGGCTCAGTCAAATGGAACATTCGAGTCCCATTCGAACAAGCAGGGAAACTTTTAGTTCTCCGAACCCCAACGTAGGCGTGGGTGATTATACTTCGAAATCATTGGAAAGGACACCGAATGTAACCATAATACGAAATTTTGATGACAAACCTAGGAAGTTTAGCAATTTGGATGGAATGACACCAATCGAATTTGTCAAGACATTAAGAGATTACTTTTTGGAGTCACATGTGCCACGTGAGCGTGAGCTACGTATGGTGGAAAGGTTTCTCACCGATGCTCCGTTACAATGGTTCAGGGCTTTTCGTTACACATTTGACAACTTTGAGCAGTTTTCGGAAGCCTTCATACAAAGATTTTGGTCGATCGAGGTCCAACAAAATGTGAGATCAGAAGTCTATTCACGCAAGTACTCCAGTACAGGACCAACCAGCTATGCTGAATACTTTGCGTGTCAGTTAGCAAAACTCCGTTTTCTTCAGCCGCCGTTAACCCAAGAAGAACTCCTTGAAGCTATCTCACGTCAATTGCCTGCGGAAGTAAGGAGATCAATTATTTCTTCCGGAGTATCGTCTTTAACGTCGTTAGATGACCTGTTACGTCGATTAGATCATATGAGTATGATGACGCAACCTACCATAGTCAAGAATGCCAGGCAGGAATCGAAAGTTGTAAACGCGGTAATGATGAACCGTACACAGCAGACGGATCGTTTCGAACAAAGAAGAGATGATAGAATAGGTCCTATTAGAAATACCCATCAGGAAGAGAGGAGATGGGAAAACCAACGTAGGGACGCCCAGGAGAGGCCTTGGCAACGTCGCTACGAGGAGAGAAATTTTTATCGAAGAGATAATGATCGAGACCGGAATGATCATCGAGAAACGCCTTATAATAGGAATTACAGATATGATCAAAATAATAGAGATAACAGATATAATAGGAATGATAGAGATACCCGAGACAATAGAGATAACAGATATAATAGGAATGATAGAGATACCCGAGACAATAGAGATAACAGATATAATAGGAATGATAGAGATACCCGTGACAACGGAGATAACAGACAAAATCAAGGGTACTCAAGATACAACAATTATCGAACGGAGGCGTCCGATAAAAAGTGCAACAGGAGAGGCTCAAGAGAGGGCGAGATAAGTCCACGGAGGTTGGACGAAGAAAATCGAAGGAAAGAAAGGATGAAAATCTAGATAAGTCACAACCCAGCACTAGTAGAGAAGGTCGGAGTTCAGAAAGAGCTCCGGATCGAGAAAAAAAAACGCCAATTTCCGGGCGAAATTAATAACTGACGTTGCCACGCATTCCTCTGATATCACGATTTTTGAAATATTTGAAGCTACTGACGAAGACCTTCTATTTGAACCAGAAACGAAACCGAGAGGAAGGATAGTTGAACTTCCCGTTATTGATATACTAATTGGTCTACAACATTGTAAAGCCTTGATGGACACAGGTGCTATGATCTCAATAGTTGACGAGGACTGTTTTGAGAGATTGAAACCAGAAAACCAATTTACCATTCTTCCAGCATCTCCAACAAAAATTCGTGGGATATTTAAGGATAAAACTATGAAATACAAATTGCAGATTCTAATGAAATTCTGGATCAATGAGAGAAGTTACGAACATATTTTCATAGTCGTTAAGAATATTAATTTTGACGTCATACTAGGCATCGATTTTATTACTCAAGCTGGGGCAATCATCGACATGGACAAAGGAATAATAAGATTCAAGGAAGAAAGTACAGAGGATGTAGTGATGGAAGAAATGGATGGAAACGAAATTAATAGAGATATCCCTAGAATGGAAATCCTAGATCACGTAGTTGAAGAAACTGAGCAAGTGAGGGAACAATATACCTTGAAAGCCGAGGGATTTAAAAATGTGAAAGAAGAATTTGACGACTTGATTTGTCAGTTTGCGGACATCTTCGATGATAAACCTGGTTTGATTAGAGACTTCAAGTACCAGATTAGGCTAATTGACGAATCCCCTTATCAAGCCAAGCTTTATCCTATCCCAGAAAAATACCATGATGAGGTCAAAGAGATCATAGATAAAATGGAGAGAGATGGTATAATAAAAAAACAGGCCTCTTCGTATTTGAATCCAATAACTGTGGTAAAGAAAGCGAACGGACAATTAAGGCTTTGTTTAGACGCTAGGAAGATCAACACGAGAATCTTGTTAGAAACTGACCGTCCACCAAAAATTAGAGAACTTTTGAAAAAGTTCAAAGGTAAAGCGTGTTTTAGTGTCCTAGACCTAACCGCTTCCTTTTATCAAGTAGAGCTGGAGGAAGATAGCCGGCAATACACCGGATTCTTATTCGATCAGACCACGTATGTTTTCTGTCGCGTTCCTTTTGGAATGGTGAACAGCGGTCCGGCCTTGATCAGAGCCCTTGATAGCAAATTAACGGAAAGCGTGAAACGTAACGTTATCTGCTATATCGATGACTTGATAATCTCTTCAGCGAATGTTCAAGAACACCTTGTGCACTTGAAACAGCTATTCGAGAATTTAAGAGAGGCCAATATTAAGGTCAACATGCATAAGTGTCAATTCATGCATGAATCTATCAAGTTTCTTGGCCATACTATTGATCAGTTTGGGTATCACCCAAACTTGAAGAAGATAGACGCCATTTCAAGATTTCCTCGTCCCGCAAAAGTAAAGCAGCTCCGTGAGTTTCTGGGTATGTGCCAGTTCTTGAGTAGCCACTGTCCGGGATATTCAACTACTATGGCCCCTTTGTATGAAGCATTAAAGAAAAATAATAAATGGAAATGGACAGAGGATACGAATAGGGCATTTGAAGAGGCCAAGCTCATGCTCCAAAACTGTGTTAAGCTGGAATATCCTGAGTTTGATCGGATTTTTTACATCGAGTCTGATGCTTCAAAAGTTGGTATTAGTGCTGTCCTCTATCAAAAGGACGAGGAGGGGAGGAAGCACTATTTGGACTTCCACAGCAGAAAGCTGCAGGACCACGAAAAGAATTATTTCACCTCTGAGCTCGAAGCATTGGCATTCATATCTGCTCTTCAAAAGTGGAAGAAACTTCTGATAGGACATCGAGTGGTTATTATCACGGATCATAGAGCGCTTCAGTTCATGATGCAAACCGATCTTTCCAGTGACAGATTGACGAGGTGGACATTGTTTCTCCAGCAGTTCAATGCCACCATCGTGCATCAGCCTGGAAAAGATAATCTGCTCGCGGATGCACTCTCAAGAAATCCAGTTAGTAAGATCGAGATTAACACTGTACAGTTGGAGAGGGAACACGAACTTACCATGGAGAAGCTAAAGAAGATAGCGGTGTCACAGAAGAGACACACCCCAACTAGACATATGTACAGGTTTTTGAGAGGTGCAATGGACCATACTGATCTTGATTACGAGCAGACTAGGAAGCGATCTGAGAAATTCCTGGTGTGTGATGACGTCGTTTGTAAATACATTGACCGAGAGAGGACGAAAATTAGAATTGTAGTCCCTCCTAAACTGATAAATGGGTTGGTGTGGTTAGCTCACGGCACCATTGGCCATGGGGGTGTCGACAAAACGTTTAGAACGTTATTGGAAACATTCACCTGGACCAAGATGCGGGGCACTATAGCAGCCATTATCAGATCATGCCAGGAGTGCCAACGAGGGAAATACCCGTCGGCGTTATCAAAAGAGAGACCTCGAGCCATTATTCCAGAAAGGCCGAGAGAGCTAATGGCTTGCGATATCTTCGGTCCTTGCCCGAAGGGAGCTAGGGGAAACCAGTTTCTCCTAGTCACAATCGATGTATTCTCTAAATACGTGACTCTCGACCCTATGCAGAGGGCTACTACAGCTCAAGTCCTTAGTCGTCTTGAAAATAGTGTGTTTTCTAAGGCAGGAAAACCTGTAACTCTCCTATCGGATCACGGAGCTCAATTCACTTCGATGGAATTTGAGAATGCCATGATTAGACTTGGTGTCAAGCACGTGTTTTCTAGCGTCAGATATCCGGAATCTAACGTCTCGGAACGTGTTATGGCAGAAATTAGCAAGTTCGCGAGAATTTACTGTCCTGAGGATCATGCGAGCTGGGTCAAGTTCATCCCACTCATGGAAAGATGCATGAATTCCACATTCCATGAGAGCTTATCAGATATACCTATGGTTGTTCATCATAATAAGAGGCCAGAAAGAGCCTGGACAGAGATCGTGAGATTTCTACCTAAGGACAGGGAGCCTACAGTCCAAGAAAGAATTAATTCAGCTAGAGAAAGCTTGATGGATGCAGCCGAGAAGCGGCATAAACGAATCAGAAATAAAAGATATCGGACACCGATGAGAGTAGGCGAGATGATTCTCGTCAAGAAACCGACGAAAGCAGATGTGGCTAAGAAGCAATTCACCAAGTTTTCCTATGTCTTCCACGGACCCTATAAGATTGCTAGGTCGTTCGGAAATAATTGTTATGAGGTAGTAAGCCTAAATGGAAGAGAAATGATAGGTCGTTTCAATGCAAAAAACCTGAAAAGATATGTGAAGAAGATAGACTGAGTGTTGACTGAATAATGCTACATATGCTGAGATTACCTGGAATGGTGTAAATAAAAGCTGAGGAGACTTTTATTTAAGGTATCAAAGGGAAAATGCACCATTATTCATAAAGGGCTTAAGTACAGACATGGTTACAGTATTTTGGGAACGCCCTGTAACTTTCTAACTAGCCTCTGAAGTCGATCATAACAGCTGGTCTGCAGCAAGAAAAAGTCATGCTATCAAGAAAGAGATCGGCAGAGCTCGTGTTTCCGACGAGAAACCCGAAGGTCATCGATAATAACCATGTTGACTGTGTCTAACACTATATCGATCGATTCACCTGAGAGTGATTAATACAAATTAATGCATATTTAGCGCTATATGTAAGCAGCTACATACGTCTGTGTGTTTATTTCCATGGCAGAAAGCTATTATTAAGAAAGTATGAAGAAC